>CM075299.1:7301015-7717064 GCA_037672795.1 Lagerstroemia speciosa
CATGACAGTCATAGTAAATGAAGGTAAGGAGTTAATTCCTATTAGAACTGTGACAGGGATGGAGAATAGCATGGATTACCGCAAGCTAAACAAGGCCACACGTAAAGATCATTTTCCACTTCCCTTTATTGATGAGATGCTTGATAGACTTGCAGGGAGGGAATATTTTTGTTTCTTAGATGGTTATTCAGGTATAATCAAATGCTATAGCCTTGAGGATCAAGAGAAAACCACATTTGTGAGTTCTTATGGCACATCTGCATTCAAGCGAATGCCATGTGGGTTGTGTTATGCACCGACCACTTTTTAGATATGTATGATTTCTATATTTTCTGATTTGATTGAAAAGTGCATAGAAGTTTTTATGGATGATTTTCAGTGTATGGCAACTCATTTGATGAATGTTTGGCTAATCTATCTCTTGTCCTTAAAAGATGTGAGGAAACTAACCTTGTTTTAAATTGGGAAAAATGCAATTTCATGGTAATAAAAGAAGGAATAGTTTTAGGACATAAAATTTTCTAAAAGGGCATGGAGGTAAATAGGGCCAAGATTGCTTTAATTGAAAGTTGCCACCACCAACAAATGTCAAAGGTGTTAGAAGCTTCTTAGGACATGCCGGTTTCTATAGAAGGTTTATCAAGAACTTTTCAAAAATAGCAAAACCATTGTTTAACCTCTTAGAAAAGGATGTTCCTCCTGTATTTAACGATGATTGCTTGCAGGCTTTTACTGAATTGAAGTCAAGACTTGATTCTGCACCCATTATAGTTACCCCTGACTGGTCTTTACCTTTTGAACTAATGTGCAATGCCAGTGATTTTACAGTAGTTGCAACTCTAGGCCAAAGGAGAAACAAAATCTTCCATCCTATATATTATGCAAGCACAACACTTGATGAGGCCTAAACCAACTACACAACAACAGAGAAGGAGTTTCTTGTTGTAGTTTTTGTTGTTGATAAATTCCGATCATACTTGATTTGCACTAAAGTTACTATTTTTACTGACCATGCAACAATCAAGTATCTGATCCTAAAGAAGAATGCAAAACCGAGACTCATCCGATGGGTCCTTCTTCTACAAGAGTTTGACCTTGAGATTCAGGACCGAAAGGGATCAGAGAATCAAGTGGCAGATCACTTATCCCGACTTGAGAACAAGGAGTGCATGGAAAAAGCGGTAATTAACGAGTTCTTCCTAGACGAACAAGTTTTTACCTTATCATATGTTCCTTGGTTTGCGATGTTGTGAATTATTTGGCTTCCCGATACATTCCATATGAATTTAATGCTCAACAAAGGAAAAAATTTTTGAATGATTGCATGAAATACATTTGGGATGAACCATATCTGTTTAGAATAGGACCTAATCATCCGTTGAGAAGATGTGTCCCAGATAATGAGCAACTAGATGTATTAATGAGTTGTCATGAATCTCCTTATGGAGGTCATTATGGGGGACACAAAGCTGCTTGGAAAATACTAGCATCGGGTTTTTATTGGCAGACTATTTTTGGTGATGCTTTTGCCTACATCTCAACTTGTGATAGATGTCAACGAGTAGGCAATATTTCAAGACCTCATTACATGCCGTTGAATTCAATTCTCGAAGTGGAATTGTTTGATGTTTGGGAATAGATTTCATAGGGCCATTTCCTTCATCATTTGGTAACCGTTACATATTGCTTGCAGTGGAGTATGTTTCCAAATGGGTAGAGGCAATTGCCTCTCTCTCATGTGATGCTAATGTTGTTATTAAGTTCTTGCAAAGAAATATCTTCTCAAGATATGGAGCACCGAGAGCGGTTATCAGTGATGGCGGATCCCACTTCTACAACAAACAGTTTGAAAAGCTCATGACCAAGTACGGAGTACGTCATAAGGTAGCCTTAGCATATCATCCTCAAAACAATGGGTTGGCGGAGGTATCCAACTAGAAAATCAAAAGGATACTTGAAAAGACAGTCAACACTTCCTGAAAGGATTGGGCTTACAAGCTCGATGATGCTTTATGGGCATACCGAACAACATTCAAGACACCCTTAGGCACATCCCCGTACCACTTGGTTTTTGACAAAGCATGTCACCTCCTGGTGGAGTTGGAGCACAAAGCATATTGAGCAATCAAGACTCTCAACTTCGACTTGAAAAAGTCCAGTGAGAAAAGACTTCTTCAATTGCATGAACTTGATGAGTTTCGCCAACAAGTGTTTGCGAATCACCGTATCTATGAGGAAAAGGTGAAAACGTGGCATGATCGAAAAATCATGGTGAGGGAGTTCCATCCTGGTCAACTTGTGTTATTATTTAATTCACGATTGAAGTTGTTTCCAAGAAAATTGAAATCAAGATGCTCGGGGCTGTTCCAAGTTAACCAAGTGTTACTATATGGTGTCCTCAAGCTAAAGAATGAAGCCACAAATGAAACATTCAAGGTCAATGCTCAAAGAATCAAAGGATATTTAGGAGGCCGATCAATCGAGGCGAGGCCTCGGTCCACTTGAAAGATGCATAACATCATAAAAGTCGGGCGACGGATTGGCTCGGTGGTGCTTCCTGGGAGGCAACCCAAGCTTGGTTTATTTACTTCAGCTTTGTTTGTTTATTTAATTTTTAATTTTGCACTTAAGAATAGTCTTCATTTCAAACTAGCATGCATTCTCTACTTGCTCACGCGAGCGAACACCGGCAAGAGGATGGTGAAGATGAGGAAGCGGAGGCTTCAACAAGTAGAAGGCCATTCCATCAACTTTGACACAAGGGGAGCATTCGTTAACCCTTTATCTTTACTTTTCTTAACATTGAGGACAATGTTGGGGGGCGGGGGCGAGGGGATGAAAATTCATGTCAAAGCCGTTTAGATGGTCCACCACCATTGTTTACTTGCTTGTTTGCTTGTTTTCATTTGCATTTGCATGACATATAGCTCATAGGGTGTTAGATAATTCCACGTTTAATTCATCTTGCATTTGTTTCGGAAAAAAAAATTGAAAATGGAAAAATGATGATGTTTTTGATGGATGGTAATGCTTGCAAGGTGTGAATAGGGAACTTGAGTTGATCCTTGTTTTGTGATGATAATTAATGGCTAGTGTGATTGCTTGACTCTAGGTGGAATTGTGACAATTCTTGTGATGATTTTCAGCCCCAATTAATTATACATGAACCTAACATCTAGATCTTAAATCAAGGGTAGTAAGTGTCACCTTTGGAAATGCTTTTGTAAAAATGTGTTAGGCTAAAATTGAGTATACAAGGAAAGATGTGCCAAGGCTTTGAGTACCTCTATTCGAGTTTGAGCCCAAATTGAAGCACTAAGTGTGTTGGCAATACGGCCTGGCATTTACTTGTGGGAGACTACCCGTTCATCCGACTGGCTCATCAAAAGTGTATGAGTAAATTACAAAGCCAACGGAGGTGCGGGCCCTTGAAAGTCGTGTACCACCCGAGTAAGGGTTATTTGCTAAGTGTAAATATGGAAAAAAGTAAGAGCAAAAATATGAGATCATGCAGTGAACTACTAGCTAGATGCATGTTTGCTTGAGTATTTCCTTATGGAGCACAATAGTGAGGTCAAGACTTAGGGTTAAGTGTAAGGGATTGCACAATACTGCACGGGTTGAAATGAAATCATGAGGTTTGGATCATTGAAACTCAAGGTTAAGTAAGAAACACAGCCATATCTAAGAACTTTAAGGGAAAGTCTTGAAAGTACCGAAAACAAATTATGAGCATTGCTACCAATTGAAGAAGTGAAAATGCATGTTCAACTTTTGAATTGTTGTGCTTAAAGCTTTGCTCGAGGACGAGCAAAAGTTTAGGTTTGAGGGTGTGATAATACCATAGATGTTATATTTTAAGTATACTTTCAAACTTTAAACTTGAGCTAAGAGCATGCATTCCACTTGTTATTTGTGATTGTTTTTGTTGAATGTGAATATCTGTGCTCCTTATCCATCCTCTAAGTTTTTCTGGGTGTTTTTAGCACTTCCTCAACAGAAATCATGCCAAATAAGATATCAACAGAAAGCTCATCAAGTCAAGAATCCAACGCATCAAACCATGCATGATTTGGAGCTAAAATGAGGAAGTTATGACCAAATGAAGTAAACTGCGTAGAACAGTCACGGTGCACCGCGGTATGAACAATGCTGCACCGCGTGAGCTGAGCCAAAATGGTGGGACCCGGGATTTCTTATCCCACACTGACCACAGCAAGTTTAGAGGAGGTAGAAATACCTTATAAATAGAGGGCACACCCACAAACAAAGAAGAAGATAGATGTAGCTTTTCATAATAAGGCAAACCCAAACAAGGTTCTCGCGGTGGATTAAGGTTACGAAGCCGGGGCATCAGAACATGGGTCGTGGGTAGAAGAGCTAAGGAATCAAGCTCATCATCAGTGTTTGAGTTCTCTTCTACCTTTAGCTTCTTTCTCTTCATTTTGGTTTCGTAACTTTCGATTCCGATGAACATATATTGTAATATAACCATGTCCGGCTAGTTTTTTCTCTCTTCTAGTGTAGTAAGTGGATCTTAGTGTTTATTTCATCCATGTATTGAACTTCTATTTCCCGGATCTATGAAGATGTTCTGTTTCCCTTATGTTTACTGTACTCCATGCGTTTATTGATGTCTGGCCAACTCAATAAATCGATCTAAGAGATGGTGAGGAAACACGAAAGTGAGAATCCCATAGCCTAAGTAAACATAGCCTAGGAATAATCATACCGAGAGGTAGATTAGTCATTCTAAGAGTTAGAAGAGACGTGTAAGAAGGCCGAGAGGTAGCCATCACCCTAGGAATCCAAATACAGTTATGAACATGATATTTGGCCCCTTAATTCTAACTACCTAGAGATAGAGTGGGTTATATCATCCTAGGGATACATCCTAGTTATGACAAGAGTCGGATTAGGTAACTTGAGAACCCGTGGATAGGAGAAGAGAATGCTTGATTTGATCCGGTTAATTAAGTTCAAGAGGATTGAAATAAACCTAAGTGAAACTGAATCCCTAGAATTGTTTTCTTGTCAAGTTTGTATAAAGCTATTTCTGTTTTCTTTAGATTGTTTGTTTTTACTTTTGTTTCTAGCTATTTCTGCATTCTCTCAACTATTGTGTGGTTTGGCTTGATATTTTGTGTTCTAAATTCGTGCTCGATAGGCTTTGATCCTCATGGGAACGATACCCACTTGCCGGGTTTACTACTTGCGATCCATCCTCTTGTGGGCTAATAGCAAACAATGACCCGTCATTTAAAAGCACTGCCCGATGAGAGCTGAGTTTCACAAAGCCATGTAAGAAGAAGTGGTACGCCTACTAATTGCAGGCTTCATCAAAGAAGTCCGCTTTCACACGTGGGTCACCAACGTGATCTCAATACGATAGGCCAATGGGAAGTGGAGGATGTGCGTTGATTACATCGACCTCAACAAAGCCTGTCCCAAAGTCGCATACCCGCTACCCAGATAGATCAACTAGTAGATGCCACAACAGACCATCAACTACTGAGCTTCATGGATGGGAGGGGAGGGGAGAGATTTGGAGTGATGATTTATTCATCTAAATCACTCCTAATAATTAACCCAAATAAAAAATTATACTATCTTTCCAGATCTCTTTTTTCCAAATCCCTCTATCCAAACAAATCGTAAAACGTGGAGAAGTCTGTTGGGTTTACTTTATTCCAAAGGTTGTTCCTTCCAGGGTTTCTCTATTGTTGGCCTCTTTGTTCAGCGTGGAAGGATGGCAGGATCGGGGCAAATGACCGGGGAGGAGATCATGAAAGAAGGGATCGGAAATGCGACGTGGTGAGGATCTGAGCTGCCCATCGTGCAGAGCCAATGGGCCAACCTGCGGCCAGAACTATTGTTTGAAATAATAGAGAGGGTCGAGGAGAGTGAGACATCATGGCCTTGCTGGATGTTATGTCGCGTGCTCCTGTCTGCAGGCCATGGTGGAGAATTACCAAGGAGACGTTTAACTCCCCTGAGAGTGTGGAAGGCTCATCCTCCCCATTTCAGTGAAGCAGGTGATTTGTTGTGTCTTTCCTAGCACTATGTTGAGTAGAATTTTTTTTTCCGATTGTGTCAGATTGATTTTCTGATGATTTATCGATGCTGTCTGGTTTGTTTTCGACCAGCTGGGGCCCTGGGATCGCCCGATCCATTACTGCATTGGAGGGACACAATGACTTCTACATATAGTCTATGCTATGGCTTAGTTCCATGTAAGCAAAGGTTTTTCCTTGGTCCTCCCACTTCTGAAGATTGTCTTACATTCGTACTGTGTTATGATGGGAAGATTTTGGCTTATGAAAAACAATGCAACTAAAACACCTGCAGATGTTGTTAGAATGGTAAATCTTGGCAACCTGAATTCCATTTTGCTCAACCTGAAAAATTCACAGTGCTACTCGCATGGATGAAGAATAATTCTGAGAAATACCATATGATTATATGGTATGGACCTGTTTGACTGGGCCACGACCAATTTTTTACCCGGTTTGTAATTACGTTTTTTCATATATGGCCCTCCTGTTTGACGAGCACACCATCCATTTTCGACCCCAATTTGTAATTATAAATGATTATCGATTTTCTACCTCTTAAATCTTCCAACTTTTCAAGTATAGTGGATTTATTTTTCACGTAAATCTGTGTTTCTTTTTCGTTTTGCTGAGTTTTTATAACAAGAATGTTTTAGTTCTAACTTTCTTCTGAAAGCATGTTTATTACCTTTAAGCCATTTGCCACTGGATTTTCTCATGGTTGCTATGTAAGATGATCCTGGCCCTCGGTTCCATGCTTTCTCAGCTAAGTACGAGAGTGGCAAGTTGTTATCTGCCACAAGGATCTAGAATGTCACAACTACAAACTTTGTCATATCTTTGCCTTCAGATGTTCTTTCTCGACCGGACGACAACACATACATTGGTAAATTGAGCTATGTCTTTCCTTTGGTCTTTCTCTGAGGCTTCTCTTTGGCAATTAGCCCTTTACCGTCTCAAGAAGCATCTCAAAATTTTATCCGCCAGGTCAAATTTTACTGGTAGAAAGTTCAACATTTATGACAGACGACATCTCCATGAATCGAGTAGCCGGTTCGATAAAAAAAACCCAACTCTAGGCAGCCACCTGCAAGGAAATCTCTCTGTAACTATACTGCAGGAACGGCCTCCTACTGTGTAGATAGAAACAGGCAATGAACTGCGTCATGAATTCAATCCCCTCTTCATTCTCAGTTTCCAGAGGAATTAGCATCCTCTAATTTTAGTACCACAAATGTCTTGGCGATTCAGCTGGTTCAGGTCTCGGGGGATCCACTGGTCTTCATGAGCAAGGCTCCTTGGTGGCACGAACTGCTCTGATGCTGGTGGCTAAACTTTAGAGGCAGAGTCGCAATTGCTTCAGTCAAGAATTTCCAACTGCTCGCAGCCAATCAGCCATCCGGCAAAGTCTCGTCGGCCAAGGGCAAAAAGGTAATCTTGCAGTTCGGGAAGATCCTAGAAGACGTCTTCACAATGGATTATGTCACAGGGTCAAAAATCACACCGAATTTTTCCGCTCTGTGATGGTGCTAAGCGACCACAACGCCCTTAGCCAACCAAACCAACACACGAATCAAGATCGATCAAACGAGGTTAAGCAACGACGATCAGAAACGAGCAACACAGGTAAGGGGAATCATAACTCTTCCATTACAAAATTGGATACATGAGTTTGAACAAAACCCTTACACAAGCACTCCTGAAACCAGTGATATAAGAGCACTCACCCGAATTAGAAAATCTCAACTCTGTTCTTCACTCACACTTAGTATGTTCTGTGTTCTGTCTTCTGCCAACAATGGCCGAAAATACAGACTAAAACAGGGACCCGACCTTTCCAACCAATCAGACACAAGCACAACTGCCAAAGAAGTTACAAGACAAAGAAAACTACCGGGTAACTACTTCATGATTGGGTAACCACCTGGTCAAAGCAGCTTTGGTCAACGGGTCAACCGCCATCCCATGGTCCGCACCGTCATGGTCCTTCGGGTCCACTTGAGTGCCACCCACACTATGTGCCCATGGTTAAGCCACCATCGCTTGGTATGCTGCTAGCATGTGGTCACGTAGCTAGCAGCGTGTTGCCCACCGTCGCCACGTAGTAGCGTGCTCAGCAATAGCACGCCATGGTCTCCGCCACGGTATCCAGCTACCAGCTTGCTAGTGTCGTAGTGTGCTGCTAGTGCTAGCACGCCACGGTATCCCGCTAGAAGGTTGCTAGCGGCGTAGTGTGCTGCTAGCGCTAGCACGCTACGGCATCCCGCCACGAGATCACCAGCATAGTAGCGTGCCCCTTGTGCTAGCATGCTACAGTATCCGCCATGAGGCTTGCTCAAGCACTGACCGAGCACCTGATCGAACATAGACAAACCGTCAATAGATCAATGATCGAGCAACACCGCCATGGATTCCAGCCGTGGATCGTGACACCCAATGATCCTCTGATCGAGTATCCCGCTACGTGATCGATCTAGATCGATCACCGTGACGGTCATCCATCTCCACACGGTACCGTGCTCGTGCCGTTGCTCACACGAGCATCCCAGCACTCTACTGTTGATGTGCGTCCACACCCTTCGCCTTGGTACCGAGGGAGGCTACCACCACATACTCCCCTAAAGAGCTTATTTTAAGTTCTTGCCATCCGTAGCAGGTGATATTGCTACCAGGGAATTTTACACCAGATTCTCATCACTGGAACCCGTAGCACCGCCACACGCCTGAACCACAGTTTTCCCTCTAACACATAGCATGGTTGGTATGCGATTGGGGGACTTAGCATCCCAGCTAGTATAGATGTCCGAGAATTAAGGGGCAAACAAACCACCCCACTAGAAGAAGCTGATGCCCTCGTCAGAACAGACCGAAGATGCTCTTGAATTTTCTCCTCGAACTACCAAAGCATAGCCTCCTTCTCCTAGCTTGCTTCTCACATAGGTCGATCCTTCCATGAGACCAAGTACTCAGTCCTCCGATTCTTCTTGCTGTGACCCAACACTCTATGGTCCAGCACTCGATCAACTTCCTTCTCAAGTTCCTTCATCACAGTCAGGGGAGCTCGTTTTGGTTTTGAACGCTCTGGATCATCATCCTCGTGATAAGGTTTAAGGAAACTAACATGGATGGTGGGATGAATCTTCATCCTCTCTGGTAGTGCCAGCCGATAGGCAACAGCTCCAATCCGCTTCACTATCTCGAATGGTCCATCGTATCTCTGGATTAGGCCCTTGTGCCATCATTTGCTAGTCACTTTCTTCCACATCTGGGGCGTAAGTTTCAGCATCACTTTGTCTCCAACCTGAAACTCAAGCAGTCTTCGCCCCTTGTCCGCATATTTCTTCATACGACGAACTGCTTTTGCAAGGTTGTCCTGGGCTTCATCAAGCATCTCTTGCTTGTTCCTTGCAAACAAGTATGCTGTGGGACTTGTGCCTTCCCTCTTTTGCAGAGCAATCTCGCTAGGGGTCATCGGCTGATAGCCCATAGCGAGCTCAAACGGAATGAAACCCGTTGATGAGGAGCGATGCAAGTTGTAGCAGAATTGTGCGGTGTTCAGCAAGTCAAGCTAGTTCCTTTGACTCGCTGTCATGTAATGCCTAAGATACTCCTCCAACAATTGGTTCATCCTCTCAGTCTGTCCGTCCATCTGTGGGTGGTTGGCTGTTGAGAATTTCAATTCTGTATCCATCAAGTTGAAGAGACGGGTCCAAAATCTCCCAGTGAACCCGTGTGTCCCTATCGCTGATGATATCCATTAGGAGTCCAAACAGCTTCACCACATTGCGGTAGAACTCATCCGCCGCAATCTCTACCGTGCAGTTCTTAGGTACAGGTCTGAAGACTCCGTACTTCAAAAACCTGTCCACCACAACCATTATGGCATCAAATCCTTTCACATCAGGAAACCCACTTACAAAATCCATCAAAACTGACACCCAAGGTTTCTCCGGTATGGCAGGGGCTGTAGTAGCCCTGCCTCAGCACACCTCTCCACCTTGTCTTGCTGGCAGACAAGACAAGTCCTCATGAAGAGTTCAATCTCCTCCTCCATCTTTGGCCAATAGTATTAGCATGACAGCAATGCCAACATCCTTTCCTGGCCCGGGTGCCCAGCCCACCGTGCATCATGGTGTTCACGTAGCAACTGAGATCGAAGTCCCCCTCTGCTGGGGACAAACACGCGACCACCCTTCGCGTACAGCAACCCATCCTCCAACTAATACCACTTGATGGTACCATCTTACACTTGTGCCACCAACTTTTGGTACAACAGATCCTCCTTCGCCTGATTCTTCAATTTGTTGGCACAGTCAGATTCAATTTGGTGCAACGCCGCCACAGTTTCCACTGCCTTCTTGCTCAATGTATCCGCCACAAGATTGTGACAGCCGGGTCTGTGTTCCCACTCAAAGTGGTACTCCGCCAGGAACTCTTGCCAACGTGCCTGTCTAGGAGACAACTTCTTTTGTGTCCTAAAGAACGTATTGGCAACATTGTCAATTTTAACAAAGAATGAGGTTCCAAGCAAATATACCCGCCATACACGCAAGCAGTGCACCACCTCCAGCATTTCCTTCTCATGTGCCGAGTAGCGCTGCTCAGCTGGTTTCAACTTCCAACTCTCAAATGCTACCGGGTGCCCTTCCTGCACCAACACCCCGCCTACGGCACAATCCAATGCATCTGTATGGACTTCAAACGGCTTGACGAAGTCCGGCAACTTTAGTACAGGCTCTGCTACTATCATGGACTTTAGCCCCTCAAAGGCTTCCTGACATGGGTCATCCCAAGTCCATGTGCGGCTTTTCTGTAGCAGGTCGGTCAGTGGGGACACCTTCTTCGAGTATCCCTTGATGAACTTTCTGTAGTAGTTCGCCAAGCCTACGAAACTCCGAAGCTCGCTGACTTTGGTAGGAGCAGGCCACTCCTTGATTGCTTGGACTTTCTAGGGTTCCATATGCACAGTGCCACCGCCCACAATGTGGCCGAGGAATTTGATTTCCTTGACACAGAATTCACATTTTTCTTTCTTGACGAACAGGGTGTTCTCCCTGAGAAGTTGGAACACCAAACGCAAGTGTTGTATGTGGTCCTCAAAGGACCGACTATACACAACAATGTCATCCAAATACACAACTACGAATTTGTCCAGCATATCATGAAATACATCATTCGTCAGATTACAGAAAGTAGCTAGTGCATTGGTCAAGCCGATTGGCATGACTAGAAATTCGTAGGAACCATAACGTGTTACCATTGTTGTTTTTGCCTCATCCCTTCAGCAATGCGGACTTGCCAATAACTCGAGCATAAGTCCAGCTTCGTAAAGTACTCTGCTCCACAGAGACGATCGAACAAGTCGGCGATCAGGGGCACCGAATACTTGTTTTTGATGGTCACTTTGTTTAGCCCACGGTAATCTACACACAGTCGTAGAGATCCATCCTGCTTTCCCTGAAACAACATAGGAGCACCATAAGGAGCTTTTGAGGGCTGAATCTTCCCCAAGTCCAACAACTCCGTGAGTTGCATCCACAACTCCTCCAGTTCTTTAAGCGACATTCAGTAGGGAACCCGAGCAGGAGGCTTCATGCCCAGCATCCACTCGATCTTGTGGTCCACCGCTCGCCTTGGTGGTAAGCCCTTAGGTAAATCTTTGGGCATCACATCCTTGAACTCGTCCAAGAATGCTTCCACCTGCTCTGGAAACCTGGTATCTACACGTTCCTCTGGTTCCACAGCATATATTGCCACCAGGTAGGTTAGATGACCTTTCTTCCACCCTTTGGCCAACTGCATAGCCGAGACATTCTCGACAGGAATCCTCTCCGACTGGTTCAATTCCTTGAACCCTTCCACGAAACAAGGCTGCTTTGGATCTGCGATCATCAATCCAGATAGATTCGAGTGAACAGCTACATTAGCATGTTCAAAGAAATCGTTACCCAATATCACGTCAAAGTCATCCATGGGAATGACCATGACATCCAGAAGTCCCGTCCATTCATCGATCCGAAGTCGCACATCCTTTGCCATGCCAAGGATTGGTCGACTCTAGGAATTCACTGCCTTAATGCGGTGATTCTGCTTCTTCACGCACAATCCCAGAGTATTCACAACTCAATCAGACACGAAGTTGTGGGTGGCGCCAGTGTCCACCATCGCCACAATCTCCCTGGAGTTTAGTTCATCAGGACATAGGTCAATTCGCTTCCAGAGCGCGTCTTCTTCCCAGCATGAACAGCATCGAGAATATGCAAAGGGGCCACCTTCGTTCTGTTCCCACCATCGTCAGAATCATCTGACTGATTCACCAACGCCGAGAGTTTCTCCTTCTTGGGACAATCTTGGGCACGGTGTGGTCCATTGCAAATAAAACAGTCAGGGTGTTTCTTTGGATCCTTCCATTTCGTGTTGGAATTGGAAGCTTTTTCCTTGCCTTTCTCACCCTTCGACGGCTTCTTTGCCTTATCGGACTTTCCAACAGGTTTGCCACCCTTCGAGGCTTTGTCTTTTGATTTGCCATCCTTCTTTGACTTGCCATCGTCGGTCTTAGACACCTGCAAATCGATCAACGCATCTGCCTTTGCCATGGCAGTGGGGAGATCCTGTACTCCCTGCCTTCGAAGTTCCAACTGTGCCCACGACTTCAAACCCTGCATGAAGTTGAATAATTTGTCCACTTTGGACATTCATGTCACGTCCAGCATCAAGGAACTAAATTCCTTCACATAGTCTCTAACCGAACCTATCTATTTGAAGTTGCATAGTGCCTCATAAGCAGCCCATGAGGAGTTAGTGGGGAGGAACTGCTCCTTCAATTCCCGCTTCAGAGATGACCAGTCTCCGAGTTGTGGTCGCTCGCTAGATTCCACATCTTGCTCTCGGGTCCGCCATCACAGTTTTGCATCCCCCGACAGGTACATGACTGCCATTGAGACTTTCTCGCCTTCAGTAATACGAGCAGCATCAAAGTAATGCTCGATGTCCCATAAGAAGTTCTCCAAATCCTTGGAACTCCTAGTGCCATTGAAGGCTTTCGGTTCTGGCACCTTTACTTTGGCTCGCGATCCCTCGGGCTTCACCCCACCACTGGCGAGTACCCTTCGTAGGAGAGTAACATCCTCCTTCATCTGAGTCACTTCTGCCCGCAACAATGTCAGCACATCTGCCACTGTTCCATCTGCCGAACCCAGATCACCGAGGGTCGCTTCAAGAGCCGAAACTCGTTCCCTAAGCGCATCCATGCACAGCATCAATCAACAATGCTAAAAACTATTGCCAAATCCTCGAATCCGCACTGAACCGTGCTCTAATACAACTGTCATAGGGTTGAAAATCACACCAAATTTTCACTCTGTGATGGTGCTAAGCGACAACAGCGCCCTTACCCAACCAAACCAGCACACAAATCAAGATCGATCAAACAAGGTTAGGCAACAGCGATCAGAAACGAGCAACACAGGTAAGGGAAATCATAACTCTTCCATTACAAAATTGGATACATGAGTCTGAAACAAAACCCTTACACAAGCACTCCCGAATCCTGTGATACAAGAGCACTCACCCGAACTAGAGAATCCCAACTCTGTCCGTCACTCACACTAAGTATGTTCTGTGTTTTGTCTTCTACCAACAATGGCCGAAAATACAAACTAAAATAGGGACCCGACCTTTCCAACTAATCAAACACAAGCACAACTGCCAGAGAAGTTACAAGACAAAGAAAACTGCCGGGTAACTGCTTCATGATTGGGTAACTACCTGGTCAAAGCAGCTTTGGTCAATGGGTCAACCGCCATCCCATGGTCCGCACCATCATGGTCCTTCGGGTCCACCTAAGTGCCACCCACACTCAGTTGGGTCACATGCACCTAGCATGTGCCCGTGGTTCAGCCACCATCGCTTGGTATGCTGCTAGCACATGGTCACGTAGCTAGCAGCATGTTGCCCACCATCACCACGTAGTAGCGTGCTCAGCAATAGCACGCCCTGGTCTCCGCCACGGTATCCAGCTACCAGCTTGCTAGTGTCGTAGCATGCTGCTAGCGCTAGCACGCCACGGTATCCACCATGGTATCCCACTACAAGGTTGCTAGCGACGTAGCGTGCTGCTAGCGCTAGCATGCTACGGCATCCCGCCATGAGATCACCAGCATAGTAGCGTGCCCCTTGCGCTAGCACGCTATGGTATCTGCCACGAGGCTTGCTCAAGCACTAACCGAGCACCTAATCGAACATAGCCAAACCGTCAGTAGATCAATGATTGAGCAACATACCGAATACCTAATCGAGCAACACTGCCATGGATGCCAATCGTGGATCGTGACACCCAACGATCCTTTGATCGAGCATCCCGCTACCTGATCGATCTCGATCAATCACCGTGACAATCATCCATCACCACACGGTACCACGCTCGTGCCGTTGCGCACATGAGCATCCCAGCATGCTATCGTGGATGTGTGTCCACACCCTTTGCCTTGGTACCGAGGGAGGCTGACACCACATACCCCCCTAAAGAGCTTATTTTAAGTTCTTGCCATCCGTAGCAGGTGATATTGCTACCAGGGAATTTTACACCAGATTCCCATCACCGGAACCCGTAGCGCCACCACATGCCTGAACCACAGTTTTCCCTCTAACACATGGCATGGCTAGTATGCCACTGAGGGACTTAGCATCCCAGCCAGTATAGATGTCTGAGCATTAAGGGGCTAACAGATTACCAGTGCCCTCTCTCCGCCTTCCAAGCCTTTGCAATCTGTCTGAGCAGCTTTGGTGCTAAATTTGGTTACTATTGAATGAGACCAAGCAGTTTCTTCTAGGCACGAAGAACAAAGTATCAAAGCAAGATTAATCTGCTTCTACCTTCGGATCCTAATATTCTTGTCGGGCTGGTTTTTCATGGCAAGCCATAGAACTGGGACGACATTGTTATTTGCTTTGCTTTCTATCTCTTTGCAATGATGCTGAATACAGTTAATTTAACTTGGCACTTCAATTTGTTTCGTTTCCTTTATCATTACTGTTGACTGTATCGTTAGACTAGTGGCCTTTAGAGATTGTTTGGATTGAGGTTATGGAGGTGCAACTTCAACTCTTATTTGGTTTTGAAAAAAAAATGAAAGTTATGCAAGTTTACAAAGGTGCAACTTTAGGCCTTATTTGGTAAATTAAAATAGAAGGGTTACAGAAGGTTGAGATAACCCTCTATAATCCTCCACCAAGCTAAATTTTCACCCAAACAAGCCCTTAGAGCCCGTTCTTGCACTCCCAGCCCTAAACCATGACACTTTGTTTGGCTCTTTCAAAATTATAACAGGCATGTTGGACACATTGCAGTAACGATTAGTGCCTTCGAGAGGCATGTTGCTATGGTCACTGAAGGTGCACCAACTTGATGAATGCTGTTCATGAGCGCATCTTAGCCCTTGATGATAATGTCGATAGAAGACTCTAGGGTGCACACTGACCATGTTAGAGGCCACACAACAATTAGATGGAAAATGTGACAGAGTATTAATATTGGGATATTTTTTATATAAAATCAAAACATTTGCATTGTTATTTTACAAAAATAAAACTTGAGATAAATCTGAAATTTTGATTAAAACTTGCGTTTTTATGTAATTTACCAAAAACTAATAACTTTACAACTGATTTAAAAAAATTATATTTTGGTAATTCAATATTAATTATAATTTTCTTAATTTTATTTTCTATTTTTAAATTATATTAAAATTTTTACGGAGACAGGTGATAAGTAATGTCACGCGTTCAATTATCAAATTTAAATTGCCTTTTTTTTACTTTTAAATTTATCTTTACTATATTTCTTTTTAAATTTTTTTATTTTTATATTTATTTTTTAGAAGAAGAAGCTTGTGTATTCGGCAGCTCCTTGTTCAGTGCTATGCATGGCACCAGATAACCTTTATGTGGGCTTTAAAGTATACTGAAGAATTCCTTGAAGTGGTAAGACAACTCTTCTTCTTAAGTAAGGTCTCGGGTTTAAATTTTGTGAATAGGAAAAATTCACCTTGAGAGAGTTTTATCCCCTCGTAGGCCTTCCCGACTCGAATTGGATTAGTCAGAATCTACTGAACCACTGGATACAGATAAAAAAAAGTATTGAGACCACTTTTAAATTTTCTGCTGTGGCATGTGATAACCGTTAAACAACATGATCTTTTCAAACAGAATAAAACATATGTAT
The DNA here is from genome assembly GCA_037672795.1 of Lagerstroemia speciosa. Taxonomy (NCBI): domain Eukaryota; kingdom Viridiplantae; phylum Streptophyta; class Magnoliopsida; order Myrtales; family Lythraceae; genus Lagerstroemia; species Lagerstroemia speciosa. Next base: position 7,317,291 of record CM075299.1, read on the forward strand.
TATTATTTTATTATTTTATGCTCAAAATAAACTTGCAATAAAATTGAGATTTTCGATAAATACAGACTTTTTATGTGGCTTACTTCCTTAAAAATAGCCTTTAGCTTTTCTCCGGATTTTATTTATTTGTTCATAATTATATTTCTCAAAAAAAGTTCAATATTGTTGAAAAATACTCAAATGAAAAAAATAGATGTCAGTTGAAAAATAATATAAAAATGATATGGAAATTTCTTTATAATTAATTATATAATTCATAGTTTTGTGGGAAGTATAAAACTAAATTACCATGTTGTCGTAAAAAAGAAGAATCTTAAATTACATGAACACCTTAATATACATGAATTTATTGGCAAAAAAAGGAAGAATAATTGACTATCATATTTAATTGGCTAAATATAAGAATGACAATTTTTTCCCGACCAGCATCCGATTCACCCCCCTTGTACAGGTAAAACGGTTTTGAGTCTCTTTCTTGATGACCATATTATTACCTTTTGGGTATGTCTTGAAATTAATTTTTATTTGATTTATACGTACTTTTATCATAATAAATTTTAAAAAGTCATTTTATTTTATTTAAATTGTATAAATTTTACTTATTTTAAATTTATTGAACTAGCTATTAAAAATATGATTTCCTTGTATTTTAAATTATATTTCACATGATATATGCAACTTTTTGTAATTTGGGTCGTCCCGTGAAAGTTGCGGGACAGGTGCGGGTGTTCGAATAGCCACCCTACCTCGGTCCATTACCATTCCTAGCTAAATAAAAATTTTATACATCAATTATGCGTGGTTGTGAATTTTGTATTGCACTACGGATTATTCTTTTCATATCTAATATTTATTGACTTTCATTTTTCTCTATCATATATGATATTTTCATGTTAAAAATGTCCAAACTATTGGCAGCTAATTTAAGTTAAAATTATCATTTTCTCCTTACTTTACTCAGTAAAATGTCATTTTTGTCACCATAAATCTTTTCTCTTAACTAATAAATTAGGGCAGTGGCAACCTCGACTGTGACACCCAACGTTTGAAGGGAGGTAGTTGATATCATTGATAACTTGATGATCTCTCTCGGGGCAATGGAGGCCAGAGTTGAGGGACCATCACTGCAAATTCTATGAATATGTTTCATACAATTGGAGGAGATGGTGCTAGACTTGAGGCCATTATTACTCAAATCAAATTGATCTGTCTCAAATCAAATTGATCTGGGAAAAATTGTTATAATTGAGGGTGGCAAGGTCAAAGTTGAGGCCCTCACTACTATTTCGACCGATTCATCCCCTGATCAATATATGAATCAAATGGTCCAAATCGATGGTGGTAAGGCCCTTATGACCCTCTTGGGGTTGGATTGATCATTGAAAACTAGTGCATTATGGAGGGATATTTCCCTTTGTGTGTGATTAGGCTTCTTTATATTTCAAAATGATCCAAGAAAAATTGGTATACATTGTGAAACTGGATGGCAGAATCAAGGCCCCACCATGCTAATTTGACTCATTTGTCTATTGGATAGATAGAAAACAAATTGGTCGTCCAATGGTAGTGGAAGTCGGTGTCTAGGCCCTCACCACCTCCATTTTTGCCATTTATTTTGGAACAACTTGATATGTGAAAAGTCAATAGACTTGAGACTAGTGTGGGCTAAATGGAGGCCCCAATTTAACCTTTTTTGTCTTGAGGATGGTAAGGGCCTCGAATCCAACCCTGCTATCCCAAGCATAAGTTCTAAAATCGGATCGGACCGAGAACTGATTAACACATGTGTTCCTGGGTTTATGATTTTGACTCGAATTCAATGGGTTGAATCATAATTTTAAAAATAATGATAAAAATATAAAATTGACAGTAATAACCTAAAATTCTTGGGACATTAACAACTTAATGTGCAACCTCAAAATAATTAGAGAAAAATATACTTTGATAACTTACATTTGGTTGTATATCAAATTTCATTTTTTTTTCCGATTCAATATTATTCTTTACATTGTATCAAATATTTACTTGGTCCTTCCATTGTCAAACCATTAAATTTAACGAATTGAATCCTTGTATACATATACTTACTACTTCATATTACTTGTAGTACAAATGCAAAATAAACAAGATGGAGATATAAAGGGTGTGTCATGAGAGATTTCATGGGGCGAAGTATGGTGCACTTTATTACAAGGAGAATAGTTTGAAGAGTTGGCAAAAGGATAAAATATTTTTAAGAAATTGATCATGATGACTAATATATATGACCCGTGGCAAGAGACAAACATCAATAGCCTTTATATGAAGTGCTATAACATAAAAGTACACAAGGGATAGAGTGAGGCTAATGCTATAACTTAAGACTGTTATAGCGATGGAGAAAGAGAAAGAATAGACAACCGAAGGTATGACAAAATTAAACACAATCTCAAAAGGAGAACAATGGTAAAGAGAAGGATTAGGGAGATGATTTACAAGAAAACAATAGTTTGGAAAGCCTCGATCCAAAGAGAGTGAGAGGTTCGGAAGTATGATGTAATAACATATTATCAATATCAAATATGTGTCAACATCTGCGCTCCATGACCCATTTTATTGAGGGGTATGAAGACAAAACAATTGATTAAGTATACTATGAGTTTGAAGTCTCATGAATTGACAACTAGTGATAAACCACCATTGTCCAAACGAAAGATACTAATTTTCACGTTAAAAATGTAATTAATACGTGCAAAGAACTACTCAAAATAAGAAAAACTTTCAATGCTTGTATCTCATAGATACAACCACAAGAATTTAGAAAAGTCATCAATGAAGGTAATATAATAATGAAAACTAGTGACAAAAGTTATAGGAGACACCCATACATCACATGTATTAAGTCAAAACAACTCTTGGATGTGGCATACTCATAGAAAAAGGCAGAGCACAACTTTTCCAAATATAACATGAAGTGAAAGGAGAAATAGAGGTATCCTATCCATAAAATAAATGCAATGAAATGAATGTAAAGCTTCAAGAGTAGAACTCTCTGGATAACGAAATCGAGCATGTCGTAAATCAGGAGATGCAATAATAGACAATAAGGCATGAGAAATGGATAGGGAAGATATTGGGAAGAATGGATAAAGTGCACCACTACTGATGCAATGATGAAGAGTAGCCTCGTTTTGGAATCCTTCACCACGAACCCCCATGCATGAAATTCAATAAAACACTCATTATCTTTGACAAATTGATGAATCAAAATGAGATTCTTATGTAGAGAAGGAACATGAAGAGTATAAGGCAAATTAAAAAATTGTTAGAAAAGTTGGTAAGACTGAGTAACCAACATTATAAATTGACAAAACTGAAACATTCCCAATAATAACAATATTAGAACTAGTGTAAGGTTGGGAAGAGAGATATTTTCCTGAGTAATTGGTCATATAAGAAGAAGTCCCAGTACCTAAATATCAGGAAGGATCTGAGGACTCATTCGCAGATATAGTAGCAAATTGAGGAATAATGTCAACAAAGAAAGGAGAGGTGTTGGACTGTTGAATAGGGCAAAACTTTGTTGAACTACCATAAGAATTGCATAACTGACAGATAACATGAGAGAACCAAGAAGAATGAGGTCGGAATTGAATGGGTTAAGAGTGACCTCGTTGTGGATTGAGAATACTCAAGTTTGGCACAACAAATTGTGGAGAAGAAAATGAAGAAGATGAGAATTGATATCAACAACCCTTGTGACTTCTACAATGACAACTACGGCCACAAGGAGTGCAACTACCACGATCACCATGACCAACTTGAAAAATAGAGGAATGAGCTAGAGACCGTGAATTAGCCAAAGAGGTGGACATAAGGGTAGTAGGTTGAACCAAGGAGGATGAATCTAAAAGGAAGGATCCGAAATGTTCAAGAGAAGCTTTGTGGGAGAGAAGCATCATTCATAACATTGGAAGGATGAATGAGTTTGATTAGAAACATGTGTGATGAGGGACTTAAAAGTGGGCAGATGACCACAAATAATATAGATAACTTGTTCGTGATCAAACAAAGGACGATTTATGGTAGTTAAAGAATTAGAAAATTCACGAAATTTGTGCCAATAAGCATCAATTGAAAGAGAAACTTTCAAAAGATTGCGTAGTTGAGCATGGAGGTCTAACTCATGAGAAAGAGGACAATTTGAAAATGGGTATATAAGGTGTCCTAAGCAAGTTTGGTTGTGGTACAAGGATAAAGAAGGGGAGGAGTTCCTTGCCTAAGTAGTATTAATCCAACTGAGAATGAGACGATCAATTCAAAGACAAGATGGTCGGGATTAGGTGTTGACTTGCACCATCAGCCAAGTGAGCCAGAAGGGAGGAGAATTAGATTGAATGTGATCATGGATGTCAAACAGTTCAAGAACAGTTTTGAATAGATAAGACCATATAAGATAGTCTTGAGAATCCAACTTTTCATGAACATAATTAGCTATATGAATAGAAAAGGGATTAAGAGTAGCCATGGGATAAGAAGATAAGGGAATAATAGAAACACGAAGAGGAAGACGAAGGCAATGGACAGAGGTGGAAGACTAAGGTAAACCAGTGGAACCTTAGATGACGAATGCCAAAGGAGGAGCCCAGGTATTTGATACCATGAATGTAGATTGTTATTGCTGCCTTACATTACTCATATAAGTTGGATTATATAATATTCAAGAAGAGATAATTACATAAGCATCCTCATCAAGTACTTCTATTAAACAATACAAGATGAACCAAATATGTATCTTACATCAATTACATTTGGGCAAGTTATCTTGCAAACGAAAACATGCAACCAAATTGGGCTAGTCGGCGTTTCTTAATTTAGCTAACCGATCAATTCAATTGTTAAAACTATGATCCCTAGAGAGGAACTAGTAACATCAGGGGGGTATGATGCCTCCCCTAGGGTGTTGGGTGCCCAAATCGGTTATTATTGCATCAATTTTTTTGTTTGAAATATATTATTTCTAGTGTGTAAAAATGATATTTTAACAAGGGGTGAATGTTGGCCAAAAAAAAATATAGGGTAAAATTGAGTCCAAATAATTAACCATTAACTCTTTCGCAAGAAGTAGTTTGACAAGAAGGATCGTAAATAGGCATCAACTGCACAAGCCACTTGCGTCCTCTAATAGTAGCTTGATCATACAAGTCTGCAGCCACAACCACTAAGCTAGGGGAGATGGAGGGATTAATCAAGTTCATAGAAGCTACAAAAGAAATGGATATCAAACATTCGCTTCTTCGTAGTGATGCAATGGATTTGTTACAATCCCTTCAATTGAAGAATCTTGATAGCCAACCCCAACTTGCAGATCTTTTTGACCAAGCACACAAATCTTTTGGTACAATTTGCCTCTTGGTCGGTAGAATATATTCCAAGAGATACTATTTTTGGTGCACAACATCACACGTTGGGTATGTAAATATCAGCATGTTGATCCAATTCCCATCTCTATGCTTACTTCTAAAACTTTGCTTAGGGAAGGAGATGTATTTGGCCCAAATGAGTCTCGTAATTATGTACTTGTTACGAAAATTTAGAATGGGGGTCCCCTACATGATGGGGTAACTACCCCAATATATACATATTATAATTATGTAGCTGTCATAGTAACTTTTCCTACTTTGGTAACTGCTTGTAACCTGCTAATCGCCTTAGCAACTATTCCCACCTACGATGATTTTGAACTTTAGGGGCCTGCATCCTTCCTGTGCTTGTTGGGGGGCCTCCTCATGCTACTTCTGGGTTTTAGGCCTTCGAGTTGCCTCTAGGCCCTAAGCCTTTTGCCCATAGCCTAATATTTGTCCCCTAGCCCCCTTCAATACCTGTATGAGTAATGAAGGGGATATAATGTCTTCTGTCATATTGCAACTTCTTGAAAGCAGTCGTGATCGTCCCTTTTCTCGAGTGTGCACTAAGGGTGCCACACAAGGAGTCATACCTCTACGTTTGGGACCTAGATTTCAATTCGTTTTGCAGCCTTTGGTTGGGAACATTATATTGTTTTGCAAGTTTGTAAAGTCGATATCATTACTTGAAGATATATTTTGTTGATATATGAAGATTTTGCCCCCATTCTCACAACCTTAGAGATTGCAAGAGTTTGTTTGTATTTTTAGGTGATTGCTAACTACTTATTTTATTGTTACTACTCGACAAATGATCATGCTTCTCTTTGTGTCTTAGGGGAAAGTGCTACTAATTGAAGAGCAGCCTTTAACCTTTGTAAAGGACTTTATTGCGATGCCATGACCTTTAAGTCCAATTTTTGACTCACTTTACATTTTGCAAGTCTACTTGGTTGACTTCTCTATTTTGTACATTTGTTTATAAACGTCCCCTCAGCGTAGGGTCCTTTACCCTTTTATGAGATCCGGGCCTTTGGCTAGCATTCATAGCTTTCAATTGGCTTTCACAGCTCGTAACTTTCAATATGTCCTCTGTAGCCATCAACTAACTTTCATAACTTGCAGCCTTGGCCTTTAGCGGCATTCGTGGCTTGCATCCTTCAACTAGCCTTCATGGTTCACAGCCTTCAGCTACTTTCAATAGCCGCTGTGACCTTCGTTAATTAGCTTTTAATTGGTTTTGAACCCTTGTAACTCTTAATCATGGATCTTGCATAGATGCTTTGTTGCATATATCTTTGCAAACGACTTCATAATTTTCTGAGAGTTGACTTTGCCATCTACAAGAGTTTTCTTTCTCGAGTTTTTCTTCATATCTTCTAAAGGTCAAGTATGGTTGTAGAACATTTGCCCCCTGTGAGTCTTTCTTCCACACAATTGAATGTTGGACGCTTCCTCTCTTCCAATGGCTTCCTTCATGAAAAATATTTATTGGATTCTCTGACGACGAATTTGATAGGCCTCTTTATATTGCACTTGCAGTGTGATTGACGAAAGCAATTTGTCCACTTGCAGGAGAAAGCAATTTGTCCATTTGCAAGAGAGAGCGATCTTCCTTCGTACACGGTGGTTTCATGAGGGATGTAATTTCCTTGTGAATCATCTGTGTCAAGCGTAATTGGAGCCATAGCCTTTCGTTTGAGAGTTCTCATAGATGGCACCAAATGTTATACACATATTATAATTATGTAACTGTCATAGTAACTGCTCTAACTTTAGTAACCGCCTTAGCAACTGTTCCCGCCTATAACGATTCTGAACTTCGGGGGCCAACATCCTTCCTAGGCTTACTGGGGCTCTCATGCTACTTTTGGGCTGCGCCGCCTCTAGGCCCTGGACCTTTGGCCCATAGCCCAACAATCAATGAATTTCACTTACAAAGTAAAAAAAAAAAAAAATCAATAAAAGCATTACCTATTCATACTTTTTCAGGGGAAATTGCCAAATATATTTTTAGTTTTTCGTTTTTGGAAAAACACAGTAGTTTCGCTCAAAGTTCAGAATTTGTCAACCGTTTAGGATCTTTAAAATATATATTTTCCTGTTCACCGAGGAGGAAATAATAAATTTTTGTTTATTCAACTAAATATATTTATTCCTTCTTTTCAAATTTTAAATGCAGTGAAAAAACATTAAAAAAAATTTAAATACAATTAACCTTAATTATTTTTATTGACGGTATTTTGATAAATAGTTTTTGTCAAAAAATCTTTTTGCTATTTCCTTTTCAAAAATACTGTATTTTTGCCCAATGCTGGGACAAAATCCCTTCCCCTAGTTCAGTCTCCACGTCCTCTGACCTCCGGCTCTGTAGCCCCCCATCGTTGCTCCGTGTCGGCTCTACTGAGCCCTTGCCTCGCGTGCTCCCCCCTCTCGCTCTCTGTTTCTTCTTACCTGAGGCGTTCTTCTCACGTAGGTGACAACTTCCAGATTAGGGTTATCAGTCTGACTTTTATAGGGAGAAACACTCGGCGGATTCCCACCCCCAACGGGAAGCAGCAATGTAAGTGTGTTTGCTGGAAACCTTCAGTTTCTTTCTCAGGAACGAATGGAAATTCTGAAGAATGAAAAAAATTTTGGTGCTTTGACAGGTCCAGGATATGCGTGAAGAACTTGCCCAAGCATGTGGCGGAGGACCGGCTCCGCGAGATTTTCTCCCAGAAAGGAGAGATAACTGACGCCAAGGTCATGCGTACCAAGTAATTCACTTGCTACTTTTCTCTTTCTGATTTTGCTTAATAATCATCTTACTTGTAGCAATGGGAGTTATTGGTGGTTTATTTTGGATATTTTTCTTTGTTGTGTCTGTTGAGCAGAGACGGCAAGAGCCGGCAATTCGCTTTTATCGGCTTTCGAACTGAGGAGGAAGCTCAAGAAGCTATTGAGTACTTCAACAAGTCTTATATTGATACTTGCCGCATAGCTTGTGAGGTTTGTGGTTCAACTCTTGTCTTGTAAGCTTCTTTCTTTGTCAAATTTTTTATTTTGTTTTTATTCTTTGGCCTGTTTATTCATAAATTTACATTATTGTTCTTTGATAATTGATTGGTTCATGTCACAGTATTCACCTTTCAAATTTTTTGAGAGTCCAATTTGCGATCAAACATATGAAAGACTTTCAAATCTGGAAAGGTGCTTAATCCAGAGCAGTTTATGGAATATTTTGAAGTTCAAATTTTAAGTTTGAAAACCTGCTTGTGGTTGCATTTGCAGTCATTGCTCTCACGATGTCTTTATCTTTGTCTGGATCTCCCTCACGTGGGCCTAAAACTTTTTCATTGTCTGCAGATTGCTAGAAGAGTTGGGGATCCAGATGCCCCTCAACCATGGAGTCGCTACTCACAGAAGAAGGAAGAGAGAGCCTCTCATGATAAAAGTTCATCTGGTGGTGAAATGTCCAGCATTACAAGTTTGAAAACTGAGGGAAAGAAAAAGCAACAAAGCAAGATAAGTGAGGATGATGATCCTCAGCTTCAGGAGTTTCTTCAGGTCATGCAGCCAAGGGTCAACTCGAAACTGTGGGCAAATGACACTATGGTGGCTACAGTGACTGGCACAACCAATAATATACGTGCTCAGAACAAAGAAGAAAGAGAAAAATCTTCTTCAGTGAAAGTAGAGTCAGAAAAGTTGGGTTCTGTTGAAAATGAACTTAGTGGTGCTCCTAACAGTTTGCGAAATGTTGCCTATGACGAAGTAGTTTCTGACATGGATTATTTTAAGAGTAGAGTTAAGCAAGATTGGTCAGATTCAGAGAGTAGTGAGGATGGAGATGTTGATGATGAAAAAAAAGATGGAGATGATTTATCGAGTGGAAGCTCTTCTGATGAAGATGATCAGGCTGCAGATTCCATTCAAGAGCACAACAGCATGGCCTTGCCTGATGAGCATGGAGGGAAAAGCTCTCTTGAAGATATAGATGGTGAAAAAGTTGACCAGGGAAACCTTTTAGCTAGTTTTGAAGATGAGAAAGAAGAAACTCATCAAAATGATCGTCTTTTTGTTCGCAATCTACCTTATGCAGCAACGTAATTTTCTTTCTTTTTTTCATTTTTATCTCACAAGTCATGCTATTTTCCTAATTAAAAGTTCTCTTAGAAAAAACATGGATGTCTATTTCAGCTTTGGTCCTCTCATATAATACATGTGCTTGATGTTATTGTCTTTTCGTAACAGCGAGGAAGACCTAGAAGAGTTGTTTAGTAAGTTTGGCAAAATTTTAGAGGTCCATCTGGTGGTTGACAAAGATACTAGACGGTCAAAGGGAATTGCTTACATTCAGTATGCAATGCCCGAATTTGCAGCAAGGTACTGGCATCTTTGTTTTTTTTTTTTTTTTTTTTCACCAAGTGTTTCATTGGGAATGATTTTTCTCACATTGACCAGACCTTTAAGCATATAGATGCACAATTATAATCCTTGTTGTTGGGTGTCCAACATTTTGGTTATCTAGTCTTATTATTTGGCATACTGCTAATTATTTCTATATTGAATCAATTAGCAATTTCTTTTTGAAAGTTTAATATGCCTTTGCTATGTATTTGGTTTTGAAAATTGAGTGGTATTGATAGTAATTATCTCGTTCTCTTAATCCAACCATATTTCAATTTCCTTAAAAGTGACCCCATTTTTGCAGTTACCCATGGAGAGATTTCCAGTCGTTTTTCTTTCTCAGTCCTATTGGATCTGCATCGGATGGATTTTATTTTCTCATGGACAAATTTTCTTGCTTCCTGCTGATGCTTGATTTATGCATCCAATGTTTGGTAAATCGCTCTGGTTATATTCATTTTTACTGTTGTTTGCTAATTCAGAGCTTTAGAAGAAGTGGACAATTCAATTTTCCAGGGCAGATTGCTGCATGTTATGCCTGCTCTTCAAAAAGGCCATCCTGAAAAACAGGAGTGAGTAACAGTGGGCCATCTTTTGTATCTTATTTTCTTGGTTTTCTGCTTTACAATGTGTCTGCTATACACCAGAGTTGTTGAAACTTCTTGACTTTATATTATTACCATACAGCGATCTCTCTTCAAACCAAGCTGCAAAAACCTTCAAGCAGAAGAGGGAAGAAGAAAGAAAGGCTTCTGAAGCCAGTGGAGATACAAAAGCATGGAATACATTGTTCATGCGTGCTGATACGGTAATTCTTGTCTTACAACAAAAACTTGGTGAATATATCATATCAATATATTGATTGTGTTATTTTCAATTGAAAGCCCAACAACTGCTTTTGTATTGAAGTAACCATATAACAGAAAAATGTACCCAACACTACCTTTAGAAAGGTGCTACTGTCTAGTTTGACAATCAAAAGATTCTCAATGATTGTGTAGAGAAGACAAATGTGGCATTATCTCTTTTCTAGAATCCTTTGTCAAGCAGAAATTTCTAGTAGCATGAAGAATTATAGCTAATTAATATTTTGAGCAACAAGTTTCATGTCAGTCAAGGAATAGGAGAGCCTTTCAAGGGATAGAGACACGGGATAGACTAACAGTAGCTAGATGGGCAAAGGAACTATACTTTTGGCACACAAGGGTGTATAGGGAGGGGGATTTTGCTGCCGCGAACATGTTGGTTTTTGAGTGATATGTTCGGCAGCCTTTGTAAATGGCTCGTTTTTTGTAAACTCTTGCACCTACTTGGTGTTTAGTAATACAAACATTTATTTAATGATCAAAAAAAAAAAAGTTTCATGTCAGTCACCTATGCAACATTATGTAAAGCCATACTGCTTTTGGTAGTGGACTTATTTCTAAATCCTTGTCATTGTTATTTATGGCTTTATACCATTCAACTGGGAAAAGTTCCTACTCAAGTTAAACCAGAATAGTTGATCCATGACCTTTCTCACTGAAATAATTGTGCTTGGTTAATTATATATCTCGTGGTCATCTTTTGAACACTTCATTCTTGCTTATGGCAGGTGTCTTTATGTTATGCGTAAACTGACATGGAAATTATGCATCATTATTGGTGGCATCATTCCAGAAGCCTATTGTTTTTCATGGTTTTATGTTTAAGAACCTTTTTATAACAATTTTGGTGTAGGTCGTCGAAAACATAGCAAGGAAATTTGGTGTGAGCAAGAGTGATTTCCTTGAATGCGAGGCTGATGATCTTGCTGTACGCATTGCCTTAGGCGAGACACAAGTGATCTCTGAAACAAAGAAGGCTTTATCGGAAGCAGGGATAAATGTGGCTGCTCTGGAGGAGTTTGCTGCCCATAGAAGTGATTCTACAAAAAGAAGCAATCATGTTTTGTTGGTGAAGAATTTGCCTTATGGTTGTTCCGGATCTGAACTCGCTAAAATGTTCAGCAAATATGGTAGTTTGGACAAAGTCATTCTGCCTCCAACGAAGACAATGGCCTTGGTATGTATAATTTCAATTTTTCCCTAACTTTATCTTTTTGAAGTTTTGTTATAACTAGAAATGTAATGGTTTATCTTCTTATTTGCCGAGTTTTGAGTTTTTTTTGTCTTGAAAAATGGTCTTGGATTTGTGCAAATTAATCATCAACCAGATCATTAAATGTTTGCATTGATGTTCCATATGGGATCAAAAGATAACGGATAACCCGGTTTATGTTTACTTATCAGTTTCATTTGCATTACAACTTGGAAGGCGGACAGAAACTTTGAGGGAAAACTTTAAACATTCCACATCAACTCCCATTGATGCATTAGCTTGTATTTTGCATGTTCTTTGAGAGGACCTAAGCTATGTAGACCAATTCTAGTAGATGCTCCTTTTTGTTTCTGTTGCCACTCTGTTTTTCTCAAACCCTTAACTAGGGCAAAATCTTTAGTTACTTATGGTGTCATCTTAGCTGGGATTACATGCATTATCAGTACAATAGATGTCACATTTCAGTTCTACTTGCAATTAAAGTAATTTTTTTCATATCCTAAAATTATTGTGGTCTTTTCCTTGCGTATTTTCTTTCAAGATCTATGATAATTCAAATTATATACAAGGATAGTTCCGCTGTTAGTGGCTTAAGTAGCTGTTTCATTTCCCCGTTGTCAGTCTAGCCCTAAGGCCGCCCACCCATGTGCTTGCATATGGATTTACTGTATTCATGAACTTGTGGGGTGTTCAAGGCCTTGGGAAAATAAATGCCTCGTTATCCCCCAAAAAAAATAGCTGCTTCTTTTCCTATGATGACAGTCTTGTTATTGCAGGTTGTCTTCCTTGAACCATCTGCGGCACGGGCCGCTTTTAAAGGGTTAGCATACAAGCGATACAAGTATGTTATATTTTTTGTGATTCTCACTTAGCTTTCTCGAACTGAAATGGAGAAATGATTGCATTTCATTTTCACTAGATAAGGAGTCTAACTATATAGAAATCTAGAGGCTGTCTTTCATCTGAATGAGTTTGTTAACCATATGTTGGATATGCCATTATTTCTAATAGGTATTTTTAATATTTATGTGGTGGTACAAGGATTACTTGAAATCACGGCTGATAAATGGTGCTACCTTGGTGTAACTACCTGTTAGATTGAGCTTCCAATGTGGAATTTATGGGAGTTGTGATTGTGATTGTACTTCTGATACAAGTGCCTTACCTGCTGATGCTTCAGAATTCAGATTAGATTTTTGAGTGTGATATATACTATTGCTTACCTGGGTTTGCCTTTAAATAATAGAGTAGGAAATATTGTATGGAAAGAGTAAGGGAGGGGTAAAGGAAAAGAGATAACAACCATTCCAAGAGAATGATGATGGGAGATGCTTAATAAGCTGGAATTGTGGTGTAGTGAAGTTTGAGTGGTCCAGAACTGTGTGATATTATACGAATTACATTCTTTTGCAAGTAGTGAGGACATGTATATTTCTCTTTTATGTTTCTTATTGTGGAGTTTGTTTGTAATTCAGTAGAGCATAGGTGTTTCCTTTCCTTTGCTTATCATTTATTTGTCCTAAGTGGGCATTTAATTGTGGCCTTCATAGTCAATTATTTCAGCAAGCATTCATGTGTTTCAAGAAGAATGGTGAAGCTCACCTGATAGGCTCAGATATATATATATATATATATATATAGATCCCTTTGAGGCTGTTTTGATGGACTCTTTTAATGTTTGTCAGTTGGCAATCCCTTCTACTTATGCTTTATAATCTATTACGGATAAGAGAAATAATGGTGCTAGTGCTAGCTCCTAGTAAGAATTAATTTCATAATCGAATCATGATGCAATGATGGTTTACCCCAAAGGATTTAGTGCAATGGTCATAGCAAGTGCTCTGAAAGAATGGTTCCCCACGTCATACTAAAAGTCAAGAATTGCCTTTACTGTCTTCTCCTGTTTCAGATTGTCATGCTTATTATGTGGATCTCATCAAAGCCTAATCAAAATGCAGGGATGCTCCCTTGTACTTGGAATGGGCCCCTAGCAATATTCTCAATCCCGACCCATCAGATGGCAATCAAAGTAATGGTCCTGTGGTTGGTGAACATGATGCTAACAGGGTCATATTGGAGCAACATGTAGGATTGTCAGATGTGGATGTTGATCCTGACAGAGTTGAGGTTTGGCATCTCGCTTTCATCGACAGTGATTCTCTTTCGCTGTATACATGTTGCCAATGGCCAGATATTTGGGCTCTTGTTTCGTGGGAAAAATATCTACATTATAATTGTTTGTGTCTCAGATGTTCCCCATTATTTGAGTTTATCGACTGGTGTACTCTACTCTTACAATATGACAAATCTGTGGTTTAGATGCACTTAATCAAACTAAAAGAAGAAAAATGGTTTGGGATATACATTACAATGTATAACAGCTATATGCCATTCTTGCACCTTAGCAATTTCAAAGTTGTACAAGAATCATATATTGTAGTGAATTCTCTATCATACATCGTCCAGGTGAGGCCCAATAGGTTTTTTTTTTTCTTGTTTTTTTGTTTTTGTTTTTTTTTTTAAATTTGCTATTTGGTTATGTTATGTGCAAACTTGAAGAAAGCTGTGAAAATCTTGACTGGTCGAAATTTTTCAGAGCCATTGATGAATCCGCTCAACAAATGCAAGATTTTGTCCATTTGATTACTTGTTGCTTGTTATTTTCAGTCACGTTCTCTGTTTGTAAAGAATCTGAATTTCAAGACTACTGATGAGACCCTGAAGGACTATTTGAGTGGACAAATGAAGGACGGAAGAATTCTTAGTGTAAAGGTGTTTGTTGTTGGGTTTATTCCTCTTATTTACTTTATTAAAACTGTTTACTCCTTTACTCATAAATTTCTCGCTTCACCTTTCACTTTGGCAGATAAAGAAACACATGAAAAAAGGAAAGCTTGTGTCCATGGGTTTTGGGTTCATAGAGTTTGATTCCGTGGAGACAGCTACAAACAGTTGCCGAGATTTGCAGGTTAGTCGCACTAAACATCTTCTTTTCTCACTCCTTCCAGTTACTAAGTTGATATCTGCTCAATTTTATGTATCTCCTTTCAGGGAACTGTTCTAGATGGTCATGCCCTCATATTCCAACATTGTCAAGTGAAGAAGGATGAAGAAGTGTCGAACAAGGCAGAGAAGGATAAGAGCTCCACCAAGTTACTAGTACGAAATGTTGCTTTCGAGGCTACTGAGAAAGATTTGAGAAAGCTCTTTAGTCCCTTTGGAAAGGTAAAATGTTTTTCCCATTCCGCATTTTTTGGAGGTAATGATTTTATTTTATTATCACGAATACCCTCAATGGGACCTGAGATTTTTGGTTACCCTGGTGATCATTTAGACTGGTATTTCTGTGTCCATGTGGTAATTGAAAAGTGATCCCCCATTTCGAAATTTTGACTGTTACTGCTCGTATTGCTCATAATGACCAAATGCTTAATCTGATTCAGCACAAAGGATTTTTTAAGCCGATAAGTCCTCCAGGGGAGGATATGTTTACCAAGAATTCATGTTTTGCTTTTAGAATTTGATATTCTTTAATTCGTGGTTCAATCCAAATTCTGTAGATCAAGAGCTTGAGACTCCCGATGAAGTTTGGAAGTCACCGAGGATTTGCATTTGTGGAATTCGTCACAAAACAAGAGGCACAGAATGCGCTGAAAGCCCTGTCGAACACACACCTTTATGGCCGTCATCTGGTAAAGCTGCTGCTCCTCGTTCCTTGAAGTTGGATCTGCTGCATGCTGCTTTTGTGCCTATTACTGAATCGAGATAATCCCGATTGTGGCTTTGTAGGTTCTGGAGAGAGCGAAAGAAGGCGAGAGCTTGGAAGAGCTACGTGCTCGGACAGCTGCTCAGTTCACCGATGAGAAAAACGGGTACCAAAACCCAACCAAGTTGTCGAGAAAGAGGAAACACATGGCCGTGTTGGATGAAGGCAGGGTGAAGTTCGAGACGATCGCTGATTAATGTTGTTAGCATCGAAGTCCTTGGCCGCTTGATTCGTGTCTTTACAGTTCTGTCAATTATGAATGGCACAGTTTTGCTTGTTTAGTGCCCCTAGTTGATCGCACATACCGTGCACTTAACTTTCCTGCCAAATAGAACTATACGATTGAGTTGTATTATTAAGACTATAATTTAGGCAGTTTCCATCCCCGGAAATGAAGAGGAAACAAACAATTCTTTGTTTTTTTTTTTTTTTGACCTAGATCACATTTGTATTGCACATGTTGTTATCTTTTTTTTTTAAGTAATTAAAAAGGAAGACAGCAAAAGTGATAATTCAAATAATCTCCAACATAGTATATGAGCTTGAGACCTTGGCCTCTCACTAAATTGTGTCGGAGTAATTTTGAACTATTAGACTATCGCTTTTAGTGGTGGACACGTTTTGATCTAAAAGAGTATTGATACGAACATGAGCTTGTTCAAGTAGTTTGATATTTGGTCCTCATAAATAAAGGTATTGGATTCAAGTATTTGTGAATGGAAAAAAGTGTGCGCTTGGGAGAGTCTTTATTCCCTTAGTGGACCGACTAAACTCGAACTTGATTGGTAAAATGTCCATAGAACTTCATGATACAAGTAATGTGGACTTAAAAAAAGAGTTTGTTGATTAAAAATATCGTAAAAATAGAGACAGAATGCCTGCCCTGGTTCGCAAAGGATAGCAAGCCCTAACCCCTATGTCAATCTAGCTCCGATAATTTCAGGCATCTACCAAGCGATTGTCTGTTTTATGTTGTTGGGTAGAGAGAGTAGTCGCCGTGGGGGTATTTGGAGCTTTGCAGAATCTGATCTGGCACTGTTGGAATTGGTTAAGGCAGTGTGTTTCTATGCGAAGTGTTTACTTAACATTGGAAAACAAGCACAATGACATCCAATTTTCCACCGTTTGGATGTAAAACCCAACCCATCTTTCCTTTACCGGGCTTTCTCATTTTTACGAGGCCTGCTCATTTTACCTATAATTACAGTGCTAAATCAAAAGCTGCATTCTCCCTTTATATCGTAAAAACCCATTCTGTCCTCTCATTCTTCCACCGTCGATGAAAGAGAATTTCAGGAAGAAAGGGAAAGGGAAAGAGTGGGTAATTTTTTTAAAATTATTATGTACCTTTCCAGTAAAATATTATATTTATTAAACATAACAATTTCATATTACTAGTTACTTTCCATGTAAATTACCATCTTTTCCCCTAATCCAAATTATTCTGTAATGTAACAATACTCGAACAAATGCTCTCAACAGAATCATTGGCCCTCCTCTAGAGCTGACCAAAGGGGTTATTTCAAAAGGTGACATTGCTTATAAGGAGCCATACTTTATTATAGATTATGGGAAGTTCAGAATAAGGGGTCACATATATAAAAAGGAAGGCTGGATTCTCTCCAATTCTCCGGTAAAGTAGCAAAGGAGTTTTGGGAGCGTGAGGGCGTTCATAGATCAGGACAAAGAGCTATTTATCAAAAAAAAAAAAAAAAGAGAGAGATCAGAACAAAGAGCTCAATACGGTTATATAAAAATCGAAGAGACAGGAACTAAAGAGGGGCGGATCTGAATCCTCACAGATTCTGCCTTCTCAAATTATAATTCTTGCCTTGCAGGGATCAGTAGTACTGGGATGTGATCGGAGTGGGGGTATAAATGAGATAGTATGATTTGCGAATTGTTTGAGTTCGACTTGATGAATGTCTGAATTCGGCTTGATATTAAAAGGGAGCTCAAGCTTGTAAATTAAATAAGCCGAGCTGCGCCTAATAATACTCTGCTCGTAAAACCTGCGAGCCTAAATAAAATTTTTATTTTTATGTAATAATTATTGTTATTATTATTTAACTTCAAAAATATATATAAAAAGCAACCTATTCTCAAGTAAAGCATTTTTCTTTCATTTTTGGTTTGCACAACTGATATTCAAAAAACTTTAGGGCTTTGACTAATTCAATTTAACAGAGTCTCTCTCAACATGAGTCTTTTTTTTTTTTTCCTTCCTTCTTTCTTTCTTTCTTTCTTTCTTTCTTTCTTTCTTTCTCACTCACTTGCGAAACCATAACCATTACTAGTTCTCCTCCTCTTCTCCTTAGTTTTCCTCGTCCTCTGCAATTGACACAATGACTTGGCACCAGTCCGACTTTTTCTTTTTCGGTTTGGCTCGTATAGGCTAGCTGAGCCTTTGTTTACTATAATGAGACAAGCACAAGCTTAAAAATATTGGGTTCAACCACGTTCGATCCCAGGCCCGAGCTAGCAAATTGCTAAGCGAGCTGAGTTTGAGCCATATGAATTTGAGCTCGGGTCTACTCACCTACTCTCCTAGACCGGTAGTGTCCTGGTTCTTGAACACAAGGAGCTCTTCACCACCCGAAGCAGAGGCAGAAGCACCACCTTTGGGACTCCTGATGGCTAAGGACAACACTTTGGAGGAAAGTCCACGTATCTACTGATGCTCTGGGTATAGCTAGTGCAATCTTAAAATCAAAGTGTGCGCCGTGGGAAATCAGGTCTATCATTTTAGATGCTTGTAATATATTAAACACCCAAAATGCTCATGGGTAAGTTGGAACCTTAATGCGGACGCTCATAATCTCGGCCAGACAGGATTGAGGTCTTCTTCTGTGGGTCTTTGCTTGTTTAATAATTGCAATTCCATCGAAAATGCCTTATGTAGTGCCTTTTACAGGTGGTGTTCAACCAGAGTAATTATGTGACTAGTTGCGATCTCAGCAAGTTGTCTGTCTTTGCATCTATTTGTGCAGAAAAGAGTCAAGATCAGATTTGGTAAGGGCATAAGTGTCTGGCTAGCGATCCTTTAGGTGAAAAACCATGACTATGAGCGAGAAGTTTGAAACAAGTGTGGCTGGAGCATCTTCAAACTTCTCATTTCTATGCTCGATAACCGGTATCTTCGGCTAGAAGAAGTGCTCACATCAACTGACTCCCATCAGCCTGACTAGGCGGCCCATCGAGACCAGAATTAAGTACCCATGGTTTTGGGAACTTTCCTATTGATTTCTTTCCAAGCCCTTTCACCCACTTGTTATGTCGGATTCATCGACCATGGGCGACTTGGGCCAATGCTTGAGGCACATGAGAAATCAGACTACATCAGTATCAGCTGCTGGTATAGTTTATTAATACAACCACCGCGTGGGAGCCAGCAATTATCACACTCGTCCATACTCGTTAACTCTTTTACTACTCTCTCCTCCTACGTACCCTGCTCCGCTCTGATTTAACTGTCAGAGCAGTCATTCCGAGTTATCACACCCGGTTCCTTTCAGATATTTGAAGAGCCCGCATGAACTAGGACACCTACCACCAATGCCAGCCCTCAGCCCGGCAACTCGCCACTGAAGACCAATACTCAGGCAGGTCCCTCTCGTCCCTAATTTCTCTCTACTAGAATCATATCGGCTCTGCATCCTACATCAGATAAAACAGTCGCATCCACCTCGGTATGCTGTTCAGGGAGCTTGGAGCTTCCATGTCCTCCTCTTCCCTCTCTTTTGTCGCTCCAAAATTCCTTGGATTTTTTAGTCATTCGTGTGACGACGAGAGCCTGTGTCATGGCTTTTATTCAGATGCCCGAGCGACCAACATAATGTAATTCCTTACTTTGCCATATTTAAAACATTGGATTAACAAACCACCAAATGTACTCTACTGTTGTGCTCAGAAGCCAAACCTAGACAATTAGGAAAAACTGATTGTCGAGCAAGGAAAATTGCAGAATCGAACGATATTCAGTGCTGTTGAACATTGCAGAACACAAATCTCCTTCTTGGTTCTGTTGAAACAGCCAAAAAACAACACATCCCTTCTTCTTCTCAAGAAGAAGCAAGGAGAGAAACAAGGCATACTAGCAGAATTACTAGTCCAATAGCCCACACCCAGTGAACCCACTTCCTGTTCTTCTTCATCTGATTTGCATAGTAAAGACTGTCCGTTCCACCACTTACAAACCTTCCCCCGTGAGCTACATTCTTCTCAATCTCATCGACCTTCTCCCCCTGAGCCTCGACAATCACTGCCATGTCCAGGAAGATCTGGTGCAGCTTCTCCAAGCTCTTCTGTATCTCCATCACTGCCTCATGATCATCCTCTTCCATTTGCTGCTGGAAATATGCCATTTGAAATGGTGAATGGGAAATTGTTCTCGAGAAATACCCACAAGAAGATCATACATACCCAAATGCTGGAGTTTGTTCCTAAATTTGGCATTTAGAACAAACCGGAGTATGAATATACACTCACCTTCTTCTGTACGTTGTCCAGCATCTGCTTCTCCTTCCCCTCGAGAAACTCGACCTTCATCTCCCCTGGCCTCAAGAAGGATGAGGAGACCGAGACTGAAGCCATCATTTTCTCAATCATCTCCTCGCTCGGTTCTTCTCCCGTGGAATTGAAGCACCTTCTCCTGAGCTCTTCTTTCCTGTCCGAGTTGATCTTCTCCCTCAGTGCTTGAAATTCTTTCATAATTCCCGCCAGTTTGGTCCTCAGCCCGTTTGTCACCGATGCCCTGGTCTGAGCGATGGCGGCTCTTTCGGGGACAGTGGTGGCATCGGACCTCTCCAGCGAGTGGAGCTTCGTCTTTACATCAACTGCCTTTCGCAGAACTGAGACCGAGTCGGACTTCATCCGGTCCCTCAGGCCCCGGAGCACTTTGGTGCTGAGGGCAGACTTGGACTCCTCATTCAAAGCTCGGAGGTCGAGCAGGAGGTTTGAGATCTCCTCCATCTCGAGCTTGATGGTGGAGACCTCCCGGAAGAACCGGGAGAGGCTGCCTTCCTCAGCCCGGTCCAGATGACCTCGACCGGCTTCCAGGTCGTCATACAGCTCGGACTCGAGGTCCTCCAGGGCCTGTTTCTTCAGTTCTGCATAACTTAGGAAGGATTTCGTCATGAGATCGTTCATCTTTGCAGGAATTTCACGAGGCCCACCTGCAGAATGTAATCAAAGATCAAGAGATGCAAATAATCCGAAGATCAAAGGAAACAAATTGCATAATAGAATAATGGAAACGGAGAGTACCCCTTCAAAAGGAACAATAATTTGAATGTCTGTACTTCTTAGAATGCTTGATTCTGCGTCAAATTAGTCACCCATGCCCCAGGAAAACTGAATAGAACAGACCGAGAGAACTGATCAGTGGTATAAAATGATGAACATATAACAGCGAGGAGAATGGATAATTTTCGAGAACTGAAGCCCTCAAAAAAAATCAAATTGTTGCACTACAGAACAGAAATAGAGGGTACCCTTTTCCTGAGAAATGCAATTTCTAGTGCAGTCCTCTGAAGATCGTCGAATTTTCTTCAAAATTCTTATCTGTAAACACAAAATGAATCACAAGACAGTAAACAAAGAGGATGCCCCTTCCAATACGAATGAAAGTTCGACAACAGTCCGTGCTAATCTGGGTTTGTTTTGGATTGTTTTCTCTCCAAGAAAACTGGAGAAAGGCAGAAGATTGGCATGTGCAGAAGTAAGAAACGTTTTTTTTTTTTTTTGGTAATTAAGTAAAGAAACGTTCTCTCGAGTCAAGAAATCAAAGAAAGTGTCTCAGAAGAACGGAGCGGGATATGGACCTGACAAGGCAACCATCGAACCACAAAGAAGTTCGTCTCAGACAGGAATCACAGATGATCGAGGAACTGCAAAATCGAATGTAAACTCTGGGAATGTGGGAGAAGCCATGGCCACCAAAGAACAACAGTGAAATCATCAGCGCATGACGACCAGCATTAAATAAAAAAAGCAGAATATGAACTGAGTACAGAGGATGGCAACAACTGAACCTCTGAGAACTCTTTCAAATTTCAGAATCGAACAACCAAAGATGGAAGAACTATAAAAAAGAAATGATAACACCATGATTGTAGATCGAACCTTTACAAAGAAACCTTGTTGAGGAAACCTCCAACTCTCTTATCTCTCCCGATCTTTCTTTTCTTTCCTGGTGAAATGCGTGCGGTTATAATGATAAGTGTGAACTGTGAAGAGAGGAAACTGCTAATTTGGTTGTAGAAATGTATTTATACTAGTAAATGGCCAATGCTACGCATGGAGAACATAGTCGAATACAATTGAAAATAACAAATTATTGTTATATGCGGATTAAAAAAATCGAACAAACCGCCCCTATTCCTACGTACCAAAGCTCTTTAAACGATAAAATACAGTTGTAAACTGAAATCTTGTCCACAAATAATTTTGGATAATCGCGGCTATAGAAAAGTACATACAAAATTTTAATATAAAAATCGTGGCAGAGAAAAAATTAATTGGTAAAATAACTCTCTTGAAATAATTGAAATAATAATGAAAGAATTAGAACGATCGCATAATTTTAGTAGGATGAGGAGTAGTTTTGCAAGTAGAACAAGAGACCAAGACTACCCACCTCTCCTTAAAATAATAGAAGAAGAAGATAAATGATAAAATATACTAAAATACAATTGTAAAATGAAAACTTGTCAATAAATAATTTGGGATAATCGTAGCTGTAGAAAAGGATACACAAAATTTCAATATAAAAATAGTAGTAGAGAGAAAAATAGTTGGTAAAATAACTGTTTTGAAATAATTGAAATAATAATAAAGGAATTAGAACTATTGTATATAGGATGAGAAGTAGTTTTAGAAAAAGAAAAAGACTTTTTCCTTAAAATAATAGAAGATAATATATAGAAGAAGAATAAGATCTATGAAAGAGCAGACGGTGAATGGGTGAAATCGCAAGAGAATTAATGACAACGATCAGAGAGGATTTTGTGACTTTGAAATTCGAATTTCAGTTAATTAATAGCCGTTACGTTGAAGGGAGGCGGTTCACTGCGCTCAATGCGGTTGATAAAGTTGATTGGCTAACGGCTTCAGACTGTCGGTAACGTAAGCGACGGAAGGGAACGGCGTTACAAGTTCCAGTCTTTTCTGGGTCTCTAATTTCAATATTTCCTTTCACCCAAAGGGGCAAAAAAGGGGAACAAACCCCATTTGAGGCAGAAATATTTGGAGGCTAACTTCTTATTGTTTCGATTTCATCGGTGGATGATAGGGAATAAAAAATGTACAGGGTCAAATCCGTCTTTATTTTTCGAAGAGCAATACTATAATATCAACAATTTCGGGAGCAAAATATTTTTCCATGATTCTCGCACGGTATGACATATTTTTATTGGTTAATAACTCTCGGTTAACTCCTTTGTAAATAGAAGCTCACTCTAATCCATGGGAATCATTCTCTCATTCTTTACATTTACTATCTATTCATTCGGACGCTGATGTGAGCGTCGGAAGGTCAAATCGGACCATCACCTCTGATTTGACTTTCTTTCGTGTTTTCAGGCTAGGTGCTCAGTATGATTGTAGAGAGACACTCATTTTGATATTGCAAAGGATCTACAATCCAAGTCAATCGTTTCAATCTCCAGAAAATATTTATCCTATCAGTGAAATTTCGAGTAACTTTTTTATTTTTTCTTTTTCTCTTAATTCATAGTCCTCATTTGTTATCAGAAAATTGTTTTATATTATATTAAAAGTTGATATGTGTTAGGTAAGGATTTTATTATTTAATAAGATATTAAGAAAGTGAATATTAAATTATTAAATAAAATTTTAATTAGAGCTAAGACTTATTTTTAGCAAATCAAATATGAAAATTAAGTAATAAATTTTGAAAAAAGTTGGGTAATCTTATACATAATAAAAAAGTATAGAAAAAGTAAGACAAAAATATATATGAAATAAAAAAGAGAAGAGAGACAAAGTAAAAGTAGTGAAATACTAAGAGTAGATTATATATATATATATATATATATAAAGCATGATTTGGTCATTTTATGAAAAAGTGAAATGTTTCAAATTTGAAAAATAAAATTATGTTATTTTATTTTATTTTTAAATCAAGCCAAATTTTTAAAATTTTGGAAATAAAATCATTTGGTTTCTTTTTAATCCAATTTGAGCCAGATATTTCTTATTTGAAAAATAAAATTATGTAATTTTATTTTATTTTACAATTGAATTAGGACTCGTTTAATTTGAAGTTAAATACTTATGTGACTAATCTTTTATAATATTTTTTATCATAGAAAAAGTATATTAAAAATTTTCTTCAAAAATTTTCACCATTTATCTCGATGTTTTCTCATAATTAATATAATATTTATTAGCAAAAAATATTAAATTAATTTTAAACAAAAATATGCTAGTTTTATCGATTCAAAATTACATGATAAGAAAAGACCATGTATGATATATCACACAAACATATAATTTTATATTTTAATATATTAGTCTAGCTTGTTGATAAATAAAATAATATAATTTTATGTTATAAATTTAAAAAGTTTGGTTTAATTTAGAAATAAAATAAATTTACATTGTTTATTTTTTCAATCTTGAAATGTTTGGCTTAATTTAGGAATAAAATAGATCTGCATGATTTTATTTTTCAAATTTAAAATACTTGATTTAAAAAAAAAATGAACAAACCACATTTTTTTTTGTGTGATTTACTCCAGCGAGCAATTACGTGTGATTCATTTTACCATCACGCTGGCGGTAAAAAAAATTATGAAGGAAAAAAATATCAAAGAGGACCCATTTTTGCATATATAATATAGATATCATCCGAGAGGTAATCAAAAAATATTTTTGCTACCCATTACCTAATATTCAAAAGTCTTATAAATTCTAATAATTTTAGTTTGAGTAGAGTCGCTCACTAAAGAGAAAAACTCTCTAAATTATAAATTTTAATCCTTAAGACTTTATTTGGAAAGAAAAAAAAATGTCTGTTAACTCCATCCATTGTTGATTTTCTCAACAAATGTTGCATTGCCATTAATGAATGCCATGGTATATAGAAGAGTTAATGGAATTAGAAATGTTTTACAATAATTGCTGGTGAGGTGTGAAGAATCTAGAGGCATTTTGTGTTTGAGTGTATTTTTGTGTTTTTGGTGCTATACCTTGTCAAATAATATGAGAAAATACCAATCAAATTATGACAAACGAGCAAATTAATATTAATAACCAGATTAGCTGTCTAATTTATTACTAATCATAGCAATTTAATTAGTTATTCCTCACCACATCATTCTGAGATATAGTTATTTAAGAGTTTTTCTTGGTGCAATACTAGTTTCATTATTTGCTAAACTGCTAACTAGTTCAGGTAATCATCAATTGTTTATCTAATCCATTGTTTGTATGAAGGTAAAAGGATGTGAGTTCCTTACCCTATTTGTATGCTATTTTTTAGAGGTTGTGAAGGAGAATTGAGGTAAAATATTTCAAACATTCTACCAAACGTTACCTTCCACTTCCCTCTATTCCCTTCCCTTTTCTTTTCCTCCTGTAACTACCATCTAATAGATTTCATGAAAACTACTATAATCTCTAATACTTTAAGGCATTGGGATTGCTTTGGTCTCCTTTTCTTTTGCATAAATTACCATAAAGCAATCTACCCAATGCGATCTCCACCTTTGCCCAACCATTTACCAATCAAAAAGAAAAAAAAGAAAAGAAAAGAAAAGAAAAGATAGATAATGTCGTCAATGTCATTTTGAATACTATAGAACGGTTACCCTTCCACTCAATGTAGCGATTCCTAATGTTTCCCATCCACTATCGCAATTAGGTTTGCTATCTATTTATATTTTCAAGAGTGATTGTCTACACAAAATGATTGTTACTTCTTCCATTGAACAAAACAATATTTCGATAATTTTTTATGAAACCTAAAAAATTAAAAAATATCATAAAAATAATTGATTCCGATTGGCCCGTGACTGTATCATAAAAGACTTTCTCCATTTCCGTAGCTTCTTAGTGAAGATCAAACATGAAAGTTTAATTCTAATAGAAAATACTTACCGAACATAGTACAGGTCGGTTTGGCAGTCATTATTTATTTTTTAGGGGTCTTATACTCCTTCGTCCAATGTATTTAAATGACGTGCCTTTTATTTTTGAAAGAGAAAGTGGCATGGAAAAATTTAGGAGAAATCCCAGTGCATGCTGTGTAGGGGAGCTCTGTATTATTAAGTTTGCAATGTTGCAGATATGGCTACAACTGATAATGTATGACTAATTATTGAGAAAGTTTAACGGACATATCACATGATAATATTTATGTGGTATTAAAATTTAATAAAATTAAATTATTTTTAAGGCTTTTTTATTTTTAAGATTTTATTAAAAAATATTAAAAACACTACGTAAGTACTGTTACTTAATATACCCACTGTGCATAAGATTCCCTGCTAATTTATCAATGTAATTGATTAAAAGAATGTTATAATAATATCAAACTAATACTATTTATTACACCTCTGCAAATTCAATGAGAGATCACAAACATTGATCATCCATGCTGATAAAAGTGAATCAAACGCAGAGATTGGCAACTCATTTCATAGAAAATGACAGTCAAATATGTGTGTTTCGTATAAGCATGAAAAATAAGATTTTGCTGACAATTAAATAGCTAAGAGATTGTTGCATCAAAGAGATAGATCTAATTCCACTCTTCATATCAATTGGCTAGTATTCCCATATCAATATTGTCACGCAAACGTTGCATGGAAACCTATCACTTTCAATTCCCTTTTATAATGTTTGGTTGTCATGTAGAGTGGACTTTGAATTTCCCAGGCCTAATATTTTTTCTCAGACTAGCCAACTTTGCAGGGAAACTCTTTACATCCTAAAAGAGATGTAAAGTTAAAATACAGTTGAACCCATCACCAACTTTATTTGTAATTACAAAAAACCCCCTTTGATGACTCTCTCTTTTAAGAAACAAGGGGGAGAGAAGATTATTTTGGTAGTATTAACAATTATAATTTTATATTTTTGTTTACATAACAATTTCATATTATCAATTATTTTCCATGTAAAATAACAACTTTTTATGTAATCTTACTTTCCCCTAAAATCTAATAATATTCGAACCAAACGCCTTCTTAAGTTAAATTCCTATTTGCCGGCGGAACTCGTGCTCCACATTTCCCTTGTTGTATTCCCTTCAACCTTCGAAATCACCACTATCCATGTTGTATTCTTCTCCTTCTATGAAACTCTTGTCCCGCATCGTCAGTGTTGAAGCACTAAAGTTGCTTCTTGAGTAGTGATGGGTCCAAGCCCATGGCCCATGGTCTGGCCCAATCCGTAGCAACGCTTGAGAGGCCCGGCTTGAGCTAAAAGCCAGGGAAGATGCGGTCAACTGATCTGGGGAGTGTAACTACCCACTCGCACCACTAATTCCATTACTATTGATCCTCCTGTTGTAGCACTATAAATAGACCTCTTGTACAATGGAAAAGGGGGCTGCTGAACTATTAATATATTTTTCACTTTTCATATGTTCGATCTCGTTTCCTTAACAGGTAATATTCCAGTCCCTAGTGAAGGTTTAGTTCCGCATTTCTCGGGCTGTATTCCCGTTGTCCCGTACAACTTGTGTTCCACATTATTATGGTTGTAATCTCGTCACTCTTTGACTCAAACGAAGGGAGGCGAGGAGACAAGAGTAGTATTTCATGTCAATTTCCCACTTGAACCGGAAATATCACTAAGTTTATTAGCAATACTCTTGTTGTAATGAGAGTAGTATGTGTGAAACTCCGCGAGTCAGAGACTTGACTCCCTTCTTGAGCGTGTAACTCTTGGTGAGATCATCTGCACGCATACATGGACTTACCTAAATTTATGGATTTGTAGGATGTTCGTAGGTTCAGGAAGAATAAACTCTTCGTTACAGAAAAACAGACAAACATAGAATAGTCCATATTGCTCGTCCTTTGGTCTTAGATTCGAATAGTCATTGTTAATAGTTTGAACCAAATAATCAACATCAGATAATTCCTAACGAAAAAAAAAAAACAAATTGAATCAATACTTCTTAATGGATAATTCAACTTGGACATGAACTAATCGGAACAATTAAACTTTTAAATTAAATATTAGCTAGTATAAATCGGAAAAAAAATTTGAAGGCAACGTGCATATATAGGCCAAGATCTCATTGTTGTCATGGGATAAAGTAAACAGCGGCACGACAAAAAGATGAAACACGTAACTAAAGAAAAAAAATCAACATATAGTACAAAAGCTAAAGTCAAAAAAGATCAAAATAGTTGTTAAGAAAATGAATTTAGTGTGCTGACATCACCTTTTATATATGAGATTAAAAGAATATAAATCCTATTCCCAGTAGTGAAATTCCAACTAAGCCCTTTTCCCTTTTTCATTTTAGTTTCTTCTAGATGGCGAACAATTTTTTAACTAAAAAAATTCATTCACATCATATTATGATATTCTCAAAATTATTTCCAATAGCCGTCCATTCATTTTCACAGTGAATCATCCTTCCTGTTCATATGGATCCTACCAAGGATAATGTCTTGCATGCCACTGAAATACCACATCCGCACTGCTATATGGTATTACGGACCAATAAAAATCAGCTATATTATCATATTCATGAGAGAGAATTTAGGCAACAAAATATATATTAAAATCCTAAATTAAAATTTCAAAAATACTAAAGAAACTCATATTCTATAATGTTTGACATCTTTGTCCTCTTCTCTACAATTGATATAGGGTTTTTAGAATTTCTTAGAATTTTTTATAATTTTATTTAAGTTTTATATTTATAAATATTAAATTTATATTTTATTACCTAAATTTTCTCACATAAATCTATTAACATGATCGATTCTTATGTGTTTGTAACAGTGCTCACGTGACAAATACCTTTCGGTTTCTTGTCATCACTCCCCCAACCGTTTGATTCTTTTCAATCTCGCGTATCTCCACATAGCACGCTCTCGTTCCTGTCCGTTGGTATGTACGGCCAAAAAAGTCAAACCGAGAGACCAAGTCATACATAGAAAGCTATGGAAGAAGCATTCCTTTGTTTTTTTTTGTTTTTTGTTTTTTGGCTTGAAATGGACGAAGCATTCAAAACATGCTGCCCCACCAACCAAAGAAAATTTCAAACATCGCTACCTAACACCGAGATTTTTTTCTTGTGATTTTCTGTTTATTTATTATGCTATTCATTATTCCCAATAACATATTTGGGTCGCAATTTCGATCGCTACTTTAGACTCAGAAATAATTACAAATTAGTACTTAAATTTCAAAAAATTTTAATATTTAATTAAATTATATATTTTGATAGTAAAGTTTTCTTTGAAGTCATAAACATCTCATAAACTCATGAATTCGTGTAAGTCAATGCGCAAAAAACATGTGCAGGTAGCTTACAAAGGACTACATACACAACGGGAAGTTTGAACTACAATCTCATGAACTACTCATGAACTATATGCTCGTCATATCCACTTGAGTTAATACTGGATCAATGGTTTTTTTTGTCCCTTAATACATTTTTTTTTACATTTTTGAACCATTTTTTAGGTCCCTGGTTCATCATACCTTTCCCCTCGTTATCCAAAGCCTTCATCCAAGTTCAATATTATATATATATATATATAATACACGTATGCATATACTAATATAAAGGTGAGGGTCATTATTGAACCACAATCTACATTTCCCATTTGGGTTGCCATATTGCTTTCCTTCCTCTCTCTCAAAATCAAGTTCTCCTAGTGAAGCCATGTTTCGAGCTCTTAGCACAAGGAGAAGCCACCAGAGATATGAGAAACTCGGCGAAGAGCCTTCGACCGGGCTCCTACATCAACTACGACTCCAAAGATCGACGACTTTGCCAACTCGGGCACTCGGGTCTCCGATGACAAGGAATTTCTCCCCGGAAAGAGTTGTCTCGTCAATTCCAAAGTTGAAGCCTTCCCCCTCAAAGAAGTCAAGTGGCAAGTCTCACCCTCTCTTCAGCCTCTTCGACCGCCGCCGAAAGAGTAAGAAGACTACCACAGCGACGCCGGAGTTTGCTAGGTATTTGGATTATGTCAAGGAAGGTGGATCGTGGGATGTGAATTCGAATATGCCCGTGATCTATTATAGATGAGGGAAAATATATAATTTGGTGTTGGGTGTGATTTTCTAGGGAAAGTATTCCATTTTTGTTATATAGTTTTGTGTAATCTGTCCATGAACGGTTCATGAAAGCTGGAAGAGCTTTTCTCAGATCACATTAGATATCACTCTGGTCATTCCCAAATGGGAAACTCTTTTTTTTTGGGATCATAAAAATATAATGAAACTAGAAGGGAAAATAAAACATAATAATAAATAGTCTCACTGAAATAATTCAATTTAGATTTTTTTGGTACTAAATCGAGAATATGAGTAAATATTTATTCTACTTATATAGAAATTGGCAACAATTTCTCTCTCTATCGTCTTATTTTTGCCTCTTCATCAAAACATAATTTTAATGGAAAGCACTGTTGGGTGCATATTGAACGTTGAAGGTTATTAAATTTGATTTGATTTTTTTTTATTTTTCTAAATATTATATTCTACCTATTGAGAAGATTATATCTTGATGTATTGAAAATATTATAGATAGAAATAAAATAAGGCTGTATATATGTGGGGTAGGAGTTTTAGTATAAGGTACACTTGGTGCGCCCAATGAAAGTCGGGAGTCTTCCTCTTCTGCGCTAGACTGTGTGTCTTGAAAAATGGGCTGTTTGCCTGTTGATTTACCCCGTTTTGTGCTCATCCCATTGTCGGTCAAATGAAGAGGATACTGCCGAGTCATCTTTTGACATGGATGTACATATGATACTCCACTGTTGTCCCGAACCACTTTCTTCTCTCTTTCGTTCTGCGTTCACTGTTCGTGCAATCAAATCCTAATAGCAACTCTAACTTCTAGCCATCGCAAACAATGGTATAATGATTCAAAACTCGCTTTCATATAATTTGATAAGTTTAATATCACATGTACTAATTCTTTCTATGCATTTGTTTTAAAACATTTGTTAGAAATGTGCTCTTTAATTTCACACTTGGAGGACACTAATTTCTTAAATTATATTAGGTCTTTGGTATAGCCGCACTAAAAGGGTCAATACCAAGCATTTGTTATTCAATACATATGATGTGTTCATGGTTGAATATAAAAGAACATTGTATAACGAGAGTTAGTTGAATCTCTACTACTACTATCCTTTTTGTTGGGAAAAGACTGTGAAGCTATAAGACATGTTGATTTAATGAATTTTTATGTTTTGGAACTCATAATTTCTAAGGAGAAAATCAATATGATTAACCCAAAGTGAGATGAAGTTTCAAAAAAAAAAAAAAATCGTACCACACTCAGGTGATTCTAGAGAACTAGTAACTTTACTATTAGTAAAACTAACACAATACCCTGTCATTTGCACTTGTATGCGTGCGTATATGGCCATGAGAATTAATCAGAAGAAATATGAATACCCATAATATAAAAATAAAATTAATACTTATCTATAGTGCTCCACACCGTGAGCATCTCCGGCACAAATGGGAATAATAAGCAAGTTGACATGCAAAATGAAATGACAGATAATTTATTTTATAGCATTTATTTTAAGGAACCTTGCATCTTTTTATTCTCTTTTTTGAAATTTCAAAAATTACGACTCGATAGTTCACTTTATAACAACTATTTTATTAGATGACACTAGAATAAAGACCTGCGCTTCGCTGCTGAGAAGACGGATGTCAAAGAATGCAAATATTTTTTTTACAGCAAGTATATTCGAATAACTACAGGAAACACAAAAGCAGTCATACAATGAGGTCTTTGGAACTAAATATTGTAATCATACAATAGCAGCAATCATCAAAGGACTAAATATTCATGGAAGCTCACATTGCTCGGTCTCTAAACCTCATTCTCTTTCTTTAGGATCCTATCAAAGATGTCAGAACTTTTGCAACAAATAAAAGAATATAAACAATACAAATATAGATTTTCCAATTTAGCAAGAAAAATGCAGAGCGCAGATTTCACGTCCTGTTGTCTAGTGCAATGCAATATTTCTATAGATAAGTAACTATGGCATGAGAGTTGATGAAATAACAAAGATGCCATTAAGATTGAAGAGATAGATAAACGTAGAAGTTATAATGGTGTATAAACATATTGTAAATCAATGCAGCAATGCTGAGAATGGAATAATATGATGAAATTGGAAAGCAGTGAGAGGTGAGAGAGTTGCTATTTGGGTGTGTTACTATAATGACAGCATGGTTTACTACCATCGATCATTTAGTGGAATTATAAAATTAGCAGAGTTGATCGTATTAGCTCGAACAACAGTAGAAATCAATACATAATAAATATAGGAACAATCACAACGGGATTAATAAATGAATTTTAAAAGCGACCAACAAAAAAAAAAGAATTCTTACTTAGGTAGGTTGTCTTGGTGTAGTGCAGCTATTTAAATTGAGAAATAATTATGGTAGGAGAGTTCATGAGATAAAGATGCCATTAAAATACAATTGATAGAAAAAATGGAGAAATTATAGATGGTGCATAAAAAATGAAGAAGGAATAATTTGATGAAATTGGCAAGCGGATAAATTGCAAGAACCCCAGAAACAGGTGAAACCTGTAGGACCTAATAAAGATTGTATCGCACAATTCACGAGTTCAAATACATGAAAAATTCAAATCTTCAACTTCAAAAGCGAAAATCCTACAGTTACAATTCTATACGAATCTAAACTCTAATGATAAGATTGACATTTCTGCAAATAGAGGAAATCAAGCGCATGGAATGGGAATTAGATGGAAAAGAAGAAAGGCAGAAAATAGGGAATGAATCAATCTCAAAATGAAAATATGGAAATAAATTGCAAAGTAGCACAGCAATAATATGGAAGCAAATTTCAAAACAAATTAAAAAATAATTAAGGCTAAAAAATTTGATTGAGGAGTGCTGACATAATCTTTGCTGAGTGCGTTCAAGACTATAAAGATTTGTTAGCAAAACTACCAAATGAAGAAAATTTAACTTAGTACCTAGAAATTAATGAAAAATAAATATAGGGATAATCAAATTGCGATTAATAAAGGAAATTAGTAGGGGTTTAAAATCATAAGATTTGCATTTGGATAAATTTTATTCAATCCGTTATAGTTATTACAATCAAGAGGTAAGTATATCATGATAAACCATCAAATAATGAAGATGCCATGAAGAAGGAATGGGCAGATAAACCCAAGAAATTTTAACAAACATTACATATAGCAATTCTAAATCAATGCAACAATGAAGAAGATGGAATAAATTGATAGAATAAGCAAACAATTAAGGGTAAAAAAAGTTTTCATATAAGTGCGCTAGCACCACAGTATGACATACTCTTGCCAATCATTTACTAAAATAATGGAATTAGTAGAGTTATGAAATTTATGAGTTCAAGCAAAGTTTTGGTAGCAAAATTACCAAATTAATAAATTTATATGCAACAATGAATGGAAACTGAAAGAGTACCGATGAAAATGTGAATATAAATTGACAAAACAAAATCAATAATCATAATATTTTAGTAACATGAGATAAATCTAACACGATTATTCTAATAATCTATAATATAATCTCTTCAATTTCATCTTCATCACATAACAAAACATCAACCTTTCTATAATTAGTAGTTGGTGTCATTTTATTCACGATACCATCTAAATAAAACTAATGTTATACTAAGTGATGAAAAACAATAAATTCAACATTTCTCCCATTTCATTCCAAGAAACCAACATATTTCTATCAATCTAACCCACAGAGTTAACATCAAAAGAAATTGTTAAAGATATAATAAATGGCTACTCTTAATAATAAGAACTACCTTCCCCTGCAAAATCAAAGATTCACCGTAAACTATCAGAAAGAAGATTATTTGGACGGTGTTCTTTCTTTTCCTTTTCTTATTATTTACTAGCACCACACTACTAAGCAAGAAAACATGACACCATCATCTAATCAATAATTCTAAAGTACAAAAAGAGCTCCGCTCACACATTCCTCTTCCTTCATCCAAAAGAATATCCTTTCAAAACATATATAAATTAGTCAACAAACTGACAGTCCAACCTGAATCCTATGAACACGGTAAGAAAAATTGGAATGCACCTCTTTCATCGATCTATTGAGAAGAAGAAAGGTAGATGATTGGCAGATGCGAGCACAGAGAGAAATAGACATCAACAAAAGGTAAGCAATAGTTGAGATTAAATACAAAGCCAAGAATAGATATGACGCAAGAGAAGAACAAACCCACCTCACTTAGCAATGAACTTGGACAAAACATAGTAGCTCTATGGCAGAGCTGAGAGAAGATGAAGACAAAAGGTGTTGTCAGATCGTCATGTGCTAGAGTTCAAGCAAAAGAATTCATTATCCACAAAAGGAACAAACCTCGATCATGGACACACTGAAACAGAAGCACTAGAGAAGGAAAATTGGAGTGCAATGTAGGTTGATCGAGAAGAGATCGAGGCCAATAGAGAAGAGTGGAGGTCGACCAAGAAGAGATGAGAGATGAAGAAAAAGGAAAACCTAACCTGCTATCATCAGGCAAAAAAAAGGGATCGAAAGATCTAAATACCATGATGACGTGAGGGAGTAGCTTGGATCCTTGAGAGTAGAGAAATGGATTTCTACTAGCCACAGTTACTCCCCTTTGTTACTCTCTTTTAGAATAGATATAGATATTAGGGTGTTATTGTCCTTGTCCACCAACCCCTCTTCTTTGAGAGTCTTCTTTGTAATGCATATATTGGATATCAATACTTACTTGATATTATAAATTAATAAGATTCTATCATTTTAATGTTTTTCCTATAAAACTCTAAAACAAAAAAGCCCTAGAAAAGAAATGAAACTTATTTTTTTAAAATATCATATAAATACTGACACATAAAATATATACATATATATTATATACAAGATTTTCTCCTCTTCTTCACATTCTTAGCTGCTTTGACACCGTAATTCTTTTAGCTGGCCTACACTTGCTTAATTCCTTTTCTACTTCTTCAAATTCCTTGTCACTATCACAATGATACAATGACCCGAGCGTCGAAAAATAGGATTGGTTTGGATGATGACACTAAAAGTTCTATATATTTATTATTTTTAATAGTTGAATCCCATAAGTTTAAAAATAGCTTCAATCCTATAGGATCAATTCCATTATACTATCCGTCCGCGTCGTCATTGTCTTACCGACATGCACTTCACGACATTAAGAAAATCTTTAAGGGAATAGTAACAAAGTGGCTTCTTGTAGATGTGCTTCAACTACATGTATAAATTTGAATGGAAGCACCTATGAACCAAGACAAGTAGTAATAAGGAGAAACGATGTTACCACGTGACAATACATACTTCATAATATCAACTCATAAAATCAAGTGCTTTTTAAGGTTATTTTTGTTTTTAAGTTTTATAAAAAAACCATAAAGATTGGTTTGATTTTATTGATTAGTATCACCATTATGCACAAGGCTTTTTTCTTAATAGGAGCGATAATAGTCAGTCTCAACTAATAATGGTGTGGTTTAACCTGAAAAGTGGGAAAAACGAGAAAGCAATATAAATACGAATTGCTCTCTCTTCCACTTGGACCAGGCCTAAGCCAACGATCACGGCAAGAGTCGACTGGGCCGACAGCAACAACTTTCATGCTAAAACATGATGATGTTTGGCAACTCCATCCTAGTTAAGTCGGAACCACAATTGATATCCAGAAGTTTTTTAAATAATTGACTAATCTAATTCAAGTCGAAATGACCTACTAAAAGATAAAACTCTCTTAGTATAAGTTTTTTCCTTTCACAAAAACTTAAACGCGAGACATTTATTTAAAGAGAACAAATGTCTTATCACTTAAACTAATTTATATTGGTAGGTATTTAATAATTTTGGTTTCTTTTTGTAAGCATATATTGCTTGGTAATCATAAGTAGGGACAATTTGGATAGGTTGGGCTAGTAAGACTAGGTCCGAACACAACATGCTGTCTTATCAATCTAGCCCATTAGCATGATAATTTGTTTACTTTTATATACTTTATAGAGGAATTATTTTATTTTATTTTTGGTTATTAGGCTATTGGACCGGTCCAGCCTGAATTCACCTGGTACGAATGTGTTAATAGGATGATGGTCTGATAACCATCGGCCTAAGCACGGTCTTTCATTGAGTTCAAGAAAAGAATTGCCACACCTATTCATAAGTCCATAATTTTTTTTAATTTGAACTACTAGTATCCAGAAATTCAATAATCTTGACCAACCCAATTCAAGCGGGGAGGGCCCAGTAAGGGAATAGAACTATTTCAAAGTAAATTATCTCCATTCACAATACTCGAACCTGAAACCTTAGTTAAGGGAAATAAGAGCCCTACCAATTAAACTAATTTATATTGGTAGGTATTTAATAATTTTGGTTTCTTTTTGCAAGCATATATTGCTTGGTAATCATAAGTAGGGTGATAATTCGGATAGGTTGGGCTAGTAAGACAAGGTCTAAACACGACATGCTATCTTATCAATCTAGCCCATTAGCACGATAATTTGTTTACTTTTATATACTTTATATAGGAATTTTTTACATTGTTTTTATATTATCAATTTATTTTATTTTTTGTTATTAGGTTATTGGACCGGTCCAGCCTGAATTCACCTGGTACGAAGGTGTTCATAAGATGATGGTCTGATAACCATCGGCCTAAGCACCGTCTTTCATTGGGGTCAAGAAAAGAATTGTCACGCCTATTAATAAGTCCATAATTCTTTTTTTTTTATTTTAACTACTAGTATCCAGAAATTCAATGATCCTGATCAATCCAATTCAAGCATGGAGGGCCCAGAAAGGGGATAGAACTCTTTCAAGGTAAGTTATCTCCGTTCACAATACTTGAACCTGAAACCTTAGTTAAGGGAAATAGGGGCCCTACCACATCAAACAATCCACTTTGATTCATAAGTTCATAATTAATTTAGTTGAGTTACCATAAGAATTAAAGTTCTCCAAGTCATTACTAAAATAGATTGGTTGAAGTTATAGGATCTCTCTTTTCTTAAATAAGGTTTCGGATTTGAATAATGTGAATGGAGAGAATTCATCTTCAAAGAGTTTTACTTTCTAATAGACTCACCTGACTTGAACTGAACGAGTCAGACCTCACTGGCCTTCTAAATACCACTGGTGCAAGCCAAGGAAAAAGTTCTCCAAGTCATTAGTTTTTATATTCACTAGACTCAAATCTAACATGTTAGTAACCTACATTACTTGGTTCTAGTTTAACCGAAAGATAGTTTTTAAAACCAAGTAGGCCTGTTAGTTGAAGCCGCTCGGTCCAGAATTGATTAGGAACAATTGTGAACATCGGCCGCATGCCCGGGCTTGTTTTATCCATTATTCCTTTTACTCTTACCCATAAAAACTGATTGACTTAAAAAGGAAAATAAATTAACATAAAAGCTGATAAAAGGAGCTTCCTTGAAAATTAAAAGGTAAAAAAGTTCAATCATCAATAAGGTCAAATCTCAACCCAACTGGAGTTGAACTAAAAAAATATGTTCAGTCCGAACAAGTTCACTTTCAGTGTAGTTTTGAGAATGGAAATCAGTTCTATTAATTTATAATTCAATAGATTTAGTAGACAGGTTCGAATTGAACCAAACCATTTTTTAAATATAATAATAATAATAATATAAGATTATCATCTATCAATCATACTTGACAATCCTAGATGAAGTCTCCCATCTCCCATGAACCCTAATCGCCTCAGTCCTTCCTCCTCTAATGAAACCTCCCATCTCCTCAAGCTTTGTCCCACCACTCCTTGGCCTCCCCTTCCCCACTCAAGGACAGGGCAGTGTCGCTAGTTTTGACAGCAGTGGCCGATCCGATGCTGCGGGAGAAGGCGATGGTTTTGAGGGCAGGAGAGAACGTTGTTACCAGTTTCGAGGTAGTGGTACGCTGTTGAAGATGCTGGGCATTCTTCTTGTCAATGTTGTCTTTGGTGGTTTTTGTAATCCAAAATGTAATAAAATAATCTCAATTGCCAAAATTAGAGGATGAATATTATAATAAATAATCTTCATTTAGACATGAGTTCGTGCTAAAAAGACTGTATCTTTGAAATGAAGAATAATATAAGAATACAGAAGTATGAAATAATTGTCTAAAAGAAAATTATTACTGATCATCGAGATTTGTGGCTGTCACAGTTTCCTTAAGATTTTTTTGTCCCCT
The DNA here is from genome assembly GCA_037672795.1 of Lagerstroemia speciosa. Lineage (NCBI taxonomy): Eukaryota > Viridiplantae > Streptophyta > Magnoliopsida > Myrtales > Lythraceae > Lagerstroemia > Lagerstroemia speciosa. The sequence continues at coordinate 7,355,363 of CM075299.1, forward strand.
CTTAATCGTGCTGAGGAAGCGTAGACTTCAATCTCCCAGGATACAATGACTTCTGAGCTCGAGACCCGAAGCTGGAGGGAGAACCGAATCGAAGCTAAAAAGCCACTAGGAAAACCATGTTGAGAAGACAGTGCTCACGAGCTGTGGTGTGTTGGAACCTATGGACGAGTGTCCTATTTATAGTGTAGGATAAGGACTAGTGACTTACTGGTAGAGAACTGGAAAATTGAATGCCCGTACCAATCGTAAATGCATAGAACCGGCCATTAAAAGGGATGAACCGGATATTAAAAACCCTTAATTGCACTGAACTGGCCATTAAAATGGTTGAATCGGGCATTAAGTGCCCTTATTAAGGCCGGCTCTTAATGTCGAGCCCTTATTAAGGTCGGCTCTTAACGTCGTGCCTTAATGCACCTTTAATTCAGCCGATTAATACCCTTAAACTTTTGCAATCCCAAGAGACAAAAGAAATCCTAGGCTGGTTTATTGAAGGAAATAAAAAAAATTATCGGAAATGGCAAAACCCAATAATTTGCACCCATGTGCAGGCGCGTGGCCTAGGACAAGTCGTATCATATTGTTAAGGAGGTTATTCACTATAAAAATACATTATGCTTATAAATCCTTTAAAATTACATTCCCTCATCAATGTGGGATTGAAATCCCACCATTACTGCATGGGCTCTTGTGGGCTTACTTACTTAGCCTCTTCTAAACTTTTATAAACCCAACTTACATTACACAAATTAAGTTCATGGACTTAAAACCCAATCATAATTTCCTTAAATTCATGAGAATAATTTCTCATTCAATTCAATGTCATTTTTCCACTAATTTCAAAGGCTGACAGGATGGTTTTGAGGACCGATGCTGCTAATGGCTCCCTTTTCACGACGCTGCTATTCTTCCTGATGTTGTCTCCGGTGGTTCCTAAGGCTAATGGCAGTGGTTTCGACAGCCGACGCTGCTGGTGCCTTCTTCTTCCCGATGCTACTGGTGTTTGATGGTTTCTTTTCTGCTCCTTGATGCTGTTCTGCTCCTTCCTCTAGTGTTTTCTTCTTCTGCTCCTTGACACTGTTCTGCTCCTTCCTCTATTGTTTTCTTCTTCTGCTCCTTGCTACTGATTTCTTTATGTGATTTACAGAAGGTTACCTAAATGGGTCTAGGTCTTTGGGCAATGGACCATGGCCGGCCACTATTTTAAATTAAAATCAATTTCGGTTTTGTTTAAAGCTGAACTAAACCTGATTTAATTGTTTCTATAGCAATTCAGTTCAAATCGGTGAATTGAATTAGTTTAAATCAATTCAATTTTCCTATAAGCCAATTACAATTTTGCCCTGCTATATCAAATCGAACTGAAAGGATTTTTATGGTTCGGTTCGAGTTAAAACTATTTCGACCCCGAACCGATTCTTGCACACCCCTAGAGTCAAGCGCTCAGAGAAATAGAACCTTCAATACATAAATGAAAGTTTCCTGTTAAAGTGACATTATTATTCAAGCATATGTTTGAATACATTAAAGTCGTTCCACTTTGTGTTGAATTATATGTTCTAAACGAACCGCTGGTGAAGCCCATGACTAGGCTTACAGGAAACTGGCGGAGATGGATCTTGATTTATATATAAGAGATTGTCCGGGTTATACATTCATATATTACATTGTTTTTAGCGGATTTTACAAGAACTCGAGATCATTTCCACCCAAAAGCCTAAATCATTGGGTGGTGGTGCTCATTTTTTCTTATAAACTCATTATTATTTTCTTATATCTAAGAACGGATCTAGGAAATTCTCCAAGGAGACGACACTCAATAGAAGGGTAAGATGATAAGTTTCTAGTGAGAAATGAGATAATTTAACCAAAAAATATGTCAAATTAAGTAAAATTTATATAATATTCTATAGAATTTCTCGAGAAAATCATCCCACGCTTTCCCTAAATGTTTGAACCTACACAGGGGTCAAAAATAGCTTCAATAGGCAGAGACAATAGCAGACAGATAAAAACCTTTTTGAGCGCTTTAGCCTCTTCTAGAGCCTTTTGCACCTTGTCTAGCATTCCCTGCTCTCCTAAAGGATGTAGATAATGCCAAGGAGTGAGTCCATCCACAACAGATGGTGTATATCTAAATATCTAAGAAATTATCAAGTTCATTTCTATGTTCCATTAGATATAGAATCCAGTCATAGAAAAGGTAGACGGTGTCTATAGAGGGTTAACATCTATATCATATCAGTCAAAATCAACCTAAACCCAAAAATGAAAAGCAGAAACTTGTATATTCACCAAATTCATAACCATGTTGTATTATGAGGAGTGAAGAATTGTCTCGCACTCAAATAAGCAAAAGATAACTACACAAACCATAATTCCCAGCAAAGGTGACTGGCCAACTTCCTATGCCTGCTTTAGCTTCTCATTTATCATCTCTTGGGTGCAAGGATCCGAAGTAACAGCAGACAAGGGTGCCAAAGATGGTGCATTTGGCACAGTTTGCAGTAAATATGCCCCATCTTTATTGAATGCGTCTGAAAAAAGCATAGACTGCCACAGTATGCAAATAGCCAAGCCAGCGGGTTAATAACATAACTATAAGTATATAAGGTGCTCTTTCCTCAACTGTCAAAAGGTCAAGTCCACATTCTAATGTCAAAAAATGTCAGTATTTGACATTAAATGAATGTTCCTAATCTGATTATAGAATAAAACAAAAGATGATGCCAACGAACACCTGTTTACCTCCTTTTTTGCCATCAATTCTTCAACAATTCTAAAGCTCAAATTTTAAGACCCATCTTGCCTTGAAGATCTACAAATATTGTACAATCAGATGCATCATGGGTCATCAGTACCTAGTCCATGAAATCAGTAGCACACAACATGAGCAAGCCACTATTGTAAGTATCTATTTCATGTTATTTGGAAGTATAATAGAGCTACACTTAGATAATGATAAAGACATGAAAAACTGATCTGACAGTAGAGTGAGATCAATCAGATAAGTAATGGGAAGAGTAAATATTCAGAAACAGTAAAAATTCTTCACAAGGTTGGAGGTTAATTTCAGAAGTCCCCTTGTTTCTTGCTTTCAGAATAGGAGTGAACGCTTAAGACCCTTCTTTTAGTGCTCTTCCACTGGTGACTGAACCAATTCTCGTGTTGACCAGAGCTTATCAAAATGACATCCTCGGTGCCGATTACCTTTGCATCCTTGTTCAGAGAACGTTCGAGTTGCAAGAAAATTTCTTTAGATGCAAGTTTAATCTCCACTATGAAATCTGCCCTCATTTCTATAATGAAGTTAGAGGTTTAAATCAGAATATTAAAACTCTGGATTAGAGGCAAAACCCAAGGGAAAATGGGGGAAGTCTTACTTTGTTTTACCATGTTGTTTGCTACTGCTTGTGCATTGGACAGTTGTCTTGCTCCCAAACACCTACACGATCAAGCGAATTATGATTGAGAAGCAAAAGGGGAAACGAGATCAAGGAGGAGATAGCACATCATCTATGAGGGTAAAACCTTACAACGGGGCGGGAAATTTGAGTGATGGGTTTTGCTTGAGTAGTCGCTCCGACACCAGGTTGCTGATGTCTTGAAGGACTGTTGTTTCTTCCCGCCTCCCCTGTAACATTCTTTGGCTTCTTCGCTCCTAATCAATTTCAATGACAACCTCCTGTCGTTGTAGCACGGAAGACAACAAAGGCCAGCTATAACACAATTAGAGAAGGAAATTTTATTCAAGAAATCGAAAGAAGACATTCCCATTAAATCTAAGAGTAAAAAGAAAGAACGACAAAAAGGAAAGATGAAAAAGATCGCAAGAATCCAAATGGATTGCAGCAGCTGCTCTCATATCCATGCTCCGAAATGCGAGTCGATCCCGTTTCTAAATCTCCTGAGAACTCATCCAATACCTGCGAACAAAAGATAGCTATAACACAATCAGAGAAGGAAATTTTATTCAAGAAATTGAAACACAAATTTCTCAACTTGGCAACCAATCAACTTGAAGATAGACCCATTAAATCTAAGAATAAAAGAAAAAGAATAGCAAAAAAGGAAAGAGGAAAAAGATTGCAAAAATCCAAACGGATCATAGCAACTGCTCTCACATCCATGCTCGGAAATGCAAGTCGATCATGTTTTTGAATGTCCCGAGAGAATTCATCCAATGCCTGCAAACAAAAGTCAGCTATAACATAGTCGTAGAAGGAAATTTATTCAAGAAATCGAAACACAAATTTCTGAACTTGGCAATAGATCAACTTGAAGACGACCCATTAAATCTAAGAATAAAAAGAAAAGAACGACAAAAAAGAAAGAGGAAATGTCTAAGCCCATTTACTGAAATTAATCCATAAACTATGTTGAACAAGTGGAGAAAAGGCGGTTAGAAGTATAGGCATATCAGATTTCCCCTTGGCTTTGCTTAGTGTCTCGCTACTTACTTTTTTGTCATACAATCTCAGAATTTCACGGTAAATAAAGGTGGATAATTCCTTTCTCGGTAATCTGATGTGGAAGCACCATTAATGGTATGGACACATTTCCAATCGCTGGATTCAATCCCATCTCTAGCGTTACCATGAAAATAGCTATCACTTGAGTTTGAGGAGTGCTGCAGAGGAGTCTTTGGACCTATGAGTGACCAAATTCATATATAAGACAAATTGGAAGTCTAGGTTGAAAAATCTGATGAGTCTCAGGTGTCCATTCAACTGCCTCACCTTGCCCGGTTCTTCTAAGTTTTTTATAACGCATGAGCATAACGCCTCACTCTGAGTCCATGCCTCCAGGTTGATCCTTCACAATGTAAGGATTAATGCAGATGGTGTTCTATGAGACAAAAAGGAGAACAATCTTGTGAACTTATAAAAAATATGGAAAAGCAAATTGGAACTATACTCTGTCTCTGCCTCCATATTCAATTTATCTCGGCCCCTACCACCCCTCGAAAGCTCATACGCAGCTTGTTCACAGCATAGATCACATAGCTAAGAACATCATAAATCCTTGCATTCTATAATATATGATGCTTTAAGGAAAACTTCAAACTCTAGATAGATTGAGAATCAAAATGTTTTAGAATAGAAAAAAGAAGACAACGTTAAAGAAAAGGAAATGGCAAGGTGGGTTGAAACATGGATAAACTAGGAAGACTCATGCATCTAAAAAACTCATTACACATCATATGGGATCTGTTGCTTGGTGTGTCAAATGCATCCATCCACTTTTGAGCTTCTCCGGTCGTGGCACATGCAATCTTAAACCAAGTAAGCAGTTATCCAGTAGACTCCTGAGAAGATAAGGAGGTGTATACAAAATCCATTTTGAAACTCTCTCCCTCTCTCTCGCTATCTATCTGGGCTTCTACAGATTGTATGTAAACTCCTAACTAGATTTTACCATCTTTGAGCTAACATTACTAGGGAAAAATATTTATTGTGCACAGTAGATAAACAATAGAGATTTGCTACGCAATTGATTCTAAACATACCATCTTTGAGCTAACATTACTCGGGAAAAATATTTACTGTGCACAACAGATAAACAATAGAGATTTGCAACGTAACTGATTCTAAACATTCAGCAATCTATTATTAATTATGAAGAATTAACAGAATTCACTTCGTATGTGCAGCAAAGTCATAGCATACTATGAAACTATAGAAACTGCTGAAATAATTAAAGGTGGAGGAAGAGATAACTTACTTCTCCTTTCTTTGTCTCGTCCAGCCGGTTATAAAATCGCATGACGTATACATTGTATAGAGAAAGAATAGCACCATTGGAAAGGTGTTATTAATTATCTGCCAATTAGACCAACGGTGTCTAATGTACATATATAGAAAGAAATACGCATGATACACAAACTACGCAATAGATTGGAAAACCTTACCCATCATTTACTTTCCGACATCCTAGCTCCTCCACCATGAGCAAGGGACCTATAACACCCCTCCTAATTGGTTTCTGCACAAAAAATAAATAAAATACCCCTCTTTCATTCCAGCCTTTAGCCACTCGAGCCGGGGTCGAAACTTCTCCTCACGATTCCGACATGTGATCAGCCTAATATAATATCACCCACAATCTCAGCTCATACAGCTACTCGAGTCGAGGTCAAAACTCCTTGTCATGATTCTGGCACGTGGTTAGCCTAATACAATATCACCCGCAGTCTCGGCTCGTGGACAGCCACTTGAGCCGTGCTCGAAACTTCTCCTCACGATTCCGGCACGTGGTCAGCCTAATAGAACCCACAATCTCGGCTCATGGTCAGCCACTTGAGCCGGGGTCGAAACTTCTCCTCGTGATTCCAGCTTGTGGTCGGCCACTCGAGTCGGGGTTGAAACTTCTCCACACGATTCCGGCATGTGGTTAGCCTAATACAATATCACCAAGAATCTCATCTCATGGACAGCCACTCGAGTTGGGGTCGAAACTTCTCCCCACGATCCCGGCACATGGTCGGCCTAATATAATATCACCCATAATCTCGACTCGTGGTCAGCCACTTGAGCCAAGGTAAAACTTCTCCCCACGACTCTGGCACGTGGTCAAGCTGATACAATATCGCTGACAATCTCGGCTTGTGGTTAGCCATTTGAGCTGAGGTCGAAGCTTCTCCCCACGATTTCGGCACGTGGTTAGCCTAATAAAAATATCGCCTACAATCTTGGCTCATGGTCAGCCACTCGAGCTAGGGTTGAAACTTCTCCCCCACGATTCTGGCACACATGGTCAGCCTAATACAATATCGTCCACAATGTTAGCTCATGGACAACCACTTGAGCTGAGTTTGAATCTTTTTCTCACGATTCCGGCACATGGTTAGCCTAATACAAATCATCCACAATCTTGGCTTGTGGTTGGCCACTCGAATCGGGGTCGACACTTCTCTTCACGATTTTGGCTCGTGGTCAACCTAATACAATATCACCTATCACCCACAATCTCGGCTTGTGGTCAGCCACTGGAGTTGAGGGCGAAACTTCTCCCCACGATCCCGATTCATGGTCAGCCACTCGAGCCTAGGTCAAAACTTCTCCCCATGATTCCGGCATGTGGTCAACCTGTAGAACCCACAATCTCGGCTCATGGTCAGCCATTCGAGCTGGGGTCGAAGCTTCTCCCCATGATTTCGGCACGTGATCAGCCTAATAAAATATCGACCACAATCTTTGCTCATGGTCAGCCACTCGAGCCAAGGTTGAAACTTTTTCTCACAATTCCGACATGTGGTTAGCCTAACACAATATCACCCACAATCTCGGGTCCTAGTCAGCCACTCGAGCCGTGCTCGATGCTTCTCCTCACTTTTTCGGCATGTGGTCAGCCTATAGAACCCACAATCTCGGCTCATGGTCAGCCACTCGAGCCGAGGTCGAAACTTCTCCTTACGATTCCAACTCATGGTCAGCCTAATAGAATATCACCCAAAATCTCGGCTCGTGGTCAGCCACTCGAGCTGGTACCGAAACTTCTCCTCACGATTCTTGCTCGTGGTTAGCCATATATAATATCATCCACAATCTCTGCTCGTGGTCAACCAGTCGAGCCCGGGTCAAAATTTCTCCTCTTGATCCTGACTCGTGGTTAGTCTAATAGAATATAACCTGCAATCTCGGCTCACAGTCAGCTACTTCTCTTTTTACCTATTACATTTTGTATTACCCCTTAGTAGCATTTTTCCTTTGTTCTTTGCCACTTTGGGGTGTCATTGAGACTGTGATGGGATCAAGAAAAAATGTAATACCAAAAGCACTATATTCCAGTGCAACTAACTCATAAAGATCTAACTCGGGAAGAACATTGGACTTATAAGCAAAAGCTCAAACCCACAAGCTGATTGTGAAGTTGCAAATATATAAATTAGTAAATGGACTTCAGAAACTGTAAAAATTCTTCATGAGCTAGGGAGGTTAATTTCAGAGAACTCACCTTACTTCTTGCTGTGAGAACGAAAGTGAAAGCTTTCTTACCTGATTTGTTGTGCTTCTACTAGTGACTGAACCTTTCTCATGTTCGCAAGAGCTTGTCCAATTGACATCTGCTTTCAGTTTCTACAAAGCAGTTAATGATTTGACTCAGGAGATTATAACTTCGAATTTTAGGGGCAAAATCCAAGGGAACATGGGGAAGTCTTAGTTTGTTATAACCTTACTGTCTGTTTTTGCTGCTTTTTCCTTAGGCAGTTGTGCTGCTCCAAAACTCTGGCAGATGATATTTTCCGAACTTCACAGATGATTAAACAAACAAATACTAAGACAAGACATTGAGGTAGTCTTTTAAGCGGATGCGAAGCGATATAGAAAATCTCAAAAAGCATGATTGAACAAAGCAGGAAAATAAGCAGAGCGTGTAAGTCTCGTTTGTGATTCAAAAGATGAAGAAACCGCATGAGAATAACAAATGAATTGCTGATGAAGAGCAACGGTCACAGTCCCAACTTGATTCTTTATCTCGGCCCTTGTTATGCTCCTTCAATCTACTGCATTAGATTCCATTTTAGAAAAGGTGAGAGAGGCAGTACCTTCGGAGTAATACAACTAATAATATTAACGATGGCATTCTATCATCATGGTGATCGACGTTGCTGCTCTTGTCTCTCTCTTCCTGAAATATTAAGTGCAAGGAGAGTGGCATTTAATGCTTCCCAGATTAGGAGATATCCACTGGATAAAAAGTCAGAACAGGCTAGAATGATCAGTGTTATATGTAAAAGAAACGCCATATTCAATACTTCATTCGGAAAAGATAAAGAAACAAGCTTTTACCTTCATCATCTTGGTTTCGCTGTGGCTGAATGGTATCTTAAAAAGATGAAGTACAGAACTCAAACCAATAAGTGTGCTAAGGGGAAAGAAAGGGAGCAAGGGAAGAAGAAAAGAAACTAATCCAGCCCCTGGAGACAAACTAGAAGGGCAAGCAGTAATTTATTCCCTGAAGTTAGAAAAACTCACAGATGGTGGAGTAACACCGCATGAAGAATGTGAACAAAAGAGCAGTACCTGACCAACATATTGCAATTCAAGCTTTGGCACATTTAGGAAAAATGTAAAGAGTAGACAACAACATGCAAGTAAGTATTCTAGCCATATACATTGACAGCAAATAAGGGATAATTACGTTCATTAAAATTCAAGGGTGATATCCCACAAAACCACTAACAGTTAACATCAAGTTCTCATGTGAGTTGCCTCTTGAGCAAGGAAACTAACATGAGCAAGCAAGAAGCTCCAAGCACAGACATAATATTTTGTGTGTATTTATTCTTTACCCAACAAATCACCACAAAACATATGTTGTATAAAAACCAGCAAGGAGAAGCAACTAAGGATAAGGAGAAATTAGATGCAGCTGACATGACAGGAGACACCTCACTTTTCCACCATCATCAGCACGTAAATAAAAGTGCAAAAATGATTCATAATTGATAGAGATTTCTGACCTGCAGCTCTGCTAATTTGTCATGGATATGCATGTAACCTAGATGAACTTTCCTCGAAAATGAACTGCTAAGTGCCGATCACTGAAATAACACAACAATTAGAAGTATCTGCTCAATCTATCTTAAGGAAGTGTTAAAAATTAAATAACTATCTTAAGTTGGATTACAACATAATTGCTCACGTACCATTATCTTTCAACATAAAAGAGAGAAAAAGTGCACATTCATTAGCCGCAAAAGTAATCCCCGTCATACTATTCCCAAAAGCTTGCTGCTAACAAGAAGGTATAGTCTTTGGCTTAGAAAAGCTGGACTACTTCCTTCAAACCCAAACACCAATAGAATATTCCCTAAGCTGCAGATCTTGTTAAGGAAGAAAATCAGTTTTACCTATCATACACTCTGAGAACTGCTCCACAAATGTCACAAACACATAGCTTTAGATCAGTCTGCAAAACAAGACACTACAATGAAATTCAGATGGCATATATATCGACTATGCAGACATGTATTCATTTGAAAACATATAGATACCTTCACCATATAGACTATTTAAAAGGGAGAATGACAGACTTTTTTTTTTCAAACAGTAACTGTCAAATGCTTCGGATAAATGATATTCATCTCTCCTCCATCATTAGATTTAGATTACTATAGCCTACAAATTGGGACAACAGAATTGAAGATATGGCTTAATATGCAAATTGATTTGCACTCACAATTCGCACATCGGCGGCAGCGTACCTAGCAGATTCTTTAACAGGCTCTGATCTAGCATGAAGCTGAAGGCAAGAAGATGAGTATGCAGTTGCTGCAACTTCTGAAACAACAGAGAGGTTGACAAAATCAAACAAATGAAAACCTTTTTGAGCTCTTCAGCCTCTGCCAGAGCCTTCTGCACCTCGTCTGCATTTCCCTGCTCACCTAAAGAATGCAGATAATGCCAGGGAGTAAGTCCTGTAGGAGAATAGGGAGAGGAGAGAATTCAAAACTTGCTTTCTTATTGAATCTTCAGCTGAATATATAGTACTAGTGCCAAAGAAAAATAGGAAACTACCTAGCACTATTTTAAGAAACTAAAATCAATGAGGTATTTGCACAAATAAGTAATAATACCCTACACTAATTTACAACACAACTTTCTTAATATATTCTACACTCCCCCTCAAGCTGGGCGATAGATATCTGCTAGTCCCAGCTTGAAATTAAGATCTTGGAAGTTATGGCGGTGTAAGGCCTTCGTTAGGATGTCTGCAACTTGAAGTTTCGAAGGAATATACTTCACCACAATGGTTTTGTTCTCTATTTTCTCACTAATGAAGTGTCGTCAATTTCAACATGCTTGGTTTTGTCGTGATGTACCGGGTTCTTGGCTATACTTATAGCTGATTGATTGTCGCAGAGCATGTTGATAGGGTTGTTATACTCAGCCTTGAGATCTTCCAACAATCTTCTTAACCATACTCCTTCACAAATGCTGAGAGCCAAGGATCTGAACTGAGCTTCCGCACTGCTTCGGGCTACAACAGATTGCTTTTTGCTTCACCATGTAACTAGGTTTCCCCACACAAAAGAGCAGCATCCAGATGTTGACTAGCGATCGATTGGAGAACCAGCCCAATCTACATCTGTGAAAACTTTAATTTCTCTACTGGTAGTTTTCTTGAACAATAATCCTATTCCAGAATCCTTCTTTAGATACCTCAATATTCAATAGACATCCTCTAAGTGTTCCTCAGAAGGATTAGTCATGAATTGGCTGACTACACTTACAGGGAAGCTTATATCTGGTCAAGTGTGGGTGAGATAGATCAATTTTCCAACTAAACTCTGATATTTGCCCTTGTCTACTAGAGAATTATCCTTACTGCACTCTAGCTTAGTATTAGGGTCCATTGGTGTGTCAGCAGGCTTGCAGCTGAGCATTCCCGTTTCCTTAAGAAGATCAAGCACATATTTTCTTTGGGAGATTGAGATGCCTGTGTTGGATCTAGCTATTTCCATGCCGAGAAAGTACCTTAACTGCCCAAGATCCTTGATTTCAAATTCCTTAGAGAGTAACTTCTTGAGCTTATTCATTTCAACTTCATGGTTCCCTGTAAGCACTATGTCATCTACATAGACAATGAGGATGGTGACTTTTCCTTCAGCAGCATGCTTCACAAAAGAGAGTGTGATCTGATTGACATTGGTTGTATCCATCCCCTTTGAGGACACGAGTAAATCGGTCAAACCAAGCCCTCGGAGATTGTTTGAGGCCATACAATGATTTCCTGACTTTGCAGACCTTATTGAACATGGACTTGTCTTCAAATCCTAGTGGAATATCCATATAAACTTCCTCTTCCAAATCTCCATTAAGGAAGGCATTCTTTAAATCGAGCTGAAATAGTGGCCAATATAGATTTATAGCCATAGAGAGGAGAACCCGAATCGAGTTGAGCTTTGCCATTGGAGCAAATGTCTCTTGGAAATCAATTCCATAAGACTGTGTGAAGCCTTTTGCTACCAATCGTGCATTGTATCCTTCCACACTGCCATTTGCCTTGTGTTTAACTGAAAATATACACTTACACCCTACAGTGCGCTTCTCTTGAGGGAGATCGGTGATTTGTCTCTGATCTCTTCATTTGTGGCAGCTTTCCACTGCGGATCTTTAAGGGCTTCTTGAATGGTTGAAGGAATTCGAACCTGATCAACATGTGACACAAAAGATTGGTAGTGTGGTGATAACTTAGCATAAGACAAGAACTTCTGAATAGGATGCTGAGTGTAGGTTCGAGTTCCTTTCCTCAAGGCAATGGGTTTGTCCAATTCTACTTCAGTAAAAGATGGCAAAGATTCAGCATTACCTTGTGTGTTTTCATTGGATTTTGGCCTCGGGGAAGGCTCTTGATTGATTTGAGCTTGCACGGGCTGTGTAGGCTCCTCTTGATATCCTTTCCTCCTAGAATAGACACTGAGTTCACTGTCAATAGCAACCAGATTAGAAACGCTCCTAGGAGTGAGAGGTGGTTTTAATGGTGTGATGTCATTGGCTGGACATTTTTCTGGTTCTAGGTTCATGGCTGGTATATGGATATGAGGCTTTTGAGGGACACTAGTGACAAGCGGAGCAACTGTGGATGGAGAGGCACCGGTGATAGGCGGAGCAGTTGTGGATGAGATGGAGAGAGGACTTTCCCAACTTCCGCAATTCTGTGATTCTCTCACGATTGTCTCCCCCTGAATTACCGATTGGGGTAGAATGGCTTGTCTTCACAGAAAGTGACATCCATGGAGTGGTAGAACTTCTTTGTCGTGGGAGAATAGCACTTGTATCCTCGCTGTGTTGGTGAATACCCAAGAAATATGCATTTGTTTGCTCGAGGATCAAGCTTGCCACAGTGATGTTTTTGAATGTGTACTATGGCAATGCAGCCAAATATCTTGAAAGGGATTGATGAAATAAGGTGAGTTGTTGGGTAGATTTCAAGCAGGGATTGGCATGGTGTTTTGAATTTCATGGTTCTAGATGTCATTCGATTGATGAGACAGGCTGCGGTAAGGATGGCTTCTCCCCAAAATTGTTTCGGCACATTCATGGTGAACATCGAGCCTCTGGCTACTTAAAGCAAGTGTCTGTTTTTGTGTTCAGCCACTCCATTCTACTGTGGTGTATCAACACAAGCTGATGTGGACGATTCCTTGGTCCTTCAAATAATCACCTAAAGTGGAAATGAAGTAGTCACGAGCATTATCTGTTTGTAGGACTTGAACTCCTGCATTGAACTGAGTCATGATCATCTTGTGAAATTCTTTGAATAGTTGGCTTGTTTCTGGTTTTTCTTTCATCAAGAAAACCCAGCTGATCCTTGTATGATCATCCACAAATAGTAAGAACCAGCGTACTCTCGTAAGGTTAGCAACTCGAGACGGCCCCCAAATGTCACTGTGAATTTTGGAGAAAGGTTGGGTTGATTTGTAAGGTTTAGGAGAGCATGGGTTATGAGTATGCTTTGAGTATTGACATATATTACAATGCAAAGGCTTGGAACTTTTATTGATAAATAATGAAGGAAAGATTTTTTCGAGGTATACAAAGTTTGGATGACCTAATCGATAGTGCCATATCATAATAGTTCTCTCCTGATCGGTCTCCATACTGGACCTCAAACTAGGCAAGGAAGTGGAAAAGGGTAAGGGACTAGGTTGACTTGTTCCAGTTGCATTGTGAACTTGTATTTCAGGAGAATTGGTGATCTTGAGGAGGTACAGCCCCGCGCAAAGCTCAGCACTGCCAATCATCTTCCCCGAAACTGAGTCCTAAAAAACACAAGACTGTGCAAGAAACTTAGTTGTGCAGTTCAGATCACCGTTGAGTTTGCTGACTGAGAGCAGATTACAGTCAAGCCTTGGAATAAACAAGACAAATTGAAGGACAATATCCTGAGATAGCTGAATTGTTCCTGTTCCAGTTACTTAAGAACGAGTGCCATCAGTAATTTGAATGAATAAGGAGATGGTGCAAGGGCTGAATGAGTCAAATAATTGCATATCTCCCGTCATATGATCAGATGCCCCTGAATCGACAATCCAAAGGTTTGAAGAAACCTGTGAGGAATACTTTTGAAGGGCTTCTACTTGTTCTTTGCTTAAAGGACTTTGTGTAGAAGTCTCAGTTGAGACAACATTGCCGTGACTTTCCCGAGCACGAGTAGGCCTCTAATCAGCAGGTTTTCCGTGTAACTTCCAAAATGTCTCCTTGGTATGTCCCAATCGTTGGTAGTGATCGCACCAAGGCCTTCCTCGACGATGTTGGTTGTCACTTGTCTGCTGTGCTGGGCCACGTACTGCATTTGCAAGTGCAGTATCTTTGTCAAGTGTAGTTAGAGGTCCCTGTGAGAAGAGTGCAGAGCTTTCACTTGGCTGAGTGGTTGTTGGCTGCCCAAGCATCACTTTCCTTGGACTCTCCTATCTACAGACCTCAGAGAAAGCTTCTCGAATGGTCGGCGGTGGTTTCATGGCTAGAATGCGTCCCCGTACTTCATCAAGGGACTGATTTAAGCCAAGCAAGAACTTGAACACACGTTTAGTTTCAATAATATTCTTGAATTTGGCTTCATCAGCTGGACACCTCCAATCATAGATCTCGAACAGGTCTAGCTGCTGCCAATATCGTGTGAGATTGGTGCAATAGGTAGTAACAGAAGAGTCACCTTATTTGAGGTCATGGAGCACACTTTCTACTGCAAAAAGTTCAGCAGTATTGTCGCTACTCGAGAATGTTTCGCGTGCTGCATCCCAGATTTCTCGAGCTGTTGAGTAGAGGAGAAAGTTCTCACCGATTTCATTTGTCATGGAATTAATCAACCACGACATAACCATATTGTTTTCAGCTTTCTGTGTCTTGTATGTTACATCATCTCGGCTTGGAGGAGGAGCAGCACCTGTTAGATAATCTTCTCTTCGTTTCCCAGACACGTACATCATCACAGATTGTGATCATTGGAGATAATTGTGGCTGGTCAGCTTATGGTTGGTGATGGTAAGATGGGTGCTATCAGAAGATCCAAGGCCAGAATTAGGAGGAAGGATGGGAAAAGAGGTTATCTCTGAAGTAGAGGAAGCTGGGTTATTGGAGGCCATGATTGGAGGCTGGCTGGAATTTTTCAGATTTCAGAGCCTACCATGTAGGAAAATAGGGAGAGGAGAGAATCCAAGGCTTGCTTTCTTATTGAATATTCAGCTGAATATATAGTACTAGTACCAAAAAAAAAAAAGGAAACTGCCTAAAACTATTTTAAGAAACTAAAATCAATGAGGTATCTGCACAAATCAGTAATAATACCCTACACTAATTTACAGCACAACATTCTTAATATGTTCTACAAGTCCATCCACAGCAGACTCCTGAACCGGCTCTGGTCTGGCATGGCATGAAGCTGAAGGCAAGAAGATGAGTAAGCAACTGTTGTATCTTTCAATCCAACGCAGAGGTCAAAAATAGCTTCCATAGGTAGAGACAATAGCAAACAGATAAAATCTTTTTGAGTGCTTGAGCCTCTTCCAGAGCATTTTGCACCTCATCTACCATTCCCTGCTCACCTAAAGAATGCAGATAATGCCAGGGACTGAGTTCACCCACAGCAGATTCTTGAACAGGCTTTCTTCTGGCATGGCATGAGGCTGAAGGCAAGAAGATGAGTAAGCAACCGCTGCATCTTTCGAGCCAACACAGATGAAAATAGCTTCAATAGGTAGAGATAATAGCCAACAGATAAAAACCTTTCTGAGCGCTTAGCATCGCCTTCTGCACCTCATCTACTGTTCCCGGTTCCCTAAAGTATGCAGATAACGTAGTAGATTCCTGAGCAGGCTCTGGTCTGGCATGGAATGAAGCTGAAGGCAAGAAGATGAGTAAGCAACTACTGCATCTTTCGAACCAACACAGAGGTGGAAAATAGCTTCAATGGGCAGAGACAATAGCAAATAGATAAAAACCTTTTTGAGCTCTTCAGCCTCTCCCAGAGCCTTTTGGGCCTTGTCTACCATTCCCTGCTCACCTAAAGGATGCAGATAATGCCAGGCGTGAGTCCATCCACAGCAAACAGTGTATACCTAATTATCGAAGAAATTATCAAGTTTATTTCTATGTTCCAGTAGATATAGAATCCAGTCATAGAAAAGGCAGACAGATGTCTATAGAGGTTGACATATATATCATATCACTCAGAAGCAACCTAAACCCAAAAATGAAAAGCAGAAACTTGTATTTCACCAAATTCATAACCATGCTGTATTATGAGGAGCGAAGAACTGTCTCGCACTCAAATACGCATAAGATAACTACACAAACCATAATTTCTAGCAAAGGTGACTCACCAACTTCCTATGCCTTCTTTAGCTTCTCATTTATCATCTCTTGGGTGCAAGGATAAGAAGTAATAGCAGACAAGGGTGCCAAAGATGGTGCATTTGGTACGGTTTGCAGTAAATATGCCCTATCTTTATTGAATGCTTCCGAAAGAAGCATAGACTGCCACAGTATGCAAACAACCAAGCCAACAGGTTAATAACATAACTATAAGCATCTAAGGTGCTCTTTCCTCAACTGTCAAAAGGTCAAGTCCACATTCTAATGTCCAAAAATGTCAGTATTTGACATTAAATGAACGTCCCTAATCTGATTATAGAATAAAACAAAAAATGATGCCAACGAATACATGTTTACCTCCTTTTTTGCATCAGTTCAACAATTCTAGAGCTCGAATTTTAATACCCATCTTGCCTTGAAGATCTACAAAAAATATACAATCAGATGCATCATGGGTCATCAGTACCTAATCCAGGAAATCAGTAGCACACAACATGAGCAGGCCAATATTGTAAGTATCTATTTCATGTTATTTGGACGTATAATAGAGCTACACTTAGATAATGATAAAGACATGAAAAACTGATCTGGCAGTAGCGTGAGATCAATCACATGAGTAATGGGAAGAGTAAATATTCAGAAACAGTAAAAATTCTTCGCAAGGTTGGAGGTTAATTTCAGAAGTCGCCTTCTTTCTTGCTTTGAGAACAGGAGTGAAAGCTTAAAACCATTCTTTTAGTGCTCTTCCGCAGGTGATTGAACCAATTCTTGTGTTGACCAGAGCTTATCAAAATGACATCTTCGGTGCCGATTACCTTTGCATCCTTGTCTAGAGAACGTTCAAGTTGCAAGAAAATTTCTTTAGACGCAAGTTTAATCTACACAATGAAATATGCTCTCAGTTTCTGTAATGAAGTTAGAGGTTTAAATCAGAATATTAAAACTCTGGATATAGAGGCAAGACCCAAGGGAAAATGGGGGAAGTCTTACTTTGTTTTACCATGTTGTTTGCTGCTATTTGTGCATTGGACAGTTGTTGTGCTCCCAAACACCTACACGATCAAGCGAATTATGATTGAAAAGCAAAAGGGGAAACGAGATCACGGAGCAGATAGCACATCATCTTTGAAGGTAAAACCTTATAACGGGGTGGGAAATCTGAGTGACGGGTTTTGCTTGAGCAGCTGCTCCGTCACCAGGTTGCTGATGTCTTGGAGGACTCTACTATTTCATCCCGTGTCCACCGTAACATTCTTTGGCTTCTTTGCTCCGAATCAATTTCAATGACAAGCCCCTGTTATTGTAGCAAGGAAGACAACAAAGGCCAGCTATAACACAATTAGAGAAGGAAATTTTATTCAAGAATCGAAAGAAGACAGTCCCATTAAATCTAAGAGTAAAAAGAAAGAACGACAAAAAGGAAAGATGGAAAAGATCGCAAGAATCCAAATGGATCGCAGCAGCTGCTCTCATATCCATGCTCCAAAATGCGAGTTGATCCCGTTTCTAAATGTCCTGAGAACTCATCCAATACCTGCAAACAAAAGATAGCTATAACACAATCAGAGAAGGAAATTTTATTCAAGGAATCGAAACACAAATTTCTAAACCTGGCAAGCAATCAACTTGAAGACAGACCCTTTAAATCTAACAATAAAAGAAAAAGAATGGCAAAAAAGGAAAGAGGAAAAAGATTGTGGGAATCCAAACGGAACGCAGCAACTGCTCTCATATCCATGCCCTGAAATACAAATCGATCATGTTTCTGAGTGTCCCGAGAACTGATCCAATGCCTGCAAACAAAAGTCAACTATAACACAGTCGTTGAAGGAAATTTATTCAAGAAATCGAAAGTCAAATTTTTGAACTTGGCAATAGATCAACTTGAAGACGAACCCATCAAATCTAAGAATAAAAAGAAAAGAACGACAAAAGAGAAAGAGGAAATGTCTAAGCCCATTTACTGAAACTAACCCATAAACTATGTTGAACAAGTGGAGAAAAGGCGGTTAGAAGTGTAAGCATATCAGACTTCCCCTTGGTTTCACTTAGTGTTTCGTTACATACTTTTAGGTCATAGAATCTCAGAATTTCACAGTAAATAAAGGTGGATAATTCCTTTCTCGGTAATCTAATGTGGATGCACCATTAATGGTATGGACACATTTCCAATCGCTGGCTTCAATCCCATCTCCTGCGTTACTATGAAAATACCTATCACTTAAGTTTGAGGAGTGCAGCAAAGGAGTCTCGGGACCTATGAGTGACCAAATTCATATATAACACAAATTGGAAGTCTATATTGAAAAATCTGATGAGTTTCAGGTGTCCATTCAACTGCCTCACCTTGCCCGGTTCTTCTAAGTTTTTTATAACTCATGAGCATAATGCCTTACTCTGGGTCCACGCCCCTCCAGGTTGGTCCTTCACAATGTAAAGGTAAAGATAGCATAAGGATTAATGCAGATGGTGTTCTATGAGACAAAAAAAAAGAATAATCTTGTGAACTTATGAAAAATACGGAAAAGTATATTGAAACTATACTCTGTCTCTGTCTCCATATTCAATTTATCTCTGCCACTACCACCCCTCGAAAGCACATACGCAGCCTGTTCACGACATAGATCACATAGCTAAGAACATCATAAATCCTCGCATTCTATAATATATGATGCTTTAAGGAAAACTTCAAGCTCTGGATAGATTGAGAATAAAAATGTTTGGGAATGGAAAAACGAAGATAACTATAAGGAACAGGAAATGGCAAGGTGGGTTGAAACATGGATAAACTAGGAAGACTCGTGCATTTAAAAAACTCATTACACATCATATGGTATCTGTTGCTTGGTGTGTCAAATGCATCCATCCACTTTTGAGCTTCTCCGACTGTGGCACATGCAATCTAAAGCAAGTAAGCAGTTTATCCAGTAGACTCCTGAGAAGATATACAAAATCCATTTTGAAACTCTCTCCCTCTCTCTCGCTATCTATCTGGGTCTTCAACAGAATGTATGGAAACTCCAACTAGATTTTACCATCTTTGAGCTAACATTACTAGGGAAAAATATTTACAGTGTACAGCAGATAAACAATAGAGATTTGCAATTTAACTGATTCTAAACATTCAGCAATCTATTATTAAGACCCATCTTGCCTTGAAGATATACAAATAATATACAATCAGATGCATCATGGGTCATCAGTACCTAATCCAGGAAATCAGTAGCACACAACATGAGCAGGCCACTATTGTAAGTATCTATTTCATGTTATTTGGAAGTATAACAGTGCTACACTCAGATAATGATAATGACATGAAAAACTGATCTGGCAGTAGTGTGAGATCAATCAGATGAGTAATGGGAAGAGTAAATATTCAGAAACAGTAAAAATTCTTCGCAAGGTTGGAGGTTAATTTCAGAAGTCCCCTTGTTTCTAGCGTTGAGAACAGGAGCGAAAGCTTAAGACCTTTCTTTCAGTGCTGTTCCCCTGGTGGCTGAACCAGTTCTCGTGTTCACCAAAGTTTATCAAAATGACATCCTCGGTGCCGATTACCTTTGCATCCTTGTCTAGAGAATGTTGAAGTTGCAAGAAAATTTCTTTAGACACAAGTTTAATCTCTACGATGAAATGTGCTCTTAGTCTCTGTAATGAAGTCAGAGGTTTAAATCAGAATATTAAAACTCTAGATATAGAGGCAAAACCCAAGGGAAAACGGGGGAAGTCTTACTTTGTTTTACCATGTTGTTTCCTGTTGTTTTTGCAATGGACAGTTGTCGTGCTCCCAATCACTTACACGATCAAGTGAATTATGATTGAGAAGCAAAAGGGGAAACGAGATCAAGGAGGAGATAGCATATCATCTATGAGGATAAAACCTCATAACGGGGCGGGAAATTTGAGTGACGGGTTTTGATTGAGCAGTCGCTTCGACACCAGGTTGATGATATCTTGGACTCTGCTGTTTCTTCCCACCTCCCCCATAACATTCTTTGGCTTCTTGCACGGCTAATCAATTTCAATGACAAGCTCTTGTTGTTGCAGCAACGAAGACAACAGAGGCCAGCTATAACACAATTAGAGAAGGAAATTTTATTCAAGAAATCGAAAGAAGACAGTCCCATTAAATCTAAGAGTAAAAAGAAAGAACGACAAAAAGGAAAGAGGAAAAAGATCGCAAGAATCCAAACAGATCGTAGCAATTGCTCTCATATTCATGCTCGGAAATGCGAGTTGATCCCATTTCTAAATGTCCTGAGAACTCATCCAATACCTGCAAATGAAAGATAGCTATAACACAATCAGAGAAGGAAATTTTATTCAAGAAATCGAAACACAAATTTCTCAACTTGGCAAGCATTCAACTTGAAGACCGACCCATTAAATCCTAGCACATGGTTAGCCTAATACAAAATCACCCACAATCTCAACTCGTGCTCAGCCACTAGAGCCTAGGTCAAAATTTCTCCCCACGATTCCAGCATGTGGCCAACCTAATGCAATGTTACCCAAAATCTCGGCTCGTGGTTAGCCACTCAAGCCAGGGTCAATGCTTCTCCCCACGATTTCGACACGTGGTCAGCCTAATAAAATATCGACCACGATCTTGGCTCGTGGCCAGCCACTCGAGCCAAGGTTGAAACTTTTTCTCACGATTTCGGCAAGTGCTTAGCCTAATACAATATCAACCACAATCTCGGCTCCTGGTCAGCCACTCGACCCATGCTCGATACTTCTCCTCATCTTTCCGGCATGTGGTCAGCCTAATAGAACCCACAATCTCGGCTCGTGGTCAGCCGCTCGAGCCAAGGTCGAAACTTCTCCTTATGATTCCAACTCGTGGTCAGCCTATTAGAATATCACCCAAAATATCAGCTTGTGGTCAACCACTCGAGCTAGTGTCGAAACTTCTCCTCACGATTCTGGCTCGTGGTTAGCTTAATAGAATATCATCCACAATCTTTGCTCGTGGTCAACCACTCGAGCCAGGGTCGAAACTTCTCCTCTTGATCCTGGCTCGTGGTTAGCCTAATAGAATATAACCCACAATCTCAGCTCATGGTCAGCTACTCCTCTTTTTGTCTATTACAATTTGTATCACCACTTCGTAGCATTTTTCCACTGTTCTTTGCCACTTTGGGGGTCGTTTAGACAGTGATGGGATCAAGAAAAAATGTAATACCAAAAGGACTATATTCCATTGCAACTAACTCATAAAGAACTAACTCGCGAAGAACATTGGACTTATAAGCAAAAGCTCAAGCCCACAAGCTGACCGTGAGGTTGCGAATATATAAATGAGTAAATGGACTTCAGAAACTGTAAAGATTCTTCATGAGTGATGGAGGTTAATTTAAGAGCAGTCACCTTACTTCTTGCTACGAGAACGGAAGTGAAAGCTTTCTTACCTGATGACCCTTCTTTCGTTGCTCTTCTACTAGTGACTGAACCTTTCTCCTATTCAGGAGAGCTTGTCAAATTGACATATGCTGTCAGTTTCTGCAAAGCAGTTAATGATTCGACTCAGTAGATTATAACTTTGAATTTTAAGGGCAAAATCCAAGGGAAAATGGGGAAGTCTTAGTTTGCTATAACCTTACTCCCTCCTTTTGCTGCTTTCTCCTTAGGCAGTTGTGCTGCTCCAAAACTCTAGCAGATGGATATTTGTCGAACTTCACAGCACGATTAAACAAACAAATATTAAGACAAGACATCGAGGTAGTCTTTTAAGCAGATGCGAAGCAATATAGAAAATCTCAAAAAGCAAGATTGAACAAAGTAGGGAAATAAGCAGAGCGTGTAAGTCTCGTTCACAATTCAAAAGAATAAGAAACCCCATGAGAATAACTAATGAATTGCTGATGAAGAGCAACGGTCACAGTCCCAACTTGATTCTCTATCTCGGTCCTTGTTATGCTCCTTCACTCTATTCCATTAGATTCCATTTTAGAAAAGGTGAGAGAGGTAGTACCTTCGGAATAATACAATTAATAATATTAATGATGGCATTCTATCATCATGGCGATCGACGTCACTACTCTTGTCTCTCTTTTCCTGAAAGATTAAGTGCAAGGAGAGTGGCATTTAATGCTTCCCAGATTAGGAGATATCCACTGGATAAAAGTTAGAACAAGCCAGAAGGATCAGTGTTATATGTAACGGAAACGCCAGAATCAATTCTTCATCCGGAAAAGATAAAGAAACAAGCTTTTACCTTCATCGTCTTGGTTTCACTGTGGCTGAATGGTATCTTAAAATTCAAGGGTGATATCCCACAAAACCACTGACAGTTAACATCAAGTTCTCATGTGAGTTGCCTCTTGAGCAAGGAAACTAACATGAGCAAGCAAGAAGCTCCAAGCACAGACACGATATTTTGGGTGTATGTATTCTTTACCCATCAAATCACCACAAAACATATGTTGCATAAAAACCAGCAAGGAGAAGCAACTAAGGATAAGGAGAAATTAGTTGCAGCATATGACCGGACACACCTCACTTGCCCACCGTCATCAGTACATAAATAAAAGTGCAAAAACAATTCATAATTGTGAGAGATTTCTGACTTGCAGCTCTACTAACTTGTCATGGATATGCATTTAACCTAGATGAAACTTTCCTTGAAAATGAACTGCTAAGCGCTGATCACTGAAGTAGCACAATAATTAGAAGAATTTGTTCAATCTATCTGAAGGAAGTCTTAATAAATAAATAACTATAATGAAGCTGTGTCATAGCATAATTGCTAACATACCATGATCTTTCAACATAAAAGAGAGAAAAAAAGCACATTAATTAGCTGCAAAAGTAATCCCCATCATACTATTCCCAAAAGCCTGCTGGTGCCAAGCAGGTATAGTTTATGGGTCAGAAAAGCTGGAGTACTTACTTAAAAGCCAAACACCAATAGAATATTCACTAGGCTGCAGATCTTGTCAAGGACGAAAATCAGCTTTACCTATCATACACTCAAGGAACTGCTCACACAAATGTCAC
Source organism: Lagerstroemia speciosa (assembly GCA_037672795.1). Taxonomy (NCBI): domain Eukaryota; kingdom Viridiplantae; phylum Streptophyta; class Magnoliopsida; order Myrtales; family Lythraceae; genus Lagerstroemia; species Lagerstroemia speciosa. Next base: position 7,378,681 of record CM075299.1, read on the forward strand.
AAACACATAGCTTCAGATCAGTCTGCAAAACAACGCACTGCAATGAAATTCAAATGGCATATATATCGACTATGCAGACATGTATTCATTTGAAAACATATAGATACCTTCACGACATAGACTACTTAAAAGAGAGAATGTCCGACTTCTTTTTTTCAAACAGTAACTGTTAAATGCTCCAGATAAATGATATTCATCTCTCCTCCATCATTAGATGTAGAATACTACAGCATACCAATTGGGATAGCAGAATCGAAGATACGGCTTAATATGCAAATTGATTTGCACTCACAATTCGCACATCTGCAGCGGCGTACTTGGCAGATTTTTTAACAGGCTCGGATCTGGCATGAAGCTGAAGGCAAGAAGATGAGTATGCAACTGCTGCAACTTCTGAAACAACAGAGAGGTTGAAAATAGCTTCACTAGGTGGAGACAAAATCAAAGAAATAAAAACCTTTCTAAGTGCTTTAGCCTCTCCCTGAGCCTTTTGCGCCTTGTCTGCCTTTCCCTGCTCACCTAAAGAATGCAGATAATGCCAGGGAGTAAGTCCATCGACAACAGATTCCTAAACCGGCTCTGGTTTGCCATGGCATGAAGCTGAAGGCAAGAAGATGAGTAAGTAACTGTTGCATCTTTCGAACCAACACAGAAGTCAAAAATAGCTTCAATAGGTACAGACAATAGCAAACAGATAAAACCTTTTTGAGTGCTTCAGCCTCTTCCAGAGCCGTTTGCACCTTGTCTACCATTCCCTACTAACCTAAAGAGTGCAGATAATGCCTGGGACTGAGTTCACCCACAGCAGATTCCTGAACAAGCTTTGTTCTAGCATGGCATGAGGTTGAAGGCAAGAAGATGAGTAAGCAACCACTGCATCTTTTGAGCCAACACAGAGATGAAAATAGCTTCAATAGTTAGAGACAATAGCAAACAGATAAAAACCTTTCTGAGCGCTTGGCATCGCCTTCTACGGCTCGTCTACCATTCCCGGTTCACCTAAAGTATGCAGATAATGTAGCAGATTCCTGAACAGGCTCTGGTTTGGCATGGAATGAAGCTGAAGGCAAGAAGATTAGTAAGCAACTGCTGCATCTTTGAACCAACCCAGGGGTCGAAAATAGCTTCATTAGGCAGAGATAATGGCAAACAGATAAAAACCTTTTTGAGCCCTTCAGCCTCTTCCAGATCCTTTTGCACCTCATCTACCATTCCCTGCTCACCTTACGAATGCGGATAAGGCCAGGGACTGAGTCCATCCACAGTAGATTCCTGAATAAGCAAGTGTTGCATCTTTTGAACCAACACAGAGGTCGAAAATAGCTTCAATAGGCAGAGACAACAGCACACAGATAAAAACCTTTTTGAGGTCTTCAACCTTTTCCAGAGCCTTTTGCGGCTTGTCTAGCATTCCCTGCTCACTTAAAGGATGTAGATAATGCCAAGGAGTGAGTTCATCCACAGCAAATGACGTATATCTAAATATATACGAAATTATCAAGTTCATTTCCATGTTCTATTAGATATAGAATCCAGTCATAGAAAAAGCAGATGGTGTCTATAGAACGTCTATATCATATCAGTCAGAAGCAACCTAAACCCAAAAATGAAAAGTAGAAACTTGTATATTCACCAAATTCATAAACATGTTGTATTATGAGAAGCGAAGACCTGTCTCGGACTCAAATAAGCATAAGATAACTACACAGACCATAATTCCTAGCAAAGCAATGGTGACTCACCAACTTCCTATGCCTTCTTTAGCTTCTCATTTACCATCTCTTGGGTGCAAGGATCAGAAGTAATAGCAGACAGGGGTGCCAAAAATGGTGCATTTGGCACAGTTTGCAGTAAATATGCCCTATCTTTATTGAATGCGTTCGAAAGAAGCATAGACTGCCACAGTATGCAAACAGCCATGCCAGCAGGTTAATAACATAACTAAAAGCATCTGAGGTGCTCTTTCCTCACCTGTCAAAATGTCAAGTCCACATTCCAATGTCCAAAAATGTCGGTATTTGACATTAAATGAACGCTCCTAATCTGATTATAGAATAAAACAAAAGATGATGCCAACGAATACCTGTTTACCTCCTTTTTTTGCCATCAATTCTTCAACAATTCTAAAGCTTGAATTTTAAGATCCGTCTTGCCTTGAAGATCTACAAATAATATACAATCAGATGCATTATGGGTCATTAGTACCTAATCCATGAAATCAGTGGCACACAACATGACCAGGCCACTATTGAAAGGATATATTTCATGTTATTTGGAAGTATAATAGAGCTACACTTAGATAATGATAAAGACAAAAAAATGAATTGACAGTAGTGTCAGATCAATTAGATAAGTAGTAGGAAGAGTAAATAATCGGAAACAGTAAAAATTCTTTGCAAGTTTGGAGGATAATTTTGGAAGTCGCCTTGTTTCTTGCTTTGAGAATAGGAGTGAAAGCTTAAGACCCTTCTTTCAGTGCTGTTCCACTGGTGACTGAACTAATTCTCGTGTTCACCAGAGCTTATGAAAATGACGTCCTCAGTGCCTATTGCCTTTGCATCCTTGTCTAGAGAATGTTCAAGTTGCAAGAAAATTTCTTAAGGTGCAAGTTTAAACTCTACGATGAAATCTGCTCTCAGTTGTTGTAATGAAGTCAGAGGTTTGAATCAGAATATTAAAACTCTGGATATATAAGCAAAACCCAAGGGAAAATGGGGGAATTCTTACTTTGTTTTACCATGTTGTTTGTTGCTGCTTGCGCATTGGACAGTTGTCCTGCTCCCAAACACCTACAAAATCAAGCGAATTATGATTGAGAAGCAAAAGGGGAAAAGAGATCAAGGAGCAGATAGCACATCATCTATGAGGGTTAAACCTTATAACGGGGCAGGAAATTTGAGTGATGGGTTTTGCTTGAGCAGTTGCCCCGACACCAGGTTGTTGATGTCTCGAAGGACTCTGCTGTTTCTTCCTGCCTCCCCCATAACATTCTTTGGCTTCTTCCCTCCTGATGAATTTCAATGACAAACTCCTGCCGTTGTAGTGACGAAGACAACAAAGGCCAGCTATAACACAACCAGAGAAAGCAATTTTATTCAATAAATCGATAGAAGACAGCCCCATTAAATCTTAAGAGTAAAAAAGAAAGAACAACAAAAAGGAAAGAGGAAAAAGATCGCAACAATCCAAACGTATCGCAGCAGCTGCTCTCATATCCATGCTTGGAAATGCGCGTCGATCCCATTTCTAAATGTCCTGAGAACTCATCCAATACCTATGAACAAAAGATAGCTATAACACAATCAGAGAAGGAAATTTTATTCAAGAAATCGAAACGCAAATTTCTCAACTTTGCAAGCAATCAACTTGAAGACGGACCCATTAAATCTAAGAATAAAAGAAAAAGAATGGCAAAAAAGGAAAGAGGAAAAAGATTGCAAGATCATAGCAACTACTCTCATATCCATGCCCGGAAATGCAAGTCAATCATGTTTCTAAATGTCCCAAGAACTCATCCGATGCCTGCAAACAAAAGTCAGCTATAACAGTCATAGAAGGAAGTTTATTCAAGAAATCGAAACACAAATTTCAGGACGTGGATAAATCAACTTGAAGATGGACCTATTAAATCTAAGAATAAAAAGAAAAGAACGACAAAAAAAAAGGAGGAAATGTCTAAGCCCACTTATTGAAATTAACCCATAATCTATGTTGAACAAGTGGAGAAAATGTGGTTAGAAGTATAAGGATATCAGACTTCCCCTTGGTTTCACATAGTGTTTCGCTACATGCTTTTCGGTCATAGAATCTCAAAATTTCACAGTAAATAAAGGTGGATAATTCCTTTCTCGGTAATCTACTGTGGAAGCACCATTAATGGTATGGACACATTTCCAATCTCTGGCTTCGATCCCATCTCCAGCATTACTATGAAAATACCTATCACTTGAGTTTGAGGAGCGCTGCAAAGGAGTCTCTAGACCTATGAGTGACCAAATTCATATATAAGACAAATTGGAAGTCTAGGTTCAAAAATCTGATGAGTCTCAGGTGTCCATTCAACTGCCTCACCTTGCCTGGTTCTTCCAAGTTTTTTATAACTCATAAGCATAACGCCTCACTCTAAGCCCATGCCCCTCCAGGTTGGTCCTTCACAATGTAAAGGTAAAGATAGCGTAAGGATTAATGCAGATGGTGTTCTATGAGACAAAAAGGAGAACAATCTCGTGAACTTATAAAAAATATGGATAAGTAAATTGAAATGATACTCTGTCTCTGTCTCCATATTCAATTTATCTCTGCCACTACCGCCCCTCGAAAGCTCATACGCAACCTGTTCACAGCATAGATCACATAGCTAAGAACATCATAGACCTGCGCATTCTATAATATATGATGCTTTAAGGAAAACTTCAAGCTCTAGATAGATTGAGAATCAAAATGTTTGAGAATGGAAAAAAGAAGACAACGATAAAGAAAGGGAAATGGCAAGGTGGGTTGAAACATGGATAAACTAGGAAGACTCATGCATCTAAAAAACTCATTGCACATCATATGGAATCTGTTGGTTGGTGTGTCAAATGCCTCAACACACTTTTGAGCTTCTCCGGCTGTGGCGCATGTAATCTCAACACAAGTAAGCAATTATCCATTACAAAATCCATTTTGAAACTCTCTCCCTCTCTCTCTCTCGCTATCTATCTGGGTCTTCTACAGATTGTATGGAAACTCTAACTAGATTTTACTATCTTTGAGCTAACATTACTAGGGAAAAATATTTACTGTGCACAACAGATAAACAATAGAGATTTGCAACGTAACTGATTCTGAACATTCAGCAATCTATTATTAACTATGAAGAATCAACAGAATTCACTTCGTATGTGTAGCAATGTCATAGCATAGTATGAAGCTATAGAAACTGCTGAAATAATTGAAGGTGGAGGAAGAGATAACTTACTTCTCCTTTCTTTGTCTCGTCCAGCCGGTTAGAAAATCGCATGACATATACATCCTATAGAGAAAGAACAGCACCATTGGAAAGGTGTTATTAATTATCAGCCAATTAGACCGATGGTTTCTAATGTACATATATAGAAAGGAATACGCATGATACAGAAACCACGCAATAGATTGGAAAACCTTACCCCATCTTTTACTTTCCGACATCCTAGCTCCTCCATCATGAGCAAGGGACCTATAACACCCCTCCTAATTGGTTTCTGCACAAAAAATAAATAAAATACCACTCTTTCATTTCTCCTCACGATTCCAACTCGTGCTCAGCCTTCAGGCACTCGAGCCGGGGTCGAAACTTCTCCTCACGATTCTGACACGTGGTCAGCCTAATATAATATCACCCACAATCTCGACTAGTGGACAGCTACTAGGGTCGAGGTCAAAACTTCTCCTCACAGTTCTGGCACGTGGTTGGCCTAATACAATATCACCCGCAGTCTCGGCTCGTCGACAGCCACTTGAGCCATGCTTGAAACTTCCTCTTACGATTCCAACACGTGGTCAGCCTAATAGAACCCACAATCTCGGCTCATGGTCAGCCACTTGAGCTGGGGTCGAAACTTCTCCTCACGATTCCGGCTCGTGGTCGGCCACTTGCGTCAGGGTTGAAACTTCTCCACAAGATTCCGGCATGTGGTCAGCCTAATACAATATCACCAACAATCTCGTCTCATGGACAGCCACTCGAGTTGGGGTTGAAACTTCTTCCCACGATCCCGGCACGTGGTCAACCTAATACAATATCACCCACATTCTCAGCTCGTGGTAAGCCACTTGAGCCAAGGCCAAAAGTTCTCCCCACGACTCTGGCACTTGGTCAACCTAATACAATATCACCCACAATCTTCGCTCGTGGTTAGCCATTCGAGCCGGGGTCGAAGCTTCTCCCCACGATTTCGGCACGTGGTCAGCCTAATAAAATATCACCCACAATCTTGGCTCGTGGTCAGCTGCTCAAGCCGGGTTGAAACTTCTCCCCACGATTCCGGCACACGTGGTCAGCCAAATACAATATCGCCCACAATCTTAGCTAGTGGACAGCCACTCAAGCCGAGGTTGAATCTTTTTCTCACGATTCCGGCACGTGGTTAGCCTAATACAATATCACCCACAATCTCATCTCGTGGACAGCCACTTGAGTCTAGGTTGAAACTTCTGCCCACAATCCCAGCACTTGGTCAGCCTAATACAATATCACCCACAATCTTGGCTTGTGGTCAACCACTCGAGCCTAGGTCAAAACTTCTCCCCATGATTCCGGCATGTGGCCATCCTAATACAATATCACCCACAATCTTAGCTCGTGGCTAGCCATTCGAGCCGGGGTCAAAGCTTCTCCCACGATTTCGGCACGTGGTCAGCCTAATAAAACGTCGACCACAATCTTCGCTCGTGGTCAGCCACTCAAGCCAAGGTTGAAACTTTTTCTCATGATTCCGGCACATGGTTAGCCTAATACAATATCACCCACAATCTCGACTCCTAGTCAGCCACTTGAGCCGTGCTCGATACTTCTCCTCACTTTTCCGGAGTGTGGTCAGCTTAATAGAACCCACAATCTCGGCTCATGGTCAGCCGCTCAAGCCGGGGTTGAAACTTCTCCTTACGATTCCAACTCATGGTCAGCCTAATAGAATATCACCCATAATCTCGGCGCGTGGTCAACCACTCGAGCCGGTGCCAAAACTTCTCCTCACGATTCTAGCTCGTGGTTAGCCTTATAGAATATATCCACCATCTCTGCTCGTGGTCAGCCACTCGAGCCAGGGTCAAAACTTCTCCTCTTGATCCTGCCTCGTGGTCAGCCTAATAGAATATAACCCACAATCTCAGCTCGTGGTCAGCTACTCCTCTTTTTACCTATTACATTTTGTATTACCCCTTAGTAGCATTTTTCCTTTGTTCTTTGCCGCTTTGGGGGTTGTTGAGACAGTGATGGGATCAAGAAAAAATGTAATACCAAAAGGACTATCTTCCATTACAACTAACTCATAAAGAACTAACTCGGGAAGAACATAGGACTTATAAGCAAAAGCTCAAGCCCAGAAGCTGGCCAAGAGGTTGCGAATATATATATGAGGAAATGGACTTCAGAAACTGTAAAAATTCTTCATGAATGATGGAGGTTAATTTCAGAGAACTCACCTTACTTCTTGCTGCGAGAACGGAAGTGAAAGCTTTCTTATCTGATGACCCTTCTTTAGTTGCTGTTCTATTGGTGACTGAACCTTTCTCATGTTCATAAGAGCTTGTCCAATTGAAATTTGCTTTCAGTTTCTGCAAAGCAGTTAATGATTTGACTCAGGAGATTATTCTTTGAATTTTGGGGGCAAATTCCAAGGGAACATGGGGAAGTCTTAGTTTGTTATAGCTTTACTGTCTGCTTTTGCTGGTTTTTCCTTAGGCAGTTGTGCTGTTCCAAAACTCTGGCAGATGGATATTTCCCGAACTTCACAGCATGATTAAACAAACAAATACTAAGACAAGATATCGAGGTAGTCTTTTAAGTGGATGTGAAGCGATATAGAAAATCTCAAAATGCAAGATTGAACAAAGCAGGAAAATAAGCAAAGAGTGTAGGTCTCGTTCACGATTCAAAAGAAGAAGGAACCGCATGAGAATAACTAATGAATTGCTGATGAAGAGCAATGGTCACAGTCCAACTTGATTCTCTATCTCGGTCCTTGTTATGCTCCTTCAATCTATTCCATTAGATTCCATTTTAGAAAAGGTGAGAGAGGTAGTACCTTCGGAATAATACAATTAATAATATTAATGACGGCATTCTATCATCATGGTGATCGACGTCGCTACTCTTGTCTCTCTTTTCCTGAAAGATTAAGTGCAAGGAGAGTGGCATTTAATGCTTCCCAGATTAGGAGATATCCACTGGCTAAAAGTCAGAACAAGCCAAAACGATCAGTGTTATATCTAAAAGAAACGCCCGAATCAATACTTCATTCAGAAAAGATAAAGAAACAAGCTTTTACCTTCATCGTCTTGGTTTCATTGTGGCTGAATGGTATCTTAAAAAGATGAAGTACAGAACTCAAACCAATAAGTGTGCTAAGAGGAAAGAAAGGGAGAAAGGGAAGAAGAAAAGAAACTAGCTAGGATTTGGTCAGCTAATGAAGCTTTAGATGCATCGTGCCATATATGTGAAAAGCTGCCCTACTACTGCATAACTAAGTAATCAAATGTTATGGAAGAGAATCTAAATCAAGCCCCTGGAGACAAACTAGAAGGGCAAGCACTATTTTATTCCCTGAAGTTAGAAAAACTCACAGATGGTGGAGTAACTCCACATGAAGAATGTGAACAAAAGAGCAGTACCTGGCCAACATATCACAATTCAAGCTTGGCACGTTTAGGAAAAATGTAAAGAGTAGACAACAGCATGCAAGAAAGTATTCTAGCCATATACATTGACAGCAAAGAGGGGATAATTACGTTCATTAAAATTCAAGGGTGATATCGCACAAAACCACTGACAATTAACATCAAGTTCTCATGTGAGTTGCCTCTTGAGCAAGGAAACTAACATGAGCAAGCAAGAAGTTCCAAGCACAGACAAGATATTTTGTGTGTATGTATTCTTTACCCATCAAATCACCACAAAAGATATGTTTCATAAAAACCAGCAAGGAGAAGCAACTAAGGATAAGGAGAAATTAGATGCAACTGACATGACAGGAGACACCTCACTAGCCCACCACCATCAGTACGCAAGTAAAAGTGCAAAAATGATGCATAATTGATAGAGATTTCTCACCTGCAGCTCTGCTAATTTGTCATGGATATGCATGTAACCTAGATGAAGCTTTCCTCGAAAATGAACTGCTAAGTGCCGATCACTGAAGTAACACAACAATTAAAAGAATCTGTTCAATCTATCTTAAAGAAGTGTTAAAAATTAAATAACTATCATAAAGTTGTATCACAACATAATTGCTAACATACCATGATCTTTCAACATAAAAGGGAGAAAAAGTGCACATTCATTAGCTGCAAAAGTATTCCCCATCAAGCTATTCCCAAAAGCCTGCTGCTAACAAGAAGGTATAGCCTTTGGGTCAGAAAAGCTGGAGTACTTACTTCAAACCCAAACACCAATAGAATATTCCCTAAGTTGCAGATCTTGTTAAGGAAGAAAATCAGCTTTACCTATCATACACTCTGAGAACTCCTCCACAAATGTCACAAACACATAGCTTCATATCAGTCTGCAAAACAACGCACTACAATGAAATTCAAATGGCATATATAATGATTTGACTCAGGAGATTATAACCTTGAATTTTAGGGGCAAAATCCAAGGGAAAAAGGGGAAGTCTTAGTTTGTTATAACCTTACTCCCTGCTTTTGCTGCTTTCTCCTTAGGCAGTTGTGTTGCTCCAAAACTCTAGCAGATGGATATCTGCCGAACTTCACACCATGATTAAACAAACAAATACCAAGATAAGACATCGAGGTAGTCTTTTAAGCGGATGCAAAGCAATATAGAAAGTCTCAAAAAGCAAGATTGAACAAAGCAGGGAAATAAGCAGAGCGTGTAAGTCTCGTTCACAATTCAAAGGAACAAGAAACCCCATCAGAATAACTAATGAATTGCTGATGAAGAGCAAGGGTCACAGTCCCAACTTGATTCTCTATCTCGGTCCTTGTTATGCTCCTTCAATCTATTCCATTAGATTCCATTTTAGAAAAGATGAGAGGTGTAGTACCTTGGAAGTAATACAAACAATAATATTAATGATGGCATTCTATCATCATGGTGATTGATGTCGCTGCTCTCGTCTCTCTCTCTTCCTAAAAGATTAAGTGCAAGGAGAGTGGCATTTAATGCTTCCCAGATTAGGAGATTATCCACTGGATAAAAGTCAGAACAAGCCAGAAGGATCAGTGTTATATGTAACGGAAACGCCAGAATCAATACTTCATTCGGAAAAGATAAAGAAACAAGCTTTTACCTTCATTGTCTTGGTTTCACTGTGGCTGAATGGTATCTTAAAATTCAAGGGTGCTATCACACAAAACCACTGACAATTAACATAAAGTTCTCATGTGAGTTGCCTCTTGAGCAAGGAAACTAACATGAGCAAGCAAGAAGCTCCAAGCACAGACATGATATTTTGGGCGTATGTATTCTTTACCCATCAAATCACCACAAAACATATGTTGCATAAAAACCAGCAAGGAGAAGCAACTACGGATGAGGAGAAATTAGTTGCAGCTGATATGACCGGACACACCTCACTTGCCCACCGTCATCAGTACATAAATAGAAGTGCAAAAACAATTCATAATTGAGAGCGATTTCTGACTTGCAGCTCTGCTAACTTGTCATGGATATGCGTTTAGCCTAGATGAAGCTTTCCTCGAAAATGAACTGCTAAGCGCTGATCACCGAAGTAGCACAATAATTAGAAGAATTTGTTCAATCTATCTGAAGGAAGTCTTAATAAATAAATAACTATAATAAAGCTGTATCATAACATAATTGCTAACATACCACGATCTTTCAACATAAAAGAGAGAAAAAAAGCACATGCAGTAGCTGCAAAAGTAATCCCCGTCATACTATTCCCAAAAGCCTGCTGGTGCCAAGCAGGTATAGTTTATGGGTTAGAAAAGATGGAGTACTTACTTAAAACCCAAACACCAATAGAACATTCCCTAAGCTGCAGATCTTTTCAAGGACGAAAATCAGCCTTACCTGTTATACACTCAAGGAACTGCTCCACAAATGTCACAAACACATAGCTTCAGATCAGTCTGCAAAACAACGCACTGCAATGAAATTCAGATGGCATATATATCGACTATGCAGACATGTATTCATTTGAAAACATATAGATACCTTCACCACATAGACCAGTTAAAAGAGAGAATGTCAGACTTCTTTTTTTCAAACAGTAACTGTCAAATGCTCCAGATAAATGATATTCATCTCTCTTCCATCGTTAGACGTAGATTACTACAGCCTACCAATTGGGACAGCAGAATTGAAGCTACCACTTAATATGCAAATTGATTTGTAGTCACAATTTGCACATCGGCAGCGGCGTACCTGGCAGATTCTTTAACAGGCTCTGATCTGGCATGAAGCTGAAGGCAAGAAGATGAGTATGCAGCTGTTGCGACTTCTAAAACAATAGAGAGGTTGAAAATAGCTTCACTAGGCGGAGACAAAATCAAACACATGAAAACCTTTTTGAGCGCTTCAGCCTCTACCAGAGCCTTCTGCGCCTCGTCTGCCTTTCCCTACTCACCTAAAGAATGCAGATAATGCGAGGGAGTAAGTCCATCCACAGCAAACTCCTGAACAGGCTCTAGTCTGGCATGGCATGAAGCTAAAGGCAAGAAGATGAGTAAGCAACTATTGCATCTTCCGATCCAACGCAGAGGTCAAAATAGCGTCAATAGGCAGAGACAATAGCAAACAGATAAAACCTTTTTGAGTGCTTCAGCTTCTTCCAGAGCCTTTTACACCTCGTCTACCATTCCCTGCTCACCTAAAGAATGCATATAATGCCCGGGACTGAGTTCACCCATAGCTGATTCCTGAACAGGCTTTGTTCTGGCATGGCATGAGGTTGAAGGAAAGAAGATGAGTAAGCAACCGCTGCATCTTTCGAGCCAACACAGAGATGAAAATAGCTTCAATAGGTAGAGATGATAGCAAACAGATAAAAACCTTATGAGCGCTTAGCATCACCTTCTGCGCCTCATCTACCATTCCCGGTTCACCTAAAGTATGCAGATAATGTAGCAGATTCCTGAGCAGGCTCTGGTCTGGCATGGACTGAAGTTGAAGGCAAGAAGATGAGTAAGCAACTAGTGCATCTTTCGAACCAACACAGAGGTAGAAAATAGCTTCAATGGGCGGAGACAATGGCAGACAGATAAAAACCTTTTGGAGCTCTTCAGCCTCTCCTAGAGCCATTTGGGCCTTGTCTATCATTCCCTGCTCACCTAAAGGATGCAGATAATGCCGTGGAGTAAGTCCACCCACAGCAGGCAGTGTATATCTAAATATCTAAGAAATTATCACGTTCATTTCTATGTTCCATTAGATATAGAATCCAATCATAGAAAAGGTAGACGATATCTATGGAGGGTCGACATATATATCATATCAGTCAGAAGCAACCTAAACCCAAAAATGAAAAGCAGAAACTTGTATATTCACCAAATTCATAACCATGCTGTATTATCAGAAGCGAAGAACTGTCTCGCACTCAAATAAGCATAAAATAACTACACAAACCATAATTTCCAGCGAAGGTGACTCACCAACTTCCTATCCCTTCTTTAGCTTCTCATTTATCACCTCTTGGGTGCAAGGATAAGAAGTAACAGCAGACAAGGGTGCCAAAGATGGTGCATTCGGTACGGTTTGTGGTAAATATGCTCTATCTTTATTGAATGCTTCTGAAAGAAGCATAGACTGCACAGTATGCAAACAGCCAAGCCAGCAGGTTCATAACATAACTATAAGCATCTAAGGTGCTCTTTCCTCAACTGTCAAAAGGTCAAGTCCACATTCTAATGTCCAAAAATGTCAGTATTTGACATTAAATGAACATTCCTAATCTGATTATAGAATAAAACAACAGGTGATGCCAACGAATACATGTTTACCTCCTTTTTTTGCATCAATTCTTCAACAATTCTAAAGCTCAAATTTTAATACCCATCTTGCCTTGAAGATCTACAAATAATATACAATCAGATGCATCACGGGTCATCAGTACCTAATCCATGAAATCAGTAGCACACAACATGAGCAGGCCACTATTGTAACTATCTATTTCATGTTATCTGGAAGTATAATAGAGCTACACTTACATAATGATGAAGACATGAAAAACTGATCTGACAGTGGCGTGAGATCAATCAGATGAGTAATGGGAAGAGTAAATATTCAGAAACAGTAAAAATTCCTCGCAAGGTTGCAGGTTAATTTCAGAAGTCGCCTTGTTTCTTGCTTCGAGAACAGGAGTTAAAGCTTAAGACCCTTCCTTTAGTGCTCTTCCGCGGGTGACTGAACCAGTTCTCGTGTTCACTAGAGCTTATCAAAATGACATCCTCGGTGTCGATTACCTTTGCATCCTTGTCTAGAGGACGTTCAAGTTGCAACAAAATTTCTTTAGAGGCAAGTTTTATCTACACGATGAAATCTGCTCTCAGTTTCTGTAATGAAGTTAGAGGTTTAAATCAGAATATTAAAACTTTGGATATAGAGGCAAGACCCAAGGGAAAATGTGGTAAGTCTTACTTTGTTTTACCATGTTGTTTGCTGCTACTTGTGCATTGGACAGTTGCCATGCTCCCAAACACCTGCATGATCAGGCAAATTATGATTGAGAAGCAAAAGGGGAAACGAGATCAAGGAGCAGATAGCACATCATCTATGAAGGTAAAACCTTATAACAGTGCGGGAAATTTGAGTGACGGGTTTTGCTTGAGCAGCCGCTCCGACACCAGGTTGCTGATGTTTTGAAGGACTCTACTGTTTCATCCCGCATCCCCAGTCGTTGCTCCTAATCAATTTCAATGACAAGCTCCTGTCGTTGTAGCAAGGAAGACAGCAAAGGCCAGCTATAACACAATTAGAGAAGGAAATTTTATTCAAGAAATCGAAAGAAGACCGTCCCATTAAATCTAAGAGTAAAAAGAAAGAACGACAAAATGGAAAGATGAAAAAGATCGCAAGAATCCAAATGGATCGCAGCAGCTGCTCTCATATCCATGCTCCAAAATGCGAGTCGATCCCGTTTCTAAATGTCCTGAGAACTCATCCAATACCTGCACACAAAAGATAGCTATAACACAATCAGAGAAGGAAATTTTATTCGAGAAATCGAAACACAAATTTCTCAACTTGGCAACCAATCAACTTGAAGATAGACCCATTAAATCTAAGAATAAAAGAAAAAGAATGGCAAAAAAGGAAAGAGGAAAAAGATTGCAGGAATCCAAACGGAATGCAGCAACTGCTCTCATATCCATGCTCGGAAATACAAATCGATCATGTTTCTGAGTGCCCCGAGAACTGATCCAATGCCTGCAAACAAAAGTCAGCTATAACACAGTCGTTGAAGGAAATTTATTCAAGAAATCGAAAGGCAAATTTCTGAACTTGGCAATCGATCAACTTGAAGACGGACCCATCAAATCTAAGAATAAAAAGAAAAGAACGACAAAAAAGAAAGAGGAAATGTCTAAGCCCATTTACTGAAACTAACCGATAAACTATGTTGAACAAGTGGAGAAAAGGCGGTTAGAAGTGTAAGCATATCAGACTTCCCCTTGGTTTCACTTATTGTTTCGTTACATACTTTTAGGTCATAGAATCTCATAATTTCACAGTAAATAGAGGTGGATAATTCCTTTCTCTGTAATCTAATGTGGATGCACCATTAATGGTATGGACACATTTCCAATCGCTGGCTTCGATCCCATCTCCAGCGTTACTATGAAAATACCTATCACTTGAGTTTGAGGAGTGTAGCAAAGGAGTCTAGGGACCTATGAGTGACCAAATTCATATATAACACAAATTGGAAGTCTATATTGAAAAATCTGATGAGTTTCAGGTGTCCATTCACTGCCTCACCTTGCCCGGTTTTTCTAAGTTTTTTATAACTCATGAGCACAATGCCTTACTTTGGGTCCACGCCCCTCCAGGTTGATCCTTCACAATGTAAAGGCAAAGATAGCGTAAAGATTAATGCAGATGGTGTTCTATGAGACAAAAAAAAAGAACAATCCTGTGAACTTATGAAAAATAAGGAAAAGTAAGTTGAAACTATACTCTGTCTCTGTCTCCATATTCAATTTATCTCTGCCACTACCACCCCTCGAAAGCTCATACGCAGCCTGTTCACGACATAGATCACATAGCTAAGAACATCAGAAGTCCTCGCATTCTATAATATATGATGCTTTAAGGAAAACTTCAAGCTCTAGATAGATTGAGAATAAAAATGTTTGGGAATGGAAAAACGAAGATAACTATAAGGAACAGGAAATGGCAAGGTGGGTTGAAACATGGATAAACTAGGAAGACTCGTGCATTTAAAAAACTCATTACACATCATATGGGATCTATTGCTTGGTGTGCCAAATGCATCCATCCACTTTTGAGCTTCTCCGGCTGTGGCACATGCAATCTGAAGCAAGTAAGCAGTTATCCAGGAGACTCCTGAGAAGATAAGGAGGTGTACACAAAATCCATTTTGAAACTCTCTCCCTCTCTCTCGCTATCTATCTCGGTCTTCTACAGATTGTATGGAAACTCCAACTAGATTTTACCATCTTTGAGCTAACATTACTAGGGAAAAATATTTACAGTGTACAGCAGATAAACAATAGAGATTTGCAATTTAACTGATTCTAAACATTCAGCAATCTATTATTAACTATGAAGATTCAACAGAATTCCCTTCGTATGTGCAGCAGAGCCATAGCATACTATGAAGCTATAGAAACTGCTGAAATAATTAAGGTGGAGGAAGAGATAAATTGCTTCTCCTTTCCGTCTCATCCAGCTGGTTATAAAATCGCATGATGTATACATCCATTAGAGAAAGAACAGCACCATCAGAAAGGTGTTATTAATTATCAGTCAATTAGACCAACCGTGTCTGATGCACATGTATAGAAAGAAAAATGCATGATACAGAAACTACACAATAGATTGGAAAACCTTACCCCATCATTTACTTTCCGACATCCTAGCTCCTCCACCATGAGCAAGGGGCCTATAACACCCCTCCTAATTGGTTTCTACAAAAAAAATAAATAAACTACCCCTCTTTCATTTCTCCTCACGATTCCAGCTCGTGGTCAGCCTTCAGCCACTCAAGCTGTGCCCCGTGCTCGAAACTTCTCCTCACGATTGCGGCACATGGTCAGCCTAATGCAATCTCACCCACAGTCTTGACTCGTGGACAGCCACTAGAGCTGTGCTCGAAACCTCTCCTCACGATTTCGGCACGTGGTCAGCCTAACACAATATCACGCACAGTCTCGGCTCGTGGACAACCAGTCGAGTAGTGTTCGAAACTTCTCCGGACGATTCCAACACGTCCTCAGTCTAATACAATATCGCCCATAGTCTCAGCTCATGGACAGCCACTCGAGCAGTGCTCGAAACTTCTCTTCACGATTCCGGCACATGGTCAGCCTAATACAATATCATCCACAGTCTCGGCTCGTGCACAGCCACTCGAGCCGTGCTTGAAACTTCTCCTCACGATTCCGGCACGTGGTCAGCCTAATGCAATCCCCACAGTCTCGGCTCGTGGACAGCCACTAGAGCTGTGCTCGAAACCTCTCCTCACGATTTCGGCACGTGGTCAGCCTAACACAAAATCACGCACAGTCTCGGCTCGTGGACAGCCACTAGAGCTGTGCTCGAAACCTCTCCTCACGATTTCGGCACGTGGTCAGCCTAACACAATATCACGCACAGTCTCGGCTCGTGGACAACCAGTCGAATAGTGTTCGAAACTTCTCCAGACAATTCCAGCACGTCCTCAGTCTAATACAATATGACCCATAGTCTCAGCTCATGGATAGCCACTCGAGCAGTGCTCGAAGCTTCTCTTCACGATTTCGGCACATGGTCAGCGTAATACAATATCATCCATAGTCTCGGCTCGTGGACAGCCACTCGAGCCGTGCTTGAAACTTCTCCTCACGATTCCGGCACGTGGTCAGCCTAATATAATATCACCCGCAGTCTCGGCTCGTGGACAGCCACTCGAGCCGTGCTCGAAACTTCTCCTCACGATTCCGGCATGTGGTCAGCCTAATACAATATCACCCATAGTCTCGGTTTGTGGACAGCCACTTGAGCCGTGCTCGAAACTTCTCCTCATGATTCCAGCATGTGGTCGGCCTAATACATTATCACCCTTAATCTTGGCTCGAGACTCGAGCTGTGCTAGAAACTTCCCCTCTCTATTCCGGCACGTGGTCAGCCTAATATAATATCACCCACGGTCTCGGCTCGTGGACAGCTACTCGAGTCGAGGTCAAAACTTCTCCTCACGATTCCGGCACGTGGTCAGCCTAATAAAATATCAATTGCAGTCTTGGCTCGTGGACAGCCACTCGAGCTGTGCTCGAAACTTCTCCTCAAGATTCTGACACGTGGTCGGCCTAATAGAATATCACCTATCACCCGCAATCTTGGCTCGTGGTTAGCCCCTCGAGTCGGGGTTGAAATTTCTCCACACGATTCTGACATGTGGTTAGCCTAATACAAAATCACCAGCAATCTTGTCTCGTGGACAACTACTCGAGTTAGGGTCGAAACTTCTACCCATGGTCCTGGCACATGGTAAGCCTAATACAATATCACCCACAATATCAGCTCGTAGTCAGCCCCTTGAGCCAAGGTCAAAACGTCTCCCCACGACTCCAGCACGTGGTCAACCTAATACAATATCACCCACAATCTCGGCTTGTGGTTACCCATTCGAGCCGGGGTTGAAGCTTCACCCCACAATTTCAGCACGTGGTCAGCCTAATAAAATGTTGCCCACCATCTTGGCTTGTGGTCAGCCACTTGAGCCTGGGTTGAAACTTCTCCTCACGATTTCAGCACACATGGTCAGCCTAATACAATATCGCCCAAAATCTCAGCTCGTGGACAGCCACTCGAGCCGAGGTTGAAACTTTTTCTCATAATTCCTGCACGTGGTTAGCCTAATACTATCACCCACAATCTCGGCTCCTGGTCAGCCACTCGAGCCGTGCTCAATACTTCTCCTCACGTTTCAGCCATGTGGTTAGCCAAATAGAACCCACAATCTCGGCTCATGGTCAGCCGCTCGAGCCGAGGTCGAAACTTCTCCCTATGATTCCAACTGGTGGTCAGCCTATTAGACTATCACCCAAAATCTCGGCTAGTGGTCAGCCACTCGAGCTGGTGCCGAAACTTCTCCTCACGATTCGGGCTCGTGGTTAGCCTAATAGAATATCATCCACAATCTCTACTCGTGGTCAGCCACTCGAGCCAGGGTCGAAACTTATCCTCTTTATCCTAGCTCGTGGTTAGCCTAATATAATATAACCCACAATCTAAGCTCGTGGTCAGCTACTCCTCTTTTTATCTATGACATTTTGTATCACCCCTTAGTAGCATTTTTCATTTGTTCTTTGCCGCATTGGGGGTCGTTCAGACAGTGATGGGATCAAGAAAAAATGTAATACCAAAAGGACTATCTTCCATTACAACTAACTCATAAAGAACTAACTCGCGAAGAACATTGGACTTATAAGCAAAAGCTCAAGCCCACAACCTGACCGGGAGGTTGTGAATACATAAATGAGTAAATGGACTTCAGAAACTGTAAAAATTCTTCATGAGTGATGGAGGTTAATTTCAGAGAACTCACCTTAATTCTTGCTGCGAGAACAGAAGTGAAAGCTTTCTTACCTGATGACCCTTCTTTCGTTGCTCTTCTACTGGTGACTGAACCTTTCTCCTGTTCAGGAGAGCTTGTCAAATTGACATTTGCTGTCAATTTCTGCAAAGCAGTTAATGATTCAACTCAGGAGATTATAACTTTGAATTTTAAGGGCAAAATCCAAGGGAAAATGGGGAAGTCTTAGTTTGTTATAACCTTACTGTTTGCTTCTGCTGCTTTTGCCTTAGGCAGTTATGCTGCTCCAAAACTTCGGCTGATGTATATTTGCCGAACTTCACAGCTTGATTAAACAAACAAATATTAAGACAAGACATCGAGGTAGTCTTTTACGTGGATGCGAAGCGATATAGAAAATCTCAAAAAGCATGATTGAACAAAGTAGGAAAATAAGCAGAGCGTGTGAGTCTCGTTTGCGATTCAAAAGAAGAAGGAACCCCATGAGAATAACTAATGAATTGCTGATGAAGAGCAACGATCACAGCCCGAACTTGATTCTCTATCTCGGTCCTTGTTATGCTCCTTCAATCTAGTCGATTAGATTCCATTTTGGAAAAAGTGAGAGGGGTAGTACATTCAGAGTAATACAACTAATAATATTAACGATGGCATTCTATCATCATGGTGATCGAAGCCGCTGCCCTTGTCTCTCTCTTCCTGAAAGATTAACTGCAAGGAGTGGCATTTAATGCTTCCCGGACTAGGAGATATCCACTGGATAAAAGTCAGAACCAGCCAGATGGATCAGTGTTATATGTAAAAAAAACGCAGAATCAATACTTCATTCGGAAAAGATAAAGAAACAGGCTTTTACCTTCATCATCTTGGTTTCACTGTGGCTGAATGGTATCTTAAAAAGATGAAAAACTTGTACAGAACTCAAACCAATAAGCATGCTAAAGGGAAAGAAAAGGAGAAAGGGAACAAGAAAAGAAACTAGCTAGGATTTAGTCAGCTAATGAAGCTTTATGTGCACCGTGCCATATATATGAAAATTTGCCCTACTACTGTATAACTAAGTAATCAAATGTTATGGAAGAGAAAATCTAAATTCAGCCCTCGAGACAAACTAGAAGGGCAAGCAGTATTTTATTCACTGAAGTTAGAAAAACTCACAGATGGTGGAGTAACTCCGCATGAAGAATGTGAACAAAAGAGCAGTACTTGACCAACATATGGCAATTCAAGCCTTGTCACATGTAGGAAAAATGTAAAGAGTAGACAGCAGCATGCAAGAAAGTATTCTAGCCACATACATTGACAGCAAAGAGGGGATAATTACGTTCATTAAAATTCAAGGTTGATATCATACAAAACCACTGACAGTTAACGTCAAGTTCTCATGTGAGTTGCCTCTTGAGCAAGGAAACTAACATGAGCAAGCAAGAAGCTCCAAGCACAGACATGATATTTTGGGTGTGTGTATTCTTTACCCATCAAATCACCACAAAACATATGTTGCATAAAAACCAGCAAGGAGCAGCTGGTATTACAGGACACACCTCACTTGCACACCATCATCGGTACGTAAATAAAAGTGCAAAAGCGATTCATAATTGATAGAGATTTTTGACCTGCAGCTCTGGTAACTTGTCATGGATATGCATTTAACCTAGATGAAGCTCTCCTCGAAAATGAACTGCTAAGCAACGATCCCTGAAGTAACACAACAATTAGAAGAATCTGTTCAATCTATCTGAAGGAAATGTTACTACAATAAAGCTGTGTCACAACATAATTGGTACCATACCATGATCTTTCAACATAAAAGAGAGAAAAAATGCACATTCATTATCTGCAAAAGTAATCCCCATCATACTGTTCCCAAAAGCCTGTTGGTGACAAGCTGGTATAGTCTTTGGGTCAAGAAAGCTGGAGTACTTACTTCAAACCCAAACACGAATAAAATATTCCCTAAGCTGCAGATCTTGTTAAGGACGAAAATCAGCTTTACCTATCATACACTCCAGGAACTGCTCCACAAATGTCACAAACACATAGCTTCGATTAGTCTGCAAAACAACGCACTACAATGAAATTCATCTGGCATATATATCGACTATGCAGACATGTATTCATTTGAAAACATATAGATACCATCTCCATAGAGACTAGTTAAAAGGGAGAATGACAGACTTCATTTTTTCAAACAGTAACTGCCAATTGCTCCAGATAAATGATATTCATCTCTCCTCCATCATTAGATGTAGATTACTACACCCTACCAATTGGGATAGCAGAATCGAAGATACGGCTTAATATGCAAATTGATTTGCACTCACAATTCGCACATTGGCAGTGGCGTACTTGGCAGATTTTTTAACAGGCTCTGATCTGGCATGAAGCGATGGCAAGAAGATGAGTATGCAACTGCTGCGACTTATGAAACAACAGAGAGGTCGAAAATAGCTTCACTAGGCGGAGACAAAATCAAACTAATGAAAACCTTTTTTAGTGCTTCAGCCTCTCCCTGAGCCTTCGGCACCTTGTCTGCTCACCTAAAGAATGCTAATAATGCCAGGGATAAGTCCATCCGCAGCTGATTCCTGAACTAGCTCTGGTCTGCCATGGCATGAAGCTGAAGGCAAGAAGATGAGTAAGCAACTGTTGCATCTTCTGAACCAACACAGAGGTCAAAAATAGCTTCAATAGGTACAGACAATAGCAAACAGATAAAACCTTTTTGAGTGCTTCAGCCTCTTCCAGAGCTTTTTGCACCTCATCTACCATTCCCTGCTCAACTATAGAATGCAGATAACGCCAGGGACTAAGTTCACCCACAGTAGATTCCTGACCAAGCTTTTTTCTGGCATGCCATGAGGCTGAAGGCAAGAAGATGAGTAAGCAATTGCTGCTTCTTTCAAGCCAACACATAGATGAAAATAGCTTAAACAAGTATAGACAATAGCAAACAGATAAAAACCTTTCTGAGCCCTTAGCATCGCCTTCTTTGCCTCGTCTACCATTTCCGGTTCACCTAAAGTATGCATATAATGTAGCAGATTCCTGAGCAAGCGCTGGTCTGGCATGGAATGAAGCTGAAGGCAAGAAGATTAGTAAGCAACTGCTGCATCTTTGGAACCAACACAGAGGTTGAAAATAGCTTCAATAGGCAGAGACAATAGCAAACAGATAAAAACCTTTTTGAGTGCTTCAGCCTCCTCCAGAGCCTTTCGCGCCTCATCTACCATTCCCTGCTCACCTTACGAATTCAGACAGGCCAGGGACTGAGTCCATCCACAGTAGATTCCTGAACAGGCTCTGGCCTGGAATGGCTTCAAGCTGAAGTCGAGAAGATGAGTAGCAATTGCTTCATCTTTTGGACTAACACAGGGGTCAACAATAACTTCAATAGGCAGAGACAATAGCAGAAAGAAAAAAACCTTTTTGAGCACTTCAGCCTCTTCCAGAGCCTTTTGTGCTTTCTCTAGCATTCCCTGCTCACCTAAAGGATGCAGACAATGCCAGGGAGTGACTCCATCCACAGCAGACAGCGTATATCTAAACATTATGTTTTGTAGCCCATAGAAAAGCTGGAGTACTCACTTAAAACCCAAACACCAATAGAATATTCCCTAAGCTGCAGATCCTTTCAAAGACGAAAATCAGCTTTACCTATCATACACTCCGGGAACTGCTCCACAAATTTCACAAACACATAGCTTCAGATCAGTCTGCAAAACAGCGCACTACAATGAAATTCAGACGGTATATATATCGACTATGCAGACATGTATTCATTTGAAAACATATAGATACCTTCACCACATAGACTAGTTACAAGGGAGAATGACAGACTTCTTTTTTTTCAAACAGTAACTGTCAAATGCTCCAGATAAATGATATTCATCTCTCCTCCATCATTAGATGTAGATTACTACAGCCTACCAATTGGGAAAGCATTGGGACAGCAAAATCGAAGATACAGCTTAATATGCAAATGATTTGCTCTCACAATTCGCACATCGGCAGTGGCATACTTGGCAGATTCTTTAACAGGCTTTGATCTGGCATGAAGCAGGAGGGAAGAAGATGAGTATGCAACTGCTGCGGTTGAAAATAGCTTCACTAGGCGGAGGCAAAATCAAAGAAATAAAAACCTTTTTGAGTGCTTCAGCCTCTCCCTCAACCTTCTACGCCTTGTTTGCCTTTCCCTGCTCACCGAAAGAATGTAGATAATGCCAGGGAGTAAGTTCATCCACAGGAGATTCCTAAACCGGCTCTGGTCTGGCATGGCATGAAGCTGAAGGCAAGAAGATGAGTAAGCAACTGTTTCATCCTCCGAACCAACACAGAGGTCAAAAATAGCTTCAATAGGTAGAGACAATAGCAAACAGATAAAACCTTTTTGAGTTCCTCAGCCTCTTCCAAAGCCTTTTGCATCTCGTCTACTATTCCCCTCTAACCTAAAGAATGCAGATAATGCCTGGGACTGAGTTCACCCACAGCAGATTCCTGAACAGGCTATGTTCCAGCGTGGCATGAGGCTGAAGGGAAGAAGCTGAGTAAGTAACTGCTGCATCTTTCGAGCCAACACATACATGAAAATAGCTTCAATAGGTAGAGACAATAGCAAACAGATAAAAACCTTTCTGAGTACTTAGCATTGCCTTCTGCGCCTCGTCTACCATTCCTGGTTCACCAAAAGTATGCAGATAATGTAGCAGATCCCTGAGCAGGCGCTGGTCTGGCATGGAATGAAGGTGAAGGCAAGAAGATGAGTAAGCAACTGCTGCATCTTTGGAACCAACACAGAGGTTGAAAATAGCTTCAATAGGCAGAGACAATAGCAAACAAATAAAAACCTTTTTGAGCGCTTCAACCTCTTCCAGGGCCTTTTGCGCCTTGTCTACCATTCCCTGCTCACCTTATGAATGCAGATGAGGCCAGGGACTGAGTCCATCCATAGTAGATTCCTGAATAGGCTCTGGTCTGGAATGGCATCCAGCTGAAAGGCGAGAAGATGAGCAAGCCAGTGCGCATCTTTTGAACCAACACAGGGATCGAAAATAGCCTCAATAGGCAGAGACAATAGCAGACAGGTAAAAACCTTTTTGAGCGCTTTAGCCTCTTCCAGAGCCTTTTGCACCTTGTGTAGCGTTCCCTGCTCACTTAAAGGATGCAGATAATGCCAAGGAGTGAGTCCATCCACAACAGACGACGTCTATCTAAATATATAAGAAATTATGAAGTTCATTTCTATGTTCCATTAGATATACAATCCAGTCATAGAAATGGCAGACAGTGTCTATAGAGAGTTAACATCTGTATCATACCAGTCAGAAGCAACCTAAACCCAAAAATGAAAAGCAGAAACTTGTATAGTCACCAAATTCATAACCATGTTGTATTATGAGAAGTGAAGAACTGTCTCCCACTCAAATAAGCATAAGATAACTACACAAACCATAATTCCTAGCAAAGCAAAGGTGACTCACCAACTTCCTATGCCTTCTCTAGCTTTTCATTTATCAGCTCTTGGGCACAAGGATCAGAAGTAACAGCAGACAGGGGTGCCAAAGATGGTGCATTTAGCACATTTTGCAGTAAATATGCCCTATCATTATTGAATGCGTTCGAAAGAAGCATAGACTGCCACAATATGCAAAACAGTATGCAAACAGCCAAGCCAGCGGGTTATTAACATAACTATAAGCATCTAAGGTGCCCTTTCTCAGCTGTCAAAATGTCAATTCCACATTCCAATGTCCAAAAATGTCAGTCTTTTGACATTAAATGAGCGATCCTATTCAGATTATAGAATAAAACAAAAGATGATGCCAACAAATACCTGTTTGCCTCCTTTTTTTGCCATTAATTCCTTAACAATTCTCAAGCTCAAATTTTAAGACCCATCTCGCCTTGAAGATCCACAAAGAATATACAATCAGATGCATCATGGGTCATCAGTACCTAATCCATGAAATCAGAAGCAAACACATGAGCAGGCCACTATTGTAAGTATCTATTTCATGTTATTTGGAAGTATAATAGAGTTACACTTAGATAATGATAAAGACATGAAAAACTGATCTGACAGTAGCGTGAGATCAATCAGATGAGTAATGGGAAGAGTAAATATTCAGAAACAGTAAAAACTCTTCGCAAGGTTGGAGGTTAATTTCAGAAGTCACCTTGCTTCTTGCCTTGAGAACAAGAGTGAAAGCTTAAGACCCTTCTTTCAGTGCTCCTCCACTGGTTACTGAACCAATTCTCGTGTTCACCAGGGCTTATCAAAATGACGTCCTTGTTGCCGATCACCTTTGCAGCCTTGTCCAGAGAACGTTCAAGTTGCAAGAAAATTTCTTATGGCGCAAGTTTAATCTCTACGATGAAATCTGCTCTCAGTTGTTGCAATGAAGTCAGAGGTTTGAATCAGAATATTAGAACTCTGGATATAGAGGCAAAACCCAAGGGAAAATGGGGGAAATCTTACTTTGGTTTACCATGTTGTTTGCTGCTACTTGTGCAATGGACAGTTGTCGTGCTCCCAAACACCTACATGATGAAGCGAATTATCATTGAGAAGCAAAAAGGAGAAACGAGATCAAGGGGCTGATAGCACATCATCTATGATGGTAAAACCTTATAACTGGGCGGGAAATTTGAGTGACGGGTTTTGCTTGAGCAGTCGCTCCGACACGAGGTTGCTGATGTCTTGAAGGACTCTGCGGTTTCTTCCTGCCTCCCCCAAAAACATTCTTTGGCTTCTTCGCTCCTGATGAATTTCAATGACAAGCTCCTGTCGTTGTAGCAACGAAGACAACAAAGGCCAGCTATAACACAATCAGAGAGGGAAATTTTATTCAAGAGATCAAAAGAAGACAGCCCCATTAAATCTAAGAGTAAAAAGAAAGAACGACAAAGAGGAAAGAGGAAAACGATCCCAAGAATCCAAACAGATCGCAACAGCGGCTCTGATATCCATGCTCGGAAATGCGAGTCAATCCCATTTCTAATTGTCCTGAGAACTCATCCACTACCTGCGAACAAAAGATAGCGGTAACACAATCAGAGAAGGAAATTTTATTCAAGAAAGCGAAATGCAAATTTCTCAACTTGGCAAGCAATCAACTTGAAGACAGACCCATTAAATCTAAGAATAAAAGAAAAAGAATGGCAAAAAAGGAAAGAGGGAAAAGATTGCAAGAATCCAAACGGATTGCAGCAACTGCTCTCATATCCATGCCCGGAAATGCAAGTCGATCATGTTCCTAAATGTCCCGAGAACTCATCCGATGCCTGCAAAGAAAAGTCACCTATAACAGTCATAGAAGGAAATTTATTCAAGAAATCGAAATGCTAATTTCTGAACTTGGAAAAAAATCAACTTGAAGACGGACCCATTAAATCTAAGAATAAAAAGAAAAGAATGACAAAAAAAAGAGGAAATGTCTAGGCCCACTCGCTGAAATTAACCCATAAACTATGTTGAACAAGTGGAGAAAATGTGGTTAGAAGTATAAGCATATCAGACTTCCCCTTCGTTTCACTTAATGTTTCGCTACGTACTTTTCGGTCATAGAATCTCAGAATTTCACAATAAATAAAGGCGGATGATTCCTTTCTCGGTAATCTAGTGTGGAAACACCATTAATGGTATGGACACATTTCCAATCACTGGCTTCGATCCCATCTCTAGCGTTACTATGAAAATACCTATCACTTGAGTTTGAGGAGCGCTGCAAAGGAGTCTCTGGACCTATGGGTGACCAAATTCACATATAACAAAAATTGCAAGTCTAGATTGAAAAATTTGATGAGTCTCAGGTGTCCATTCAACTGCCTCACCTTGCCCGGTTCTTGTGATTTTTTTTAACTCATGAGCATAACGCTTCACTCTGGGTCCATGCCCCTCTAGGTTGGTCCGTCACAATGTAAAGGTAAAGATAGCGTAAGGATTAATGCAGATGGTGTTCTATGAGACAAAAGGGAGAACAATCTTGTGAACCTGCGGATCTTGTTAAGGAAGAAAATCAGCTTTACCTATCATGCACTCTGAGAACTGCTCCACAAATGTCAAAAACACAGCTCTAGATCAGTCTGCAAAACGACGCACTACAATGATATTCAGATGGCATATGTATCGACTATGTAGACATGTATTCATTTGAAAACATATAGATACCTTCACCATATAGACTAGTTAAAAGGGAGAATGACAGACTTCTTTTTTTCAAACAGTAACTCTCAAATGCTCCAGATAAATGATATTCATCTCTCCTCCATCATTAGATGTAGATTACTATAGCCTACCAATTGGGACAGTAGAATTGAAGATACCGCTTAATATGCAAATTGATTTGCACTCACAATTCGCACATCGGCAGCGGTGTAATTGGCAGATTCATTAACAGGCTCTGATATGTTTTGAAGCTGAAAGAAGAAGATGAGCATGCAATTGCTGCGACTTCTGAAACAACAGAGAGCGTGAAAATAGCTTCACTAGGCGGAGACAATAGCAAACAGATGAAAACCTTTTTGAGCGCTTCAGCCTCCTCCAGAGTCTTCTACACCTTGCCTGTCATTCCCTGCTCACCTAAAGAATGAAGCTAATGCCACGGAGTAAGTCCACCCACAGCAGATTCCTAAACCTGCTCTGGTCTGGCATGGCATGAAGCTGAAGGCAAGAAGATGAGTAAGCAACTGTTGCATCTTCCAAATTAACGCAGAGGTCAAAAATAGCTTCAATAGGTAGAGACAATAGTAAACAGATAAAACCTTCTTGAGTGCTTCAGCCTCTTCCAGAGCCTTTTGCACCTCGTCTACCATTCCCTGCTCACCTAAAGAATGCAGATAATGCCAGGGACTGAGTTCATCCACAGCAGATTCCTGAACAGGCTTTGGTCTGGCATGGCATAAGGCTGAAGGCAAGAGGATGAGTGAGCAACTGTCGGATCTTTCAAACCAATACAGTGAAATGACTTCAATAGGTAGAGACAATAGTAAATAGATAAAACCCTTTCTGAGCGCTTAGCATCTTCCAGAGCCTTCTGCACCTCCTCTACCATTCCCTGTTCACCTAAAGAATGCAGATAATGTCAGGGACTGAGTCCATCCACAGCAAATTCCTAAACAGGCTCTGGTCTGGCATGGAATGAAGCTGAAGGCAAGAAGATGAGTAAGCAACTGCTGCATCTTTTGAACCAACATAGAGGCTAAAAATAGCTTCAATAGGCAGAGAAAATAGCAAACATATAAAAAGCTTTTTGAGCGCTTCAGCCTCTTCCAGAGCCTGTTGCGCCTCGTCTACCATTCCCTGCTCACCTTACAAATGCAAATAAGGCCAGAGACTGAGTCCATCCACAGCAATTCCTGAACAGGCTCTGGTCTGGCATGGCATGAAGCTGAAGGCAAGAAGATCAGTGAGCAACTGCTGCATCTTTTGAACGAACACAGAGGTGGAAAATGGCTTCAGTAGGCAGAGACAATAGCAGACAGATAAAAACCTTTTTGAGCTCTTCGGCCTCTTCTAGAGACTTTTGCGCCTTGTTTAGCATTCCCTACTCACCAAAAGGATGCAGATGATGCCAAGTAGTGAGTCCATCCACAGCTGACGGCATATATCTAAATATCCAAGAAATTATCAAGTTCATTTCTATGTTCCATTGGATATAGGATCCAGTCATAGAAAAGGCAGACGGTGTCTATAGAGGGTTAACATCTGTATCATATCAGTCAAAAGCAACCTTAACCCAAAAATGAAAAGCAGAAACTTGTATATTCACCAAATTCATAACCACGTTGTATTATCAGAAGCGAAGAACTGTCTCGCACTCAAATAAGCATAAGATAACTACACAAACCATAATTCCCAGCAAAGGTGACTCACCAACTTCCTATGCCTTCTTTAGCTTCTCATTTATCATCTCTTGGGTACAAGGATCAGAAGTAACAGCAGATAGGGGAGCCAAAGATGGTGCATTTGGCATAGTTGGCAGTAAATATACCCTATCTTTATTGAATGCGTCCGAAAGAAGCATAGACTGCCACAGTATGCAAATAGCCAAGCCAGCAGGTTAATAACATAACTATAAGCATCTAAGGTGCTCTTTGCTCACCTGTCAAAACGTCAAGTCCACATTCCAATGTCCAAAAATGTCAGTATTTGACATTAAATGAACGTTCCTAATCTGATTATAGAATAAAACAAAAGATGATGCCAGCTAATACCTGTTTGCCTCTTTTTGTTGCCATCGATTCTTCAACAATTCTAAAGCTCGAATTTTAAGACCCATCTTGCCTTGAAAATCTACAAATAATATACAATCAGATGCATCATGGGTCATCAGTACCTAATCCACGAAATCAGTAGCACGCAACATGAGCAGGCCACTATTGTAAGTATCTATTTCATGTTATTTGGAAGTAAAACAGCGCTACACTTAGATAATGATAATGACATGAAAAACCGATCGACAGTAGTGTGAGATCAATCAGATAAGTAATGGGAAGAGTAAATATTCAGAAACAGTAAAAATTCTTCGCAAGGTTGGAGGTTAATTTCAGAAGTCCCCTTGTTTCTAGCGTTGTGAACAGGAGCGAAAGCTTAAGACCTTTCTTTCAGTGCTGTTCCACTGGTGACTGAACCAATTCTCATGTTCACCAGAGCTTCTCAAAATGACATCCTCGGTGCCGATTACCTTTGCATCCTTGTCTAGAGAATGTTGAAGTTGCAAGAAAATTTCTTTAGACGCAAGTTTAATCTCCACGATGAAATCTGCTCTCAGTCTCTATCATGAAGTCAGAGGTTTAAATCAGAATATTAAAACTTTGGATATAGAGGCAAAACCCAAGGGAAAACGGGGGAAGTCTTACTTTGTTTTACCATGTTGTTTGCTGCTGCTTTTGCAATGGACCGTTGTCGTGCTCCCAATCACCTACACGATCAAGTGAATTATCATGGAGAAGCAAAAGGGAAAACGAGATCGAGGAGGAGATAGCATATCATCTATGAGGGTAAAACCTTATAACGGGGCGGGAAATTTGAGTGACGGGTTTTGCTTGAGCAGTCGCTCCGATACCAGGTTGCTGATGTCTCGAAGGACTCTACTGTTTCTTCCCACCTCCCCCCTAACATTCTTTGGCTTCTACGCTGTTAATCAATTTCAATGACAAGCTCCTGTTGTTGTAGCAACGAAGACAACAAAGGCCAGCTATAACATAATCAGAGAAGGAAATTTTATTCAAGAAATCGAAAGAAGACAGTCCCATTAAATCTAAGAGTAAAAAGAAAGAACGACAAAAAGGAAAGGGGAAAAAGATTGCAAGAATCCAAATAGATCGCAGCAGCTGCTCTCATATCCATGCTCAGAAATGCGAGTCGATCCTGTTTCTAAATGTCCTGAGAACTCATCCAATGCCTGCAAATGAACGATAGCTACAACACAATCAGAGAAGGAAATTTTATTCAAGAAATCGAAACGCAAATTTCTCACCTTGCCAAGCATTCAACTTGAAGACAGACCCATTAAA
Organism: Lagerstroemia speciosa; assembly: GCA_037672795.1. Lineage (NCBI taxonomy): Eukaryota > Viridiplantae > Streptophyta > Magnoliopsida > Myrtales > Lythraceae > Lagerstroemia > Lagerstroemia speciosa. The sequence continues at coordinate 7,408,620 of CM075299.1, forward strand.
TCTAAGACTAAAAGAAAAAGAATGGCAAAAAAGGAAAGAGGAAAAAGATTGCAAGAATCCAAACGGATCGCAGCAACTGCTCTCATATCCATGCCTGGAAATGCAAGTCGATGATGTTGCTCAATGTCCCGAGAACTCATCCATTGCCCGCAAACAAAAGTCAGCCATAACACGGTCGTAGAAGGAAATTTATTCAAGAAATCAAAATGCAAATTTCTGAACTTGCCAAAAGATCAACTTGAAGACGGACCCATTAAATCTAAGAATAAAAATAAAAGAACAACAAAAAAGAAAGAGGAAATGTCTAAGCCCACTTACTGAAATTAACCCATAAACTCTGTTGAACAAGTGGAGAAAAGGGGGTTAGAAGGGTAAGCATATCAGACTTCCCCTTGGTTTTGCTTAGTGTCTCGCTACTTACTTTTCCGTCATAGAATCTCAGAATTTCACTATAAATGAAGGTGGATAATTCCTTTCTCGGTAATCTAGTGTGGAAGCACCATTAACGGGATGGACACATTTCCAATCACTGGCTTTGATCCCATCTCCAGCGTTACTATGAAAATACCTATCACTTGAGTTTGAGGAGCACTCCAAAGCAGTCTCTGGACCTACGAGTGACCAAATTCATATATAAGACAAATTGGAAGTCGAGGTTGAAAAATCTGATGAGTCTCAGGTGTCCATTCAACTACCTCACTTTGCCCGGTTCTTCTAAGTTTTTTATAACTCTTGAGCATAACACCCCACTCTGGGTCCACGCCCCTCCAGGTTGATCCTTCACAATGTAAAGGTAAAGATAGCGTAAAGACTAATGTAGATGGTGTTCTATGAGAGAAAAAGGAGAGCAATCTTGTGAACTTATAAAAAATATGGAAAAGTAAATTGAAACTATACTCTATCTCTGTCTCCATATTCAGTTTATCTCTGCCACTACCACCCCTCGAAAGCTCATACGAAGCCTGCTCACAACATAGATCACACAGCCAAGAACATCAAAGATCCTCGCATTCTATAATATATGATGCTTTAAAGAAAACTTCAAGCTCTAGATAGATTGAGAATCAAAATGTTTGAGAATGGAAAAAACCAGACAATGATAAAGAAAAGGAAATAGCAAGGTGGGTTGAAACATTGATAAACTAGGAAGACTCATGCATCTAAAAAACTCATTACACATCATATGGAATCTGTTGCTTGGTGTGTCAAATGCCTCCATCCACTTTTGAGCTTCTTCGGTTGTGGCACATGCAATCTTAAAAGCAAGTAAGCAGTTATCCAGTAGACTCCTGAGAAGATAAGGGGGTGTATACAAAATCCATTTTGAAACTCTCTCTCTCTCTCTCTCTATCTATCTGGGTCTTCTACAGATTGTATGGAAACTCCAACTAGATTTTACCATCTTTGAGCTAACATTACTAGGGAAAGATATTTACTGTGCATACCAGATAAACAATAGAGATTTGCAACGTAACTGATTCTAAACATTCAGCAATCTAATCTTAATTATGAAGAATCAACAAAATTCACTTCGTATGTGCAACAAAGTCATAGCATCCTATGAAGCTATAGAAACTGCTGAAATAATTGAAGGTGGAGGAAGAGATAACTTACTTCTCCTTTCTTTGTCTCGTCCTGCCAGTTATAAAATCGCATGACGTATACATCCTATAGAGAAAGAACAGCACTATCGGAAAGATGTTATTAGTTATCAGCCAATTAGACCAACGGTGTCTAATGTACATATATAGAAAGAAATACGCATGATACAGAAACTATGCAATACATTGGAAAACCTTACCCCATCATTTACTTTCTGACATCCTAGCTCCTCCACCATGAGCAAGGGACCTATAACACCCCTCCTAATTGGTTTCTGCACAAAAAATAAATAAAATACCCATCTTTCATTCCTCCTCACGATTCCAGCTCGTGTTTAGCCTTCAGCCACTTGAGCCGAGGTCGAAACTTCTCCTCACGATTCTGGCACGTGGTAAGCCTAATATAATATCACCTACAATCTCGGCTCGTGGACAGCTGCTTGAGTCCAAGTCAAAACTTCTCCTCACTATTCTGGCACGTGGTTAGCCTAATACAATATCACCCATAGTCTCGGCTCATGGACGGCCACTCGAGCTGTGCTCGAAACCTCTCCTCACGATTCCGGCACGTGGTCAGCCTAATAGAACCCACAATCTTAGCTCATGGTCAGCCACTTGAGCCGGGGTCGAAACTTCTCCTCGCTATCGGCCTAGTAGAATATCACCTATCACCCGAAATCTCGGCGCGTGGTCGGCCTCTCGAGTCGGAATTGAAACTTCTCCACACGATCCTGACATGTGGTCAGCCTAATACAATATCACCAACAATCTCGTCTCGTTGACAGCCACTTGAGTTGGGGTAGAAACTTCTCCCCATGATCCCAGCACATGGTCAGCCTAATACAAAATCACCCAGAATCTCGGCTCGTGGTCAGCCACTCGAGCCAAGGTCAAAACTTCTCCCCACGACTAGCACGTGGTCAACCTAATACAATATCACCCACAATCTCGGCTCGTGGTTAGCCATTCGAGTTGGGGTCGAAGCTTCTTCCCACGATTTCGGCACGTGGTCAGCCTAATAAAATATCGCCCACAATCTTGGCTCATGGTGAGCCACTCGAGCCGAAGTTGCATCTTCTCCCCACGATTCCGGCACACGTGGTCAGCCTAATAGAATATTGCCCACAATCTTTGCTTGTGGATAGCCACTCGAGCCAAAGTTGAATCTTTTTCTCATGATTTCGGCACATGGTTAGCCTAATACAATATCACCCACAATCTAAGCTTGTGGTCAGGCACTTGAGCCGGGGTCAAAACTTCACCTCATGATTCTGGCTCGTGGTCAGCCTAATAGAATATCACCTATCACCCGCAATCTACGCCTGTGGTTAGCCACGCGAGTCGGGGGCAAAACTTGTCCTCACGATTCCAGCACGTGGTCAGCCTAATACAATAGCACCCACAATCTCATCTCGTGGACAACCACTCGAGTCTGGGTCAAAACTTCTCCCCGTGATCCCAGCACGTGGTCAGCCTAACACAATATCACCCACAATTTCATCTCGTGGACAACCACTCGAGTCTGGGTCAAAACTTCTCCCCGCGATCCCAGCACATGGCTAGCCTAATACAATATCACCCACAATCTCGCCTCGTGGTCAACCACTCGAGTCTGGGTCAAAATTTCTCCCCACGATTCCGGCATGTGGCCAACCTAATGCAATGTTACCCACAATCTCGGCTCGTGGTTAGCCACTCGAGCCAGGGTCTATGCTTCTCCCCACGATTTCGGCACGTGGTCAGCCTAATAAAATATCGACCACGATCTTGGCTTGTGGTCAGCCACTCGAGCCAAGGTTGAAACTTTTTCTCACGATTCCGGTACGTGGTTAACCTAATACAATATCAACCACAATCTCAGCTCCTGGTCAACCACTCGAGCCATGCTCGATACTTCTCCTCGTCTTTCCGGCATGTGGTCAGCCTAATAAAACCCACAATCTCGGCTCACGGTCAGCCGCTCGAGCCGAGGTCGAAACTTCTCCTTATGATTCCAACTCATGGTCAGCCTAATAGAATATCACCCAAAATCTCGGCTCGTGGCCAGCCACTAGAGCCGGTGTCGAAACTTCTCCTCACTATTCTAGCTCGTGGTTAGCCTAATAGAATACCATCCACAATCTCTGCTCGTGGTCAGCCACTCAAGCCAAGGTCGAAACTTCTCCTATTGATCCTGGCTCGTGGTTAGCCTAATAGAATATAACCCACAATCTAAGCTCGTGGTCAGCTACTCCTCTTTTTATCTATTACATTTTGTATCACCCCTTCGTAGAATTTTTCCTTTGTTATTTGCCACTTTGGGGATCGTTCAGACAATGATGGGATCAAGAAAAAATGCAATACCAAAAGGACTATATTCCATTACAACTAACTCATACAGAACTAACTCGCGAAGAATATTGGACTTATAAGCAAAAGCTCAAGCCCAAAAGCTAACCGAGAGGTTGCGAATATATAAATGAGTAAATGGACTTTAGAAACTATAAAAATTCTTCATGAGTGATGGAGGTTAATTTAAGAGCACTCACCTTACTTCCTGCTACGAGAACAGAAGTGAAAGCTTTCTTACCTAATGACCCTTCTTTCGTTGCTCTTCTACTGGTGACTAAACCTTTCTCATGTTCACGAGAGCTTGTCCAATTGACATCTGCTTTCAGTTTCTGCAAAGCAGTTAATGATTTGACTCAGGAGATTATAACCTTGAATTTTAGGGGCAAAATCCAAGGGAAAAAGGGGAAGTCTTAGTTTGTTATAACCTTACTCCCTGCTTTTGCTGCTTTCTCCTTAGGCAGTTGTGTTGCTCCAAAACTCTAGCAGATGGATATCTGCCGAACTTCACACCATGATTAAACAAACAAATACCAAGATAAGACATCGAGGTAGTCTTTTAAGCGGATGCAAAGCAATATAGAAAGTCTCAAAAAGCAAGATTGAACAAAGCAGGGAAATAAGCAGAGCGTGTAAGTCTCGTTCACAATTCAAAGGAACAAGAAACCCCATCAGAATAACTAATGAATTGCTGATGAAGAGCAAGGGTCACAGTCCCAACTTGATTCTCTATCTCGGTCCTTGTTATGCTCCTTCAATCTATTCCATTAGATTCCATTTTAGAAAAGATGAGAGGTGTAGTACCTTGGAAGTAATACAAACAATAATATTAATGATGGCATTCTATCATCATGGTGATTGATGTCGCTGCTCTCGTCTCTCTCTCTTCCTAAAAGATTAAGTGCAAGGAGAGTGGCATTTAATGCTTCCCAGATTAGGAGATTATCCACTGGATAAAAGTCAGAACAAGCCAGAAGGATCAGTGTTATATGTAACGGAAACGCCAGAATCAATACTTCATTCGGAAAAGATAAAGAAACAAGCTTTTACCTTCATTGTCTTGGTTTCACTGTGGCTGAATGGTATCTTAAAATTCAAGGGTGCTATCACACAAAACCACTGACAATTAACATAAAGTTCTCATGTGAGTTGCCTCTTGAGCAAGGAAACTAACATGAGCAAGCAAGAAGCTCCAAGCACAGACATGATATTTTGGGCGTATGTATTCTTTACCCATCAAATCACCACAAAACATATGTTGCATAAAAACCAGCAAGGAGAAGCAACTACGGATGAGGAGAAATTAGTTGCAGCTGATATGACCGGACACACCTCACTTGCCCACCGTCATCAGTACATAAATAGAAGTGCAAAAACAATTCATAATTGAGAGCGATTTCTGACTTGCAGCTCTGCTAACTTGTCATGGATATGCGTTTAGCCTAGATGAAGCTTTCCTCGAAAATGAACTGCTAAGCGCTGATCACCGAAGTAGCACAATAATTAGAAGAATTTGTTCAATCTATCTGAAGGAAGTCTTAATAAATAAATAACTATAATAAAGCTGTATCATAACATAATTGCTAACATACCACGATCTTTCAACATAAAAGAGAGAAAAAAAGCACATGCAGTAGCTGCAAAAGTAATCCCCGTCATACTATTCCCAAAAGCCTGCTGGTGCCAAGCAGGTATAGTTTATGGGTTAGAAAAGATGGAGTACTTACTTAAAACCCAAACACCAATAGAACATTCCCTAAGCTGCAGATCTTTTCAAGGACGAAAATCAGCCTTACCTGTTATACACTCAAGGAACTGCTCCACAAATGTCACAAACACATAGCTTCAGATCAGTCTGCAAAACAACGCACTGCAATGAAATTCAGATGGCATATATATCGACTATGCAGACATGTATTCATTTGAAAACATATAGATACCTTCACCACATAGACCAGTTAAAAGAGAGAATGTCAGACTTCTTTTTTTCAAACAGTAACTGTCAAATGCTCCAGATAAATGATATTCATCTCTCCTCCATCATTAGATGTAGAATACTACAGCCTACTAATTGGGACAGCAGAATCGAAGATACAGCTTAATCTGCAAATTGATTCGCACTCACAATTCGCACATCTGAAGTGGCATACTTGGCAGATTTTTTAACAGGCTCTGATCTGGCATGAAGCTAAAGGCAAGAAGATGAGTATGCAACTGCTGTAACTTCTGAAACAACAGAGAGGTTGAAAATAGCTTCACTAGGCAGAGACAAAATCAAAGAAATAAAAACCTTTCTGAGTGCTTAGCCTCTCCCTGAGCCTTTTGCGCCTTGTCTGCCTTTCCTTGCTCACCTAAAGGATGCAGATAATGCCAGGGAGTAAGTCCATCGACAGCAGATTCCTGAACCAGCTCTGGTCTGCCATGGCATGAAGCTGAAGGCAACAAGATGAGTAAGTAACTGTTGCATCTTTCGAACCCACACAGAAGTCAAAAAGAGCTTCAATAGGTACAGACAATAGCAAACAGATAAAACCTTTCTGAGTGCTTCAGCCTCTTCCAGAGCCTTTTACACCTTGTCTACCATTCCCTACTAACCTAAAGAGTGCAGATAATGCCTGGGACTGAGTTCACCCACAGCAGATTCCTGAACAAGCTTTGTTATGGCATAGCATGAGATTGAAGGCAAGAAGATGAGTAAGCAACTGCTGCATCTTTCGAACCAACACAGAGATGAAAATAGCTTCAATAGGTAGAGACAATAGCAAACAGATAAAAAACTTTCTGAGCGCTTGGCATCGCATTCTACGGCTCGTCTACCATTCCCGGTTCACCTAAAGTATAAAGATAATGTAGCAGATTCCTGAGCAGGCTCTGGTCTGGCGTGCAATGAAGCTGAAGGCAAGAAGATCAGTAAGCGACTGCTGCATCTTTCGAACGAACCCAGGGGTCGAAAATAGCTTCATTAGGCAGAGATAATGGCAAACAGATAAAAACCTTTTTGAGCACTTCAGCCTCTTCCAGAGCCTTTTGCGCCTCATCTACCATTCCCTGCTCACCTTACGAATGCAGATAAGGCCAGGGACTGAGTCTATCCACAGTAAACTCCTGAACAGGCTCCAGTCTGGAATGGCATCAAGCTGAAGGCGAGAAAATGAGTAAGCAAGTGCTGCATCTTTTGAAACAACATGGGGGTCGAAAATAGCTTCAACAGGTAGAGACAATAGCAGGCAGATAAAAACCTTTTTGAGCTCTTCAGCCTTTTGCGGCTTGTCTAGCATTCCCTGCTCACTTAAAGGATGCAGATAATGCCAAGGAGCAAGTCCATCCACAGCAGACGGCGTATATCTAAATATATAAGACATTATCAAGTTCTTTTCCATGTTCTATTAGATCTACAATCCAGTCATAGAAAAAGCAGATGGTGTTTATAGAGGGTTAACGTCTATATCATGACAGTCAGAAGCAACCAAAACCCAAAAATGAAAAGTAGAAACTTGTATATTCGCCAAATTGATAACCATGTTGTATTATCAGAAGCGAAGAACTGTCTCGCACTCAAATAAGCATAAGATAACTACACAAACCATAATTCCCAGCAAAGGTGACTGACCAACTTCCTATGCCTTCTTTAGCTTCTCATTTATCATCTCTTGGGTGCAAGGATCAGAAGTAACAGCAGACAGGGGTGCCAAAGATGGTGCATTTGGCATAGTTTGCAGTAAATATGCCCTAGGTTTATTGAATGCGTCCGAAAGAAGCATAGACTACCACAGTATGCAAACAACCAGGCCAGCAGGTTAATAACATAACTATAAGCATCTAAGGTGCTCTTTGCTCACCTATCAAAAGGTCAAGTCCACATTCCAATGTCCAAAAATGTCAGTATTTGACATTAAATGAATGTTCCTAATCTGATTATAGAATAAAACAAAAGATGATGCCAACGAATACCTGTTTGCCTCTTTTTATTGCCATCGATTCTTCAACAATTCTAAAGCTCGAATTTTAAGACCCATCTTGCCTTGAAGATCTACAAAAAATATACAATCTGATGCATCATGGGTCATCAGTACCTAATCCATGAAATCAATAGCACACAACATGAGCAGGCCACTATTGTAAGTATCTATTTCATGCTATTTGGAAGTAAAACAGCGCTACACTTAGATAATGATTATGACATGAAAAACTGATCTGACAGTAGCGTGAGATCAATCAGATAAGTAATGGGAAGAGTAAATATTCAGAAACAGTAAAAATTCTTTGCAAGGTTGGAGGTTAATTTCAGAAGTCCCCTTGTTTCTAGCGTTGAGAACAGGAGAGAAAGCTTAAGACCTTTCTTTAAGTGTTGTTCCATTGGTGACTGAACCAATTCTCGTGTTCACCAGAGCTTATCAAAATGACATCCTCGGTGCCGATTACCTTTGCATCCTTGTCTAGAGAATGTTGAAGTTGCAAGAAAATTTCTTTAGACGCAAGTTTAATCTCCACGATGAAATCTGCTCTCAGTCTCTGTAATGAAGTCAGAGGTTTAAATCAGAATATTAAAACTCTGGATATAGAGGCAAAACCCAGGGGAAAACGGGGGAAGTCTTACTTTGTTTTACCATGTTGTTTGCTGCTGCTTGTGCAATGGACAGTTGTCGTTCTCCCAATCACCTACACCATCAAGTGAATTATGATTGAGAAGCAAAAGGGGAAACGAGATCAAGGAGGAGATAGCATATCATCTATGAAGGTAAAACCTTATAAAGGGGCAGTAAATTTGAGTGACGGGTTTTGCTTGAGCAGTCGCTCCGACACCAGGTTGCTGATGTCTCGAAGGACTCTGCTGTTTCTTCCCACCTCCCCCATAACATTCTTTGGCTTCTACGCTGTTAATCAATTTCAATGACAAGCTCCTGTTGTTGTAGCAACGAAGACAATAAAGGCCAGCTGTAACATAATCAGAGAAGGAAATTTTATTCAAGAAATCGAAAGAAGACAGTCCCATTAAATCTAAGAGTAAAAAGAAAGAACGACAAAAAGGAAAGAGGAAAAAGATCGCAAGAATCCAAACAGATCGTAGAAACTGCTCTCATATCCATGCTCGGAAATGCGAGTTGATCCCGTTTCTAAATGTCCTAACAATTCATCTAATACCTGCAAATGAAAGACAGCTATAACACAATCAGAGAAGGAAATTTTATTCCAGAAATCGAAACGCAAATTTCTCAACTTGGCAAGCATTCAACTTGAAGACAGACGTATTAAATCTAAGACTAAAAGAAAAAGAATGGCAAAAAAGGGGAGAGGAAAAAGATTGCAAGAATCCAAACGGATCGCAGCAACTGCTCTCATATCCATGCCCGGAAATGCAAGTCGATCATGTTGCTGAATGTCCCGAGAACTCATCCAATGCCCGCAAACAAAAGTCAGCTATAACACGGTCGTAGAAGGAAATTTATTCAAGAAATCAAAATGCAAATTTCTGAACTTGCCAAAAGATCAACTTGAAGACGGACCCATTAAATCTAAGAATAAAAAGAAAAGAACAACAAAAAAGAAAGAGGAAATGTCTAAGCCCACTTACTGAAATTAACCCATAAACTATGCTGAACAAGTGGAGAAAAGGGCGTTAGACGGGTAAGCATATCAGACTTCACCATGGTTTCGCTTAGTGTCTGGCTACTTACTTTTCCGTCATACAATCTCAGAATTTCACTGTAAATGAAGGTGGATAATTCCTTTCTCGGTAATCTAGTGTGGAAGCACCATTAACGGTATGGACACATTTCCAATCACTGGCTTCGATCCCATCTCCAGCGCTACTATGAAAATACCTATCACTTGAGTTTGAGGAGCACTCCAAAGCAGTCCCTGGACCTACAAGTGACCAAATTCATATATAAAACAAATTGGAAGTCTAGGTTGAGAAATCTGATAAGTCTCAGGTGTCCATTCAACTGCCTCACTTTGCCCGGTTCTTCTAAGTTTTTTATAACTCTTGAGCATAACGCCCCACTCTGGGTCCACGCCCCTCCAAGTTGATCCTTCACAATGTAAAGGTAAAGATAGCGTAAAGATTAATGTAGATGGTGTTCTATGAGAGAAAAAGGAGAGCAATCTTGTGAACTTATAAAAAATATGGAAAAGTAAATTCAAACTATACTCTATCTCTGTCTCCATATTCAGTTTATCTCTGCCACTACCACCCCTCGAAAGCTCATACGAAGCCTGTTCACAACATAGATCACACAGCTAAGAACATCAAAGATCCTCGCATTCTATAATATATGATGCTTTAAGGAAAACTTCAAGCTCTAGAAAAAATGTTTGAGAATGGAAAAATCCAGACAACGATAAAGAAAAGCAAATAGCAAGGTGGGTTGAATCATTGATAAACTAGGAAGACTCATGCATCTAAAAAACTCATTACACATCATATGGAATCTGTTGCTTGGTGCGTCAAATGCCTCCATCCACTTTCGAGCTTCTTTGGCTGTGGCACATGCAATCTTAAAAGCAAGTAAGCAGTTATCCAGTAGACTCCTGAGAAGATAAGGAGGTGTATACAAAATCCATTTTGAAACTCTCTCTCTCTCTCTCTCTCTCTCTCTCTCTCGCGCGCTCTATCTATCTGGGTCTTCTACAGATTGTATGGAAACTCCAACTAGATTTTACCATCTTTGAGCTAACATTACTAGGGAAAAATATTTACTGTGCATAGCAGATAAACAATAGAGATTTGCAACGTAACTGATTCTAAACATTCAGCAATCTAATATTAATTATGAAGAATCAACAAAAGTCACTTCGTATGTGCAGCAAAGCCATAGCATCCTATGAAGCTATAGAAACTGCTGAAATAATTGAAGGTGGAGGAAAAGATAACTTACTTCTCCTTTCTTTGTCTCGTCCTGCCGGTTATAAAATCGCATGACGTATACGTCCTATAGAGAAAGAACAGCACTATCGGAAAGGTGTTATTAGTTATCAGCCAATTAGACCAACGGTGTCTAATGTACATATATAGAAAGAAATACGCATGATACAGAAACTACGCAATACATTGGAAAACCTTGCCCCATCATTTACTTTCTGACATCCTAGCTCCTCCACCATGAGCAAGGGACCTATAACACCCCTCCTAATTGGTTTCTGCACAAAAAATAAATAAAATACCCATCTTCCATTTCTCCTCACGATTTGGGCTCGTGTTTAGCCTTCAGCCACTTGAGCCGAGGTCGAAACTTCTCCTCACGATTCCGGCACGTGGTAAGCCTAATATAATATCACCTACAATCTCGGCTTGTGGACAGCTGCTCGAGTCCAAGTCAAAACTTCTCCTCACCATTCTGGCACGTGGTTAGCCTAATACAATATCATTCATAGTCTCGGCTCATGGACGGCCACTCGAGCCGTGCTCGAAACTTCTCCTCACGATTCCGGCACGTGGTCAGCCCAATAGAACCCACAATCTCGGCTCATGGTCAGCCACTTGAGCCGCTGTCGAAACTTCTCCTCGCGATTCCGGCTCGCGATCGGCCTAGTAGAATATCACCCATCACCAGCAATCTCGGCTCGTGGTCGGCCTCTCGAGCCGGAATTGAAACTTCTCCACACGATCCTAACATGTGGTCAGCCTAATACAATATCACCAACAATCTCGTCTCGTCGATAGCCACTTGAGTTGGGGTAGAAACTTCTCCCCATGATCCCGGCACATGGTCAGCCAAATACAATATCACCCAGAATCTCGACTCGTGGTCAGCCACTCGAGCCAAGGTCAAAACTTCACCCCACGACTAGCACGTGGTCAACCTAATACAATATCACCCACAATCTCGGCTCGTGGTTAGCCATTCGAGTCGAGGTCGAAGCTTCTTCCCACGATTTCGGCACGTGGTCAGACTAATAAAATATCGCCCACAATCTTGGCTCATGGTGAGCCACTCGAGCCGAAGTTGCATCTTCTCCCCACGATTCCGGCACACGTGGTCAACCTAATAGAATATCGCCCACAATCTTGGCTCATGGATAGCCACTCGAGCCAAAGTTGAATCTTTTTCTCACGATTCCGGCACATGGTTAGCCTAATACAATATCACCCACAATCTCGGCTTGTGGTCAGGCACTTGAGCCGAGGTCAAATCTTCTCCTCACGATTCTGGCTCGTGGTCAGCCTAATAGAATATCACCTATCACCCGCAATCTCGGCCTGTGCTTAGCCACGCGAGTCAGTGGTGAAACTTGTCCTCACGATTCCGGCACGTGGTCAGCCTAATACAATATCACCCACAATCTCATCTCGGGGACAGCCACTCGAGTCTGGGTCGAAACTTCTCCCCGCAATCCCAGCACATGGTTAGCCTAATACAATATCACCCGCAATCTCGCCTCATGGTCAGCCACTCGAGCCTAGGTCAAAATTTCTCCCCACGATTCCGGCATGTGGCCAACCTAATGCAATGTTACCCACAATCTCGGCTCGTGGTTAGCCACCAGAGCCAGGGTCAATGCTTCTCCCCACGATTTCAGCACGTGGTCAGCCTAATAAAATATCGACCACGATCTTGGCTCGTGGTCAGCCACTCGAGCCAAGGTTGAAACTTTTTCTCACGATTCCGGCACATGGTTAGCCTAATACAATATCAACCACAATCTTGGCTCCTGGTCAACCACTCGAGCCATGCTCGATACTTCTCCTCATCTTTCCGGCATGTGGCCAACCTAATAGAACCCACAATCTCGGCTCATGGTCAGCCGCTTGGGCCGAGGTCGAAACTTCTCCTCATGATTCTAACTCGTGGTCAACCTATTAGAATATCACCCAAAATCTCGGCTTGTGGCCGGCCACTCAAGCCGGTGTCGAAACTTCTCCTCACGATTCTGGCTCGTGGTTAGCCTAACAGAATATCATCCACAATCTCTGCTCGTGGTCAGCCACTCAAGCCAGGGTCGAAACTTCTCCTCTTGATCTTGGCAAGTGGTTAGCCTAATAGAATATAACCCACAATCTAAGCTCGTGGTCGGCTACGCCTCTTTTTATCTATAACATTTTGTATCACCCCTTCGTAGCATTTTTCCTTTGTTCTTTGCCACTTTGGGGGTCGTTCAGACAGTGATGGGATCAAGAAAAAATGTAATACCAAAAGGACTATATTCCATTACAACTAACTCATACAAAACTAACTCGCGAGGAACATTGGACTTATAAGCAAAAGCTCAAGCCCAAAAGTTGACCGAGAGGTTGTGAATATATAAATGAGTAAATGGACTTTAGAAACTGTAAAAATTCTTCATGAGTGATGGATGTTAATTTAAGAGCACTCACCTTACTTCCTGCTACGAGAACGGAAGTGAAAGCTTTCTTACCTGATGACCCTTCTTTCGTTACTCTTCTACTGGTGACTGAACCTTTCTCAGGTTCAGGAGAGATTGTCCAATTGACATCTGCTTTCAGTTTCTACAAAACAGTTAATGATTTGACTCAGGAGATTATAACCTTGAATTTTAGGGGCAAAATCCAAGGGAAAATGGGGAAGACTTAGTTTGTTATAACCTTCCTCCCTGCTTTTGCTGCTTTCTCCTTAGGCAGTTGTGCTGCTCCAAAACTCTAGCAGATGGATATCTGCCGAACTTCACACCATGATTAAACAAACGAATACTAAGATAAGACATCGAGGTAGTCTTTTAAGCGGATGCAAAGCAATATAAAAAATCTCAAAAAGCAAGATTGAACAAAGCAGGGAAATAAGCAGAGCGTGTAAGGCTCGTTCACAATTCAAAGGAACAAGAAACCCCATCAGAATAACTAATGAATTGCTGATGAAGAGCAACGGTCACAGTCCCAACTTGATTCTCTATCTCTGTCCTTGTTATGCTCCTTCAATCTCTTCCATTAGATTCCATTTTAGAAAAGGTGAGAGATGTAGTACCTTGGAAGTAATACAAATAATAATATTAATGATAGCATTCTATCATCATGGTGATTGATGTCGCTGCTCTTGTCTCTCTCTCTTCCTGAAAGATTAAGTGCAAGGAGAGTGACATTTAATGCTTCCCAGATTAGGAGATTATCCACTAGATAAACGTCAGAACAAGCTAGAAGGATCAGTGTTATATGTAACGGAAACGCCAGAATCAATACTTCATTCAGAAAAGATAAAGAAACAAGCTTTTACCTTCATTGTCTTGGTTTCACTGTGGCTGAATGGTATCTTAAAATTCAAGGGTGCTATCACACAAAACCACTGACAGTTAACATAAAGTTCTCATGTGAGTTGCCTCTTGAGCAAGGAAACTAACATGAGCAAGCAAGAAGCTCCAAGCACACACACGATATTTTCGGTGTATGTATTCTTTACCTATCAAATCACCACAAAACATGTGTTGCATAAAAACCAGCAAGGAGAAGCAACTAAGGATAAGGAGAAATTAGTTGCAGCTGATATGACCGGACACACCTCACTTGCCCACCGTCATCAGTACATAAATAGAAGTGCAAAAACGATTCATAATTGAGAGAGAGTTCTGACTTGCAGCTCTGCTAACTTGTCATGGATATGCATTTAGCCTAGATGAAGCTTTCCTCGAAAATGAACTGCTAAGCGCCGATCATAGAAGTAGCACAATAATTAGAAGAATTTGCTCAATCTATCTGAAGGAAGTCTTAATAAATAAATAACTATAATAAAGCTGTATCATAACATAATTGCTAACATACCACGATCTTTCAACATAAAAGAGAGAAAAAAAGCACATGCATTAGCCTCACAAGTAATACCCGTCATACTATTCCCAAAAGCCTGCTGGTGCCAAGCAGGTATAGTTTATGGGTTAGAAAAGCTGGAGTACTTACTTTAAACCCAAACACCAATTGAATATTCCCTAAGCTGCAGATCTTGTCAAGGACGAAAATCGGCCTTACCTATCATACACTCAAGGAACTGCTCCACAAATGTCACAAACACATAGCTTCAGATCATTCTGCAAAACAACGCACTGCAATGAAATTCAGATGGCATATATATCGACTATGCAGACATGTATCCATTTGAAAACATGTACATACCTTCACCAGATAGACCAGTTAAAAGAGAGAATGTCAGACTTCTTTTTTTCAAACAGTAACTGTCAAATGCTCCAGATAAATGATATTCATCTCTCCTCCATCATTAGATGTAGAATACTACAGCATACCAATTGGGATAGCAGAATCGAAGATACGGCTTAATATGCAAATTGATTTGCACTCACAATTCGCACATCTGCAGTGGCGTACTTGGCAGATTTTTTAACAGGCTCGGATCTGGCATGAAGCTAAAGGCAAGAAGATGAGCATGCAACTGCTGCAACTTCTGAAACAACAAAGAGGTTGAAAATAGCTTCACTAGGCGGAGACAAAATCAAAGAAATAAAAACCTTTCTGAGTGCTTCAGCCTCTCCCTGAGCCTTTTGCGCCTTGTCTGCCTTTCCCTGCTCACCTAAAAAATGCAGATAATGCCAGGGAGTAAGTCCATCGACAGCAGATTCCTGAACCCGCTCTGGTCTGCCATGGCATGAAGCTGAGGCAAGAAGATGAGTAAGTAACTGTTGCATCTTTCGAACCCACACAGAAGTCAAAAATAGCTTCAATAGCTACAGACAATAGCAAACAGATAAAACCTTTCTGAGTGCTTCAGCCTCTTCCAGAGCCTTTTACACCTTGTCTACCATTCCCTACTAACCTAAAGAGTGCAGATAATGCCTGGGACTGAGTTCACCCACAGCAGATTCCTGAACAAGCTTTGTTATGGCATAGCATGAGGTTGAGGGCAAGAAGATGAGTAAGCAACTGCTGCATCTTTTGAACCAACACAGAGATGAAAATAGCTTCAATAGGTAGAGACAGTAGCAAACAGATAAAAACCTTTCTGAGTGCTTGGCATCGCCTTCTACGGCTCGTCTACCATTCCCGGTTCACCTAAAGTATAAAGATAATGTAGCAGATTCCTGAGCAGGCTCTGGTCTGGCGTGGAATGAAGCTGAAGGCAAGAAGATCAGTAAGCAACTGCTGCATCTTTCGAACCAACCCAGGGGTCGAAAATAGCTTCATTAGGCAGAGATAATGGCAAACAGATAAAAACCTTTTTGAGCACTTCAGCCTCTTCCAGAGCCTTTTGCGCCTCATCTACCATTCCCTGCTCACCTTACGAATGCGGATAAGGCCAGGGACTGAGTCCATCCACAGTAGACTCCTGAACAGGCTCTAGTCTGGAATGGCATCAAGCTGAAGGCGAGAAGATGAGTAAGCAAGTGCTGCATCTTTTGAACCAACACAGGGGTCGAAAATAGCTTCAATAGGCAGAGACAATAGCAGACCGATACTAACCTTTTTGAGCTCTTCAGCCTTTTCAAGAGCCTTTTGCGGCTTGTCTAGCATTCCCTACTCACTTAAAGGATGCAGATAATGCCAAGGAGCAAGTCCATCCACAGCAGACAGCGTATAGCTAAATATATAAGAAATTATCAAGTTCATTTCCATGTTCTATTAGATATAGAATCCAGTCATAGAAAAAGCAGATGGTGTCTATAGAGGGTTAATGTCTATATCATATCAGTCAGAAGCAACCTAACCCCAAAAGTGAAAAGTAGAAACTTGTATATTCGCCAAATTCATAACCATGTTGTATTATGAGAAGCGAAGAACTGTCTCGCACTCAAATAAGCATAAGATAACTACACAAACCATAATTCCTAGCAAAGCGAAGGTGACTCACCAACTTCCTATGCCTTCTTTAGCTTCTCATTTATCATCTCTTGGGTGCAAGGATCAGAAGTAATAGCAAACAGGGGTGCCAAAGATGGTGCATTTGGCACAGTTTGCAGTAAATATGCCATATCTTTATTGAATGCGTCCGAAAGAAGCATAGACTGCCACAGTATGCAAACAGCCATGCCAGCAAGTTAATAACATAACTAAAAGCATCTAAGGTGCTCTTTCCTCACCTGTCAAAAGGTCAAGTCCACATTCCAATGTCCAAAAATGTCAGTATTTGACATTAAATGAATGTTCCTAATCGATTATAGAATAAAACAAAAGATGATGCCAACGAATACCTGTTTACCTCCTTTTTTTGCCATCGATTCTTCAACAATCCTAAAGCTCGAATTTTAAGATCCATCTTGCCTTGAAGATCTACAAATAATATACAATCAGATGCATTATGGGTCATCAGTACCTAATCCATGAAATCAGCAGCACACAACATGACCAGGCCACTATTGAAAGTATCAATTTCATGTTATTTGGAAGTATAATAGAGCTACACTTAGATAATGATAAAGACAAAAAAATGAACTGACAGTAGTGTCAGATCAATTAGATAAGTAATAGGAAGAGTAAATATTCAGAAACAGTAAAAATTCTTCACAAGTTTGGACGATAATTTTGAAAGTCACCTTGTTTCTTGCTTGGAGAACAAGAGTGAAAGCTTAAGACCCTTCTTACAGTGTTGTTCCACTGGTGACTAAACTAATTCTCGTGTTCACCAGAGCTTATCAAAATGACGTCCTCAATGCCGATTGCCTTTGCATCCTTGTCTAGAGAATGTTTGAGTTGCAAGAAAATTTCTTAAGGCGCAAGTTTAAACTCTACGATGAAATCTGCTCTCAGTTGTTGTAATGAAGTCAGAGGTTTGAATCAGAATATTAAAACTCTAGATATATAGGCAAAACCCAGGGGAAAATGGGGGAATTGTTACTCTGTTTTACCATGTTGTTTGCTGCTGCTTGTGCATTGGACAGTTGTCATGCTCCCAAACACCTACAAAATCAAGCGAATTATGATTGAGAAGCAAAAGGGGAAAAGAGATCAAGGAGCAGATAGCACATCATCTATGAGGGTAAAACCTTATAACGGGGCGGGAAATTTGAGTGACGGGTTTTGCTTGAGCAATCGCTCCGACACCAGGTTGCTGATGTCTCGAAGGACTCTGCTGTTTCTTCCTGCCTCCTCCATAACATTCTTTGGTTTCTTCGCTCCTGATGAATTTCAACGACAAACTCCTGTCGTTGACGACAGAGGCCAGCTATAACACAACCAGAGAAGGCAATTTTATTCAATAAATCGACAGAAGACAGCCCCATTAAATCTAAGAGTAAAAAGAAAGAACAACAAAAAGGAAAGAGGAAAAAGATCGCAAGAATCCAAAGGTATCGCAATAGCTGCTCTCATATCCATGCTCGGAAATGCGCGTCGATCCCGTTTCTAAATGTCCTGAGAACTCATCCATCACCTATGAATAAAAGATAGCTATAACACAATCAGAGAAGGAAATTTTATTCAAGAAATCGAAATGCAAATTTCTCAACTTTGCAAGCAATCAACTTGAAGACAGACCCATTAAATCTAAGAATAAAAGAAAAAGAATGGCAAAAAAGGAAAGAGGAAAAAGATTGCAAGAATCCAAATGGATCACAGCAACCGCTCTCGTATCCAGGCCCGGAAATGCAAGTCGATCATGTTTCTAAATGTCCCCAGAACTCATCCGATGTCTGCAAACAAAAGTCAGCTATAACAGTCATAGAAGGAAGTTTATTCAAGAAATCGAAACACAAATTTCTGAACTTGGATAAATCAACTTGAAGATGGACCTATTAAATCTAAGAATAAAAAGAAAAGAACGACAAAAAAAAAAAGAGGAAATGTCCAAGCCCACTTCCTGAAATTAACCCATAATCTATGTTGAACAAGTGGAGAAAATGTGGTTAGAAGTATAAGGATATCAAACTTCCCCTTGGTTTCACATAGTGTTTAGCTACATACTTCTCGGTCATAGAATCTTAGAATTTCACAGTAAATAAAGGTGGATAATTCCTTTCTCGGTAATCTAGTGTGGAAGCACCATTAATGGTATGGACACATTTCCAATCTCTGGCTTCGATCCCATCTCCAGCGTTACTATGAAATTACCTATCACTTCAATTTGAGGAGCGCTGCAAAGGAGTCTCTGGACCTATGAGTGACCAAATTCATATATAAGACAAATTGGAAGTCTAGGTTCAAAAATCTGATGAGTCTCAGGTCTCCATTCAACTGCCTCACCTTGCCCTGTTCTTCCAAGTTTTTTATAACTCATGAGCATAATGCCTCACTCTCAGCCCATGCCCCTCCAGGTTGATCCTTCACAATGTAAAGGTAAAGATAGCGTAAGGATTAATGCAGATGGTGTTCTATGAGACAAAAAGGACAACAATCTTCTGAACTTATAAAAAAATATGGAAAAGTAAATTGAAACTATACTGTCTCTCTGTCTCCATATTCAATTTATCTCTCCCACTACCACCCCTCGAAAGCTCATACGCAGCCTGTTCACAGCATAGATCACATAGCTAAGAACATCATAGATCCGCGCATTCTGTAATATATGATGCTTTAAGGAAAACTTTAAGCTCTAGATAGATTGAGAATCAAAATGTTTGAGAATGGAAAAAAGAAGACAACGATAAAGAAAGGGAAATGGCAAGGTGGGTTGAAACATGGATAAACTAGGAAGACTCATGCATCTAAAAAACTCATTACACATCATATGGAATCTGTTGCTTGGTGTGTCAAATGCCTCAACACACTTTTGAGCTTCTCCAGCTGTGGCGCATGCAATCTTAATGCAAGTAAGCAGTTATCCATTAGACTCCTTGGAAGATAAGGAGGTGTATACAAAATCCATTTTGAACAGAATTCACTTCGTATGTGTCGCAATGTCATAGCATACTATGAAGCTATAGAAACTACTGAAATAATTGAAGGTGGAGGAAGAGATAACTTACTTCTCCTTTCTTTGTCTCGTCCAGCTGGTTAGAAAATCGTGTGACATATACATCCTATAGAGAAAGAACAGTACCATCGGAAAGGTGTTATTAATTATCAGCCAATTAGACCGACGGTTTCTAATGTACATATATGGAAAGGAATATGCATGATACAGAAACCACGCAATAGATTGGAAAACCTTACCCCATCTTTTACTTTCCGACATCCTTGCTCCTCCACCATGAGCAAGGGACCTATAACACCCCTCCTAATTGGTTTCTGCACAAAAAATAAATAAAATACCCCTCTTTCATTTCTCCTCACGATTCCAACTCGTGATCAGCCTTCAGGCACTCGAGCCGTGGTCGAAACTTCTCCTCACGATTCCGACATGTGGTCAGCCTAATATAATATCACCCACAATCTTGACTCGTGGACAGCTACTAGGGTCGAGGTCAAAACTTCTCCTCACGATTCTGGCACGTGGTTGGCCTAATACAATATCACCTGCAAGTCTTAGCTTGTGGACAGCCACTTGAGCCGTGCTCGAAACTTCCTCTTACGATTCCGGCACGTGGTCAGCCTAATAGAACCCACAATCTCGGCTCTTGGTCAGCCACTTGAACTGGGGTCGAAACTTCTCCTCGCGATTCCGGCTCGTGGTTAGCCACTCGAGTCGGGGTTGAAACTTCTCCACAAGATTTCGGCATGTGGTCAGCCTAATACAATATTACCAACAATCTCGTCTCATGGACAGCCACTGGAGTTGGGGTTGAAACTTCTCCCCACGATCCCGGCACATGGTCAGCCTAATACAATAACACCCACATTCTCGGCTCGTGGTAAGCCACTGGAGCCAAGGTCAAAACTTCTCCCCACGACTCTGGCACGTGGTCAGCCTAATAAAATGTCACCCACAATATTGGCTCGTGATCAGCCACTCGAGCCGGGTTGAAACTTCTCCCCACGATTCCGGCACACGTGGTCAGCCTAATACTATATCGCCCACAATCTTAGCTAGTGGACAGCCACTCCAGCTGAGGCTGAATTTTTTCTCAGGATTCCGGCACGTGGTTAGCCTAGTACAATATCACTCACAATCTTGGCTTGTGGTCGGCCACTCGAGTCGGGGTCGACACTTCTCTTCACGATTCTAGCTTGTGGTCGGCCTAATACAATATCACCTATCACCCGCAATCTCGGCATGTGGTCAGCCACTCGAGTCGGTGGCGAAACTTCTCTTCACGATTCTAGCACGTGGTAAGCCTAATACAAATATCACCCACAATCTCATCTCGTGGACAGCCACTCGAGTCTGGGTCGAAACTTCTACCCACAATCCCAGCACATGGTCAGCCTAATACAATATCACCCACAATCTCAGCTTGTGGTCAGCCACTCGAGCCTAGGTCAAAACTTCTCCCCACGATTCCGGCATGTGGTCATCCTAATACAATATCACCCACAATCTCAGCTCGTGGCTAGCCATTCGAGCCGAGGTCGAAGCTTCTCCCACGATTTCGGCACGTGGTCAGCCTAATAAAATATCGATCACAATCTTCGCTCGTGGTCAGCCACTCGCGCCAAGGTTGAAACTTTTTCTCATGATTTCGGCACGTGGTTAGCCTAATACAATATCACCCACAATCTCGGCTCCTAGTCAGCCACTCGAGCCGTGCTCAATACTTCTCCTCACTTTTCCGGCATGTGGTCAGCTTAATAGAACCCACAATCTCGGCTCATGGTCAGCCGCTCGATCCGGGGTCGAAATTTCTCCGTACGATTCCAACTCATGGTCAGCCTAATAGAATATCACCCAAAATCTCGGCGCATGGTCAGCCACTCGAGCCGCTACCGAAACTTCTCCTCACGATTCTAGCTCGTGGTTAGCCTTATAGAATATCATCCAACATCTCTGCTTGTGGTCAGCCACTCGAGCCAGCGTCAAAACTTCTCCTCTTGATCCTGCCTCGTGGTCAGCCTAATAGAATATAACCCACAATCTCAGCTCATGGTCAGCTACTCCTCTTTTTACCTATTACATTTTGTATTACCCCTCAGTAGCATTTTTCCTTTGTTCTTTGCCACTTTGGTGGTCATTGAGACAGTGATGGGATCAAGAAAAAATGTAATACCAAAAGGACTATCTTCCATTACAACTAACTCATAAAGAACTAACTCGGGAAGAACATTGGATGTATAAGCAAAAGCTCAAGCCCAGAAGCTGGCCGAGAGGTTGCGAATATATAAATGAGTAAATGAACTTCAGAAACTGTAAAAATTCTTCATGAGTGATGGAGGTTAATTTCAGAGAAGTCACCTTACTTCTTGCTGCGAGAATGGAAGTGAAAGCTTTCTTACCTGATGACCCTTCTTTCATTGCTCTTCTACTGGTGACTGAACCTTTCCCATGTTCACGAGAGCTTGTCCAATTGACATTTGCTTTTAGTTTCTGCAAAGCAGTTAATCATTTGACTCAGGAGATTATAACTTTGAATTTTAGGGGCAAAATCCATGGGAACATGGGGAAGTCTTAGTTTGATATAGCTTTACTGTCCGCTTTTGCTGCTTTTCCCTTAGGCAGCTGTACTGTTCCAAAACTCTGGCAGATGGATATTTCCTGAACTTCACAGCATGATTAAACAAACAAATACTAAGACAAGACATCGAGGTAGTCTTTTAAGCGGATGTGAAGCGATATAGAAAATCTCAAAAAGCAAGATTGAACAAAGCAGGAAAATAAGCAAAGAGTGTAAGTCTCATTCGTGAAGGAACCGCATGAGAGTAACTAATGAATTGCTGATGAAGAGCAACGGTCACAGTCCCAACTTGATTCTCTAGCTCGGTCCTTGTTATGCTCCTTTGATCTATTCCATTAGATTCCATTTTAGAAAACGTGAGAGAGGTAGTACCTTCGGAGTAATACAACTAATAATATTAACGATGGCATTCTATCATCATGGTGATCGACGTTGCTGCTCTTGTCTCTCTCTTCCTGAAAGATTAAGTGCAAGGAGAGTGGCATTTAATGCTTCCCAGATTAGGAGATATCCAACAGATAAAAGTCAGAACAAGCCAGAACGATCAGTGTTATATCTAAAAGAAACGCCCGAATCAATACTTCATTCAGAAAAGATAAAGGAACAAGCTTTTACCTTCATCGTCTTGGTTTCATTGTGGCTGAATGGTATCTTAAAAAGATGAAGTACAGAACTCAAACCAATAAGTGTGTTAAGGGGAAAGAAAGGGAGAAAGGGAAGAAGAAAAGAAACTAGCTAGGATTTGGTCAGCTAATGAAGCTTTAGATGCATCGTGCCATATATATGAGAAAAGCTGCCCTACTACTGCATAACTAAGTAATCAAATGTTATGGAAGAGAAAATCTAAATCCAGACCCTAGAGACAAACTAGAAGGGCAAGCAGTATTTTATTCCCTGAAGTTAGAAAAAGTCACAGATGGTGGACTAACTCCGCATGAAGAATATGAACAAAAGAGTAGTACGTGACCAACATATGGCAATTCAAGCTTTGGCACATTTAGGAAAAATGTAAAGAGTAGACAACAGCATGCAAGAAAGTATTCTAGCCATATACATTGACAGCAAAGAGGGGATAATTACGTTCATTAAAATTCAAGGGTGATATCGCACAAAACCACTGACAGTTAACATCAAGTTCTCATGTGAGTTGCCTCTTGAGCAAGGAAACTAACATGAGCAAGCAAGAAGCTCCAAGCACAGACAGGATATTTTGTGTGTATGTATTCTTTACCCATCAAATCACCACAAAACATATGTTTCATAAAAACCAGCAAGGAGAAGCAACTAAGGATAAGGAGAAATTAGATGCAACTGACATGACAGGAGGCACCTCACTTGCCCACCATCATCAGTACGTAAATGAAAGTGCAAAAACGATGCATAATTGATAGAGATTTCTCACCTGCAGCTCTGCTAATTTGTCATGGATATGCATGTAACCTAGATGAAGCTTTCCTCGAAAATGAACTGCTAAGTGCCGATCACTAAAGTAACACAACCATTAGAAGAATCTGTTCAATCTATCTTAAAGAAGTGTTAAAAATTAAATAACTATCATAAAGTTGTATCACAACATAATTGCTAACATACCATGATCTTTCAACATAAAAGGGAGAAAAAGTTCACATTTATTAGCCGCAAAAGTATTTCCCGTCATGCTATTCCCAAAAGCCTGCTGCTAACAAGAAAAAGTGCACATTTATTAGCCGCAAAAGTATTTCCCGTCATGCTATTCCCAAAAGCCTGCTGCTAACAAGAAGGTATAGTCTTTGGGTCAGAAAAGCTGGAGTACTTACTTCAAACCCAAACACCAATAGAATGTTCCCTAAGTTGCAGATCTTGTTAAGGAAGAAAATCAACTTTACCTATTATACACTCTGAGAACTACTCCACAAATGTCACAAACACATAGCTTCATATCAGTCTGCAAAACAATGCACTACAATGAAATTCAAATGGCATATATATCGACCATGCAGACATGTATTCATTTGAAAACATATAGATACCTTCACCATATAGACTAGTTAAAAGGGAGAATGACAGACTTCCTTTTTCAAACAGTAACTATCAAATGCTCCAGATAAATGATATTCATCTCTTCCATCATTAGACGTAGATTACTACAGCCTACCAATTGGGACAGCAGAATTGAAGCTACCGCTTAATACGCAAATTGATTTGCAGTCACAATTCGCACATTGGCAACGGCGTACCTGGCAGATTCTTTAACAGGCTCTGATCTGGCATGAAGTTGAAGGCAAGAAGATGAGTATGCAGCTGTTGCGACTTCTAAAACAATAGAGAGGTTGAAAATAGCTTCACTAGGCGGAGACAAAATCAAACACATGAAAACCTTTTTGAGCGCTTCAGCCTCTACCAGAGCCTTCTGCGCCTCGTCTGCCTTTCTCTGCTCACCTAAAGAATGCAGATAATGCAAGGGAGTAAGTCCATCCACAGCAAACTCCTGAACCGACTTTGGTCTGGCATGGCATGAAGCTAAAGGCAAGAAGATGAGTAAGCAACTGTTGCATCTTCCAATCCAACGCAGAGGTCAAAAATAGCATCAATAGGTAGAGACAATAGCAAGAAGATGAGTAAGTAACTGTTGCATCTTCCAATCCTTTTTGAGTGCTTCAGCCTCTTCCAGAGCCTTTTGCACCTCGTCTACCATTCCCTGCTCAACTAAAGAATGCATATAATGCCAGGGACTGAGTTCACCCACAGCAGATTCCTGAACAGGCTTTGTTCTGGCATGGCATGAGGCTGAAGGAAAGAAGACGAGTAAGCAACAGCTGCATCTTTCGAGCCAACACAGAGATGAAAATAGCTTCAATAGGTAGAGATAATAGCAAACAGATAAAAACCTTTCTGAGCGCTTAGCATCACCTTCTGCACCTTGTCTACCTTTCCCGGTTCACCTAAAGTATGCAGACAATGTAGCAGATTCCTGAGCAGGCTCTGGTCTGGCATGGAATGAAGTTGAAGGCAAGAAGATGAGTAAGCAACTAGTGCATCTTTCGAACGAACACAGAGGTAGAAAATAGCTTCAATGGGCGGAGACAATAGCAGACAGATAAAAACTTTTTTGAGCTCTTCAGCCTCTCCCAGAGCAATTCGGGCCTTGTCTAGCATTCCCTGCTCACCTAAAGGATGCAGATAATGCCGTGGAGTGAGTCCATCCACAGCAGACAGTGTATATCTAAATATCTAAGAAATTATCAAGTTCATTTCCATGTTCCATTAGATATAGAATCCAGTGATATAAAAGGCAGACGATATCTATAGAGGGTTGACATCTATTTCATATCAGTCAGACCCAACCTAAACCCAAAAATGAAAAGCAAAAACTGGTATATTCATCAAATTCATAACCACGTTGTATTATGAGAAGTGAAGAACTGTCTCACACTCAAATAAGCATAAGATAACTGCACAAACCATAATTCCCAGCAAAGGTGACTCACCAACTTCCTATGCCTTCTTTAGCTTCTCATTTATCATCTCTTGGGTGCAAGGATCAAAAGTAATAGCAAACAGGGGTGCCAAAGATGATGCATTTGGGACAGTTTGCAGTAAATGTGTCATATCTTTATTGAATGCGTCCGAAAGAAGCATAGACTGCCACAATATGCAAACAGCCAAGCCAGCAGATTAATAACATAACTATAAGCATCTATGGTACTCTTTCCTCAACTGTCAAAAGGTCAAGTCCACAGTCTAGTGTCCAAAAATGTCAGTGTTTGACATTAAATGAACGTTCCTAATCTGATTATAGAATAAAACAAAAGAGGATGCCAATGAATACCTGTTTACCTCTTTTTTTTGCATCAATTCTTCAACAATTCTCAAGCTCGAATGTTAAGACCCATCTTGCCTTGAAGATCTACAAATAATATACAATCAGATGCATCATGGGTCATCAGTACCTAATCCATGAAATCAGTGGCACACAACATGAGCAGGCCACTATTGTAAGCATATATCTCATGTTATTTGGAAGTATAATAGAGCTACACGTAGATAATGAAAAACTGATTTGACAGTAGCGTGAGATCAATCAGATAAGTAATGGGAAGAGTAAATATTCAGAAACAGTAAAAATTCTTCGCAAGGTTGGAGGTTAATTTCAGAAGTCGCCTTGTTTCTTGCTTTGAGAACAGGAGTGAAAGCTTAAGACCCTTCTTCCAGTGGTCTTCCACAGGTGACTGAACCAATTCTCATGTTGGCCAGAGCTTATCAAAATGACATCCTCGGTGCCGATTACCTTTGCATCCTTGTCCAGAGAACATTCAAGTTGCAAGAAAATTTCTTTAGACGCAAGTTTAATCTCCACGATGAAATCTGCGCTCAGTTTCTGTAACGAAGTCAGAGGTTTAAATCAGAATATTAAAATTCTGCATATAGAGGCAAAACCCAAGGGAGAATGGGGGAAGTCTTATTTTGTTTTACTATGTTGTTTGCTGCTGCTTGTGCATTGGACAGTTGTCATGCTCCCAAACTCCTACACAATCAAGCGAATTATGATTGAGAAGCAAAAGGGGAAATGAGATCAAGGAGCAGATAGCACATCATCTATGAGGGTAAAACCTTGCAACGGGGCAGGAAATTTGAGTGACCGATTCTGCCAGTCGCTCGGACACCAGGTTGCTGACGTCTCAAAGGACTCTGCTGTTTCTTCCCGCCTCCCCCGTAACATTCTTTGGCTTCTTCGATCCTCATCAATTTCAATGACAAGCTCCTGTTGTTGTAGCAACGAAGACAACAAAGGCCAGCTATAACACAATCAGAGAAGGAAATTTTATTCAAGAAATCAGAAGAAGACTGCCCCATTAAATCTAAGAGTAAAAGGAAAGGACGACAAAAAGGAAGGAGGAAAAAGATCGCAAGAATCCAAACGGATCGCAGCAGCTGCTCTCAATCCATGCTCAGAAATGCGAGTCGATCCCATTTCTAAATGTCCTGAGAACTCATCCAATACCTGCAAACAAAAGATAGCTATCAGAGAAGGCACAATAAAAAAAAAAAAAAACACAATCAGAGAAGGAAATTTTATTCAAGAAATCAAAACGCAAATTTCTCAACTTGGCAAGCAATCAGCTTGAAGACAGACCCATTAAATCTAAGAATAAAAGAAAAAGAATGGCAAAAAAGGAAAGAGGAAAAGATTGCAAGAGTCCAAATGGATCGCAAAAACTGCTCTCATATCCATGCCCGGAATTGCAAGTCGATCATTTTTCTGAATGTCCCGAGAACTCATCCCATGCCTGCAAGCAAAAGTTAGCTCTAACACTGTCGTAGAAGGAAATTTATTCAAGAAATTGAAAGGCAAATTTCTGAACTTGGCAATAGATCAGCTTGAAGACGGACCCATTAAATCTAGAATAAAAAGAAAAGAATGACAAAAAGAAAGAGGAAATGTCTAAGCCCATTTACTGAAATTAACCCATAAACTATGTTGAATAAGTGGAGAAAAGGCTGTTAGAAGTATAAGCATATCAGGCTTCCCCTTGGTTTCGCTTAGTGTCTTGCTTTCTCGGTAATCTAGTGTAGAAGCACCATTAATGGTATGGATAAATTTCCAATCACTGGCTTCGATCCCATCTCCAGCGTTACCGTGAAAATACCTGTCACTTGAGTTTGAGGAGTGCTGCAAAGGAGTCTCTGGACCTACGAGTGACCAAATTCATATATAAGACAAATTGGAAGTCCAGGTTGAAAAATCTGATGAGTCTCAGGTGTCCATTCAACTGCCTCACCTTGCCCGGTTCCTCTTAAGTTTTTTATAACTCATGAGCATAATGCCTCGCTCTGAGTCCATGCCCCTCCAAGTTGATCCTTCACAATGTAAAGGTAAAGATAGCGTAAGGATTAATGCAGATGGTGTTCTATAAGACAAAAAGGAGAACAATCTTGTGAACTTATAAAAAATATGAAAAAGTAAATAACTATACTCTGACTCTGTCTCCATATTCAATTTACCTCTGACACTGCGACCCCTCGAAAGCTCATACGTTGCTTGTTCACACCACAGATCACATAGCTAAGAACATCATAAATCCTCGCATTCTATATATGATGCTTTAAGGAAAACTTCAAGCTCTAGATAGATTGAGAATCAAAATGTTTGAGAATGGAAAAAAGAAGACAACGATAAAGAAAGGGAAATGGCAAGGTGGGTTGAAACATGGATAAACTAGGAAGACTCATGCATCTAAAAAACTCATTACACATCATATGGGATCTGTTGCTTGGTGTGTCAAATGCATCCATCCACTTTTGAGCTTCTCCGGCTGTGGCACATGCAATCTTAAACCAAGTAAGCAGTTATCCAGTAGACTCCTGAGAAGATAAGGAGGTGTATACAAAGTCCATTTTGAAACTCTCTCCCTCTCTCTCGCTATCTATCTGGGTCTTCTACAGATTGTATGTAAACTCCTAACTAGATTTTACCATCTTTGAGCTAACATTACTAGGGAAAAATATTTACAGTGCACAACAGATAAACAATAGAGATTTGCAATTTAACTGATTCCAAACATTCAACAATCTATTATTAACTATGAAGAATCAACAGAATTCACTTCATATGTGTAGCAATGTCATAGCATACTATGAAGCTATAGAAACTGCTGAAATAATTGAAGGTGGAGGAAGAGATAACTTACTTCTCCTTTCTTTGTCTCGTCCAGTCGGTTAGAAAATCGCATGACATATACATCCTATAGAGAAAGAACAGCACCATCGGAAAGTTATTACTAATTATCAGCCAATTAGACCGACGGTGTCTAATGTAGATATATAGAAAGAAATATGCATGATACAGAAACTACGCAATAGATTGGCAAAACTTACCCCATCATTTACTTTTTGACATCCTAGCTCCTCCACCATGAGCAAGGGGCCTATAACACCCCTCCTAATTGTTTTCTGCACAAAAAATAAATAAAATACCCCTCTTTCATTTCTCCTCACGATTCGGGCTCGTGGTCAGCCTTCAG
Source organism: Lagerstroemia speciosa (assembly GCA_037672795.1). Lineage (NCBI taxonomy): Eukaryota > Viridiplantae > Streptophyta > Magnoliopsida > Myrtales > Lythraceae > Lagerstroemia > Lagerstroemia speciosa. The sequence continues at coordinate 7,437,865 of CM075299.1, forward strand.
CCACTCGAGCTATGCTCCGTGCTCGAAACTTCTCCTCACGATTCTGGCACGTGGTCAGCCTAATGCAATATCACCCACAGTCTCGGCTCGTGGACGGCCATTCGAGCCGTGCTCGAAACCTCTCCTCACGATTTCGACACGTGGTCAGCCTAATATAATATCACCCACAGTCTCAGCTCGTGGACAGCCACTCGAGGCGTGCTCGAAACCTCTCCTCACGATTCCGGCACTTGGTCAACCTAATATAACATCACCCACAGTCTCGGCTCGTGGACAGCCACTCAAGCCGTGCTAGAAACCTCTCCTCACGATTCCGGCACGTGGTCAGCCTAATATAATATCACCCACAATCTCGGCTCGTGGACAGCCACTCGAGCCGTGCTCTAAACTTCTCTTCACGATTCTAGCATGTGCTTAGCCTAATACAATATCACCCACAATCTCGGCTCGTGGTTAGCCATTCGGGCCGGGGTCGAAGCTTCTCCCCACAATTTCGGCACGTGGTCAGCCTAATAAAATATCGCCCACAATCTTGGCTCGTGGTCAACGACTCGAGCCGGGTTGAAACTTCTCCTCACGATCCCGACACTTGGTCAGCCTAATACAATGTCACCCGTAATCTCAGCTTGTGGACAGCCACTCGAGCTATGCTCAAAACTTCTCCTGTCTATTCCGGCACGTGGTCAGCCTAATATAAAATCACCCATAGTCTCGTCTCGTGGACAGCTACTTGAGTCAGGGTCAAAACTTCTCCTCACGATTCCGGCACGTGGTCAGCCTAACACAATATCACCTGCAGTCTTGGCTCGTGGACAGCCACTCGAGCCATGCTCGAAACTTCTCCTCATGATTCCGGCTCGTGGTCGGCCTAATAGAATATCACCTATCACTCGCAATCTCAGCTAGTGGTTAGCCTTTAAGTCGAGGTTGAAATTTCTCCACACGATTCCGACATGTGGCCAGCCTAATACAAAATCACCAACAATCTTGTCTCGTGGACAACCACTCGAGTCGGGGTCAAAACTTCTCCCCACAGTCCCGGCACATGGTCAGCCTAATACAATATCAACGACAATCTCAGCTCGTAGTCAGTCACTTGAGCCAAGGTCAAAACTCCCCCCCACGACTTTGGCACGTGGTCAACCTAATACAATATCACCCACAATCTCGACTCGTGGTTAGCCATTCGAGCCGGGGTCGAAGCTTCTCCCCACGATTTCGGCACGTGGTCAGCCTAATAAAATATCGCCCACAATCTTGGCTCGTGGTCAACGACTCGAGCTGGGTTGAAACTTCTCCCCACGATTTCGATTTCGGCACACGTGGTCCGCCTAATACCATATCGCCCAAAATCTCAGCTCGTGGACAGCCACTCAAGCCGAGGTTGAAACTTTTTCTCACGGTTCTCGCACGTGGTTAGCCTAATACTATCACCCACAATCTCGGCTCCTGGTTAGCCACTCGAGCTGTGCTCATTCCAGCATGTGGTCAGCTTAATAGAACCCACAATCCCGGCTCATGGTCAGCCGCTCGAGCCGAGGTCGAAACTTCTACTCACGATTCCAACTCGTGGGCAGCCTAATAGAATATCACCCAAAATCTCCGCTCGTGGTCAGCTACTCGAGCCGGTGCCAAAACTTCTCCTCACAATTATGGCTCGTGGTCAGCCTTATAGAATATCATCCACACTCTCTGCTCGTGGTCAGCCACTCGAGTCAGGATCAAAACTTCTCCTCTTGGCTCTAGCCCTTAGTCAGCCAAATAGAATATAACCCACAATCTCAGCTCATGGTCAGCTACTCCTCTTTTTGCCTATTACATTTTGTATTACCCCTTAATAGCATTTTTCATTTGTTCTTTGTTGCTTTGGTGGTCATTCAGACAGTGATGGGATCAAGAAAAAATGTAATACCAAAAGGACTATATTCCATTACAACTAACTCATAAAGAACTATCTCGCGAAGAACGTTGGACTTATAAGCAAAAGCTCAAGCCCACAAGCTGACCGCGAGGTTGCGAATACATAATTGAGTAAATGGACTTTAGAAACTGTAAAAATTCTTCATGAGTGAAGGAGGTTAATTTCAGAGAACTCACCTTACTTCTTGCTGTGAGAACGGAAATGAAAGCTTTCTTACCTAATAACCCTTCTTTCGTTGCTCTTCTACTGGTGACTGAACCTTTCTCATCTTCAGGAGAGCTTGTCAAATTGACATCTGCTGTCAGTTTCTGCAAAGTAGTTATTGATTCGACTCAGAAGATTATAACTTTGAATTTTAGGGGCAAAATCTAAGGGAAAATGGGGAAGTCTTAGTTTGTTATAACCTTACTGTCTGCTTTTGCCTTAGGCTCTGGCTGAAGGATATTTGCCGAACTTCACAGCATGATTAAACAAACAAATACTAAGACAAGACATCGAGGTAGTCTTTTAAGCGGATGCGAAGCGATATAGAAAATCTCAAAAAGCAAGATTGAACAAAGCAGGAAAATAAGCAGAGCGTGTAAGTCTCGTTCGCGATTCAAAAGAAGAAGGAATCGCATGAGAATAACTAATGAATTGCTGATGAAGAGCAACGGTCACAGTCCCAACTTGATTCTCTATCTCCGTCCTTGTTATGCTCCTTCGATCTATTCTATTAGACTCCATAGAAAAAGTGAGGGGTAGCACCTTCAGAGTAATACAACTAATAATACTAGCGATGGCATTCTATCATCATGGTGATCAAAGTCACTGCTCTTGTCTCTCTCTTCCTGAAAGATTAAGTGCAAGGAGAGTGGCATTTAATGCTTCTCGGATTAGGAGATATCCACTGGATAAAAGTCAGAACCAGCCAGAAGGATCAGTGTTATATATAAAAGAAATGCCGAATCAATACTTCATTCGGAAAAGATAAAGAAACAAGCTTTTACCTTCATCGTCTTGGTTTCACTGTGGCTGAATGGTATCTTAAAAAGATGAAAAACTTGTACGGAACTCAAACCAACAAGCATGCTAAGGGGAAAGAAAGGGAGAAAGGGAAGAGGAAAGAAAGGGAGAAAGGGGAGAGGAAAGAAACTAGCTAGGATTTGGTCAGCTAATGAAGCTTTAGATGCACCGTGCCATATATATGAAAAGTTGCCCACTGCTGTATAACTAAGTAATCAAATGTTATGGAAGAGAAAATCTAAATCCAACCCTGGAGACAAACGAGAAGGGCAAGCAGTATTTTATTCCCTGAAGTTAGAAAAAACTCACAGATGGTGCAGTAACTTCGCATGAAGAATGTGAACAAAACAGCAGTACCTGACGAACATATTGCAATTCAAGCTTCGGCACATTTACAAAAAATGTAAAGAGTAGACAACAGCATGCAAGAAAGTATTCTAGCCATATAAATTGACAGCAAAAAGGGGATAATTACGTTCATTAAAATTCAAGGGTGATATAGCACACAAAACCACTGACAGTTAACATCAAGTTCTCATGTGAGTTGCCTCTTGAGCAAGGAAACTAACATAAGCAAGCAAGAAGCTCCAAGCACAGACACGATATTTTGTGTGTATGTATTCTTTACCCATCAAATCACCACAAAACATATGTTGCATAAAAATGGGCAACGAGCAGCAACTAAGGATAAGGAGAAATTAGTTGCAGCTGATATGACAGGACACACCTCACTTGCCCACCATCATCAGTACGTAAATAAAAGTGCAAAAGCGATTCATAATTAACAGAGATTTTTGACCTGCAGCTCTGCTAACTTGTCACGGATATGCATTTAACCTAGATGAAGCTTTCCTCGAAAATGAACTGCTAAGCGCCGATCACTAAAGTAACACAACAATTAGAAGAATCTGTCAATTTATCTGAAGGAAGTGTTAAAAATTAAGTAACTACAAGAAAGCTGTATCACAACATAATTGCTACTATACCATGATCTTTCAACATAATACAGAGAAAAAATGCACATTCATTAGCCGCAAAAGTAATCCCCGTCATAATGTTCCCAAAAGCCTGCTGGTGACAAGCAGGTATAGTCTTTGGGTCAGAAAAGCTGGAGTACTTACTTCAAACCCAAACACCAATAGAATATTCCCTAAGCTGCAAATCTTGTTAAGGACGAAAATCAGTTTTACCTATCATACACTCCAGGAACTGCTCCACATATGTCACAAACACATAGCTTCAGACCAGTTTGCAAAACAACGCACTACAATGAAATTCATATGGCATATATATTGGCTATGCAGACATGTATTCATTTGAAAACATATAGATACCTTCACCATATAGACTAGTTAAAAGGGAGAATGACAGACTTCCATTTTTCAAACAGTAACTGCCAAATGCTCTGGATAAATGATATTCATCTCTCCTCCATCATTAGATGTAGATTACTACAGCCTACCAATTGGGACAGTAGAATCGAAGATACGACTTAATATGCAAATTGATTTGCAGTCACAGTTCGCACATCGGCAGCAGAGTACTTGGCAGATTTTTTAACAGGCTCTGATCTAGCATGAAGCTGATGGCAAGAAGATGAGTACCCAATTGCTGCAACTTCTTAAACAACAGAGAGGTTGAAAATAGCTTCACTTGGCGGAGACAAAATCAAAGAAATAAAAACCTTTTTGAGTGCTTCGGCCTCTCCCTGAGCCTTCCGCGCCTTGTCTGCCTTACCCTGCTCACCTAAAGAATGCAGATAATGCCAGGGAGTAAGTCCATCCATAGTAGATTCCTGAACCGGCTCTGGTCTTGCATGGCATGAAGCTGGAGGCAAGAAGCTGAGTAAGCAACTGTTGCATCTTCTGAACCAACACAGAGGTAAAAAATATCTTCACTAGGTAGAGACAATAGCAAACAGATAAAACCTTTGTGAGTGCTTCAGCCTCTTCCAGAGCCTTTTGCACCTCATCTACCATTCCCTGCTAACGTAAAGAATGTAGATAATGCCTGGGACTGAGTTCACCCACAGCAGATTCCTGAGCAGGCTTTGTTCTGGCATGGCATGAGGCTGAAGGCAAGAAGTTGAGTAAGCAACCGCTGCATCTTTCGAGCCAACACATAGATGAAAATAGCTTCAATAGGTAGAGACAATAGCAAACAGATAAAAACCTTTCTGAGCGGTTAGCATCGCCATCTGCGCCTCGTCTACCATTCCCGGTTCACCTAAAGTATGCAGATTATGTAGCAGATTTCTGAGCAGGCGCTGGTCTGGCATGGAATGAAGTTGCAGGCAAGAAGATGAGTAAGCAACTGCTGCATCATTGGAACCAACACAGAGGTTGAGAATAGCTTCATTAGGTAGAGACAATAGCAAACAGATAAAAACCTTTTTGAGCACTTCAGCCTCTTCCAGAGCCTTTTGCGCCTTGTCTACCATTCCCTGATCACCTTACGAATGCAGATAAGGCCAGGGACTGAGTCCATCGACAGTAGATTCCTGAACAGGCTCTGAATTGGAATGGCATCCAGCTGAAAGCGAGAAGATGAGTAGGCAAGTGCTGCATCTTTTGAACCAACACAGGGGTCGAAAATAGCTTCAATAGGCAGAGACAATAGCAGACAAATAAAAAACATTTTGAGCGCTTTAGCCTCTTCCAAAGCCTTTTGCGCCTTATCTAGCATTCCCTGCTCACTTAAAGGATGCAGATAATGCCAAGGAGTGAGTCCATCCGCAGCAGACAGCGTATATCTAAATGTATAAGAAATTATCAAATTCATTTCCATGTTCTATTAGATATACAGTCATAGAAAAGGCAGATGGTGTCTATAGAGGGTTAACGTTTATATCATATCAGTCAAAAGCAACCTAGACCCCAAAATGAAAAGTAGAAACTTGTATATTCACCAAATTCATAACCATGTTGTATTATGAGAAGCGAAGAACTGTCTCGCACTCAAATAAGCATAAGATAACTACACAAACCATAATTCCTAGCAAAGCAAAGGTGACTCACCAACTTCCTATGCCTTCTTTAGCTTCTCATTTATCATCTCTTTCTTGGGTGCAAGGATCAGAAGTAACAGCAGACAGGGGTGCCAAAGATGGTGCATTTGGCACAGTTTGCAGTAAATATGCCATATCTTTATTGAATGCATCCGAAAGAAGCATAGATTGCCACAGTATGCAAACAGCCATGCCAGCAGGTTAATAACATAACTATAAGCATCTAAGGTGCTCTTTCTCAGCTGTCAAAATGTCAAGTCCACATTCCAATGTCCAAAAATGTCAATGTTTGACATTAAATGAGCGTTCCTACTCTAATTATAGAATAAAACAAAAGATGATGCCAACGAATACCTGTTTACCTCCTTTTTTTTACCATCAATTCTTTAACAATTCTCAAGCTCGAATTTTAAGACCCATCTCACCTTGAAGATCTACAAATTATATACAATCGATGCATCATGGGTCATTAGTACCTACTCCATGAAATCAGTAGCACACAACATGAGCAGGCCACTATTGTAAGTATCTATTTCATGTTATTTGGAAGCATAATAGAGCTACACTTAGATTATGATAAAGACATGAAAAACTGATCTGACAGCAGTGTGAGATCAATTAGATAAGTAATGGGAAGAGTAAATATTCAGAAACAGTAAAAATTCTTCACAAGGTTGGAGGTTAATTTCTGAAGTCACCTTGTTTCTTGCTTTGAGAACAGGAGTGAAAGCTTAAGACCCTTCTTTCAGTGCTCCTTCACTGGTGACTGAACCAATTCTCGTGTTCATCGGAGCTTATCAAAATGACGTCCTCAGTGCCGATTACCTTTGCATCCTTGTCTAGAGAACGTTCAAGTTGCAAGAAAATTTCTTAAGGTGCAAGTCTAATCTCTACGATGAAATCTGCTCTCAGTTGTTGTAATGAAGTCAGAGGTTTGAATCAGAATATTAGAACTCAGGATATAGAGGCAAAACCCAAGGGAAAATCGGGGAATTCTTACTTTGTTTTACTATGTTGTTTGCTGCGGCTTGTGCATTGGACAGTTGTCGCGCTCCCAAACACCTACACGATCAAGCGAGTTATGATTGAGAAGTAAAAGGGGAAACGAGATCAAGGGGCAGATAGCACATCATCTATGAGGGTAAAACATTATAACGGGATGGGAAATTTGAGTGACTGGTTTTTCTTGAGCAGTCGCTCCGACACCAGGTTGCTGATGTCTCGAAGGACTCTGCTGTTTCTTCCTGCCTCCCCCACAACATTCTTTGGCTTCTTCGCTCTTGGTCAATTTCAATGACAAGCGTCTGTCATTGTAGCAACAAAGACAACAAAAGCCAGCTATACCACAATCAAAGAAGGAAATTTTATTCAAGAGATCGAAAGAAGACAGCCCCATTAAATCAAAGAGTAAAAAGAAAGAACGACAAAAAGGAAGGAGGAAAAAGATCGCAAGAATCCAAACGGATCGCAGCAGCTGCTCTCATATCCATGCTCGGAAATGCGAGTTGATCCCGTTTCTAAATGTCCTGAGAACTAATCCGATACCTGCAAACAAAAGATAGCTATAACACAATCAGAGGTGGAAATTTTATTCAAGAAATCGAAATGCAAATTTCTCAACTTGGCAAGCAATCAACTTGAAGACAGACCCATTAAATCTAAGAATAAAAGAAAAAGAATGGCAAAAAAGGAAAGAGGAAAAAGATTGCAAGAATCCAAACGGATCACAGCAACTGCTCTCATATCCATGCCCGGAATTGCAAGTCGATCATGTTTCTGAATGTCCCGAGAACTCATCCCATGCCTGCAAACAAAAGTCAGCTATAACAATCATAGAAGGAAATTTATTCAAGAAATTGAAACGAAAATTTCTGAACTTGGCAATGGATCAACTTGAAGACAGACCCATTAAATTTAAGAATAAAAAGAAAAGAACGACAAAAATAAAAGAGGAAATGTCTAAGTCCACTTGCTGAAATTAACCCATAAACTATGTCGAACAAGTGGAGAAAATGTGGTTAGAAGTATAAGCATATCAGACTTCCCCTTCGTTTCACTTAGTGTTTCGCTACATACTTTTCGGTCATAGAATCTCAGAAGTTCACAGTAAATAAAGGTGGATAATTCCTTTCTCGGTAATCTAGTGTGGAAGCACCATTAGTGGTATGGACACATTTCCAATCTCTGGCTTCGATCCCATCTCCAGCGTCACTATGAAAATACCTATCACTTCAGTTTGAGGGGCGCTGCAAAGGAGTCTCTACACCTATGAGTGACCAAATTCATATATAACACAAATTGGAAGTCTAGGTTGAAAAATCTGATGAGTCTCAGGTGTCCATTCAACTGCCTCACCTTGCCCAATTCTTCTAGGTTTTTTATAACTCATGAGCATAATGCCTCACTCCGAGTCCATGCCCCTCCAGGTTGATCCTTCACAATGTAAAGGTAAAGATAGCGTAAGGATTACTGCAGATGGTGTTCTATGAGACAAAAAGGAGAACAATCTTGTGACCTTATAAAAAATATGGAAAAGTAAATTGAAACTATACTCTGTCTCTATCTCCATATTCAATTTATCTCTGCCACTACCACCCCTCGAAAGCTCACACGCGGCCTGTTCACAACATAGATCACATAGCTAAGAATGTCATAAATCCTCGCATTCCATAATATATGATGCTTTCAAGAAAACTTCAAGCTCTAGATAGATTGAGAATCAAAATGTTTGAGAATGGAAAAAAGAGGACAACAATAAAGAAAAGGAAATGGCAAGGTGGGTTGAAACATGGATAAACTAGGAAGACCCATGCATCTAAAAAACTCATTACACATCATATGGGATCTGTTGCTTGGTGTGTCAAATGCATCCATCCACTTTTGAGCTTCTCCGGCTGTGGCACATGCACTCTTAAACCAAGTAAGCAGTTATCCAGTAGACTCCGGAGAAGACAAGGAGGTGTATACAAAATCCATTTTGAAACTCTCTCCCTCTCTCTTGCTATCTATCTGGGTCTTCTACAGATTGTATGGAAACTCCAAACTAGATTTTACCATCTTTGAGCTAACATTACTAGGGAAAAGTATTTACAGTGCACAGCAGATAAACAATAGAGATTTGCAATTTAACTTATTCTAAACATTCAACAATCTATTATTAACTATGAAGATTCAACAAAATTCACTTCGTATGTGCAGCAAAGTCATAGCATACTATGAAGCTATAGAAACTGCTGAAATAATTAAAGGTGGAGGAAGAGATAACTTACTTCTCCTTTCTTTGTCTCGTCCAGCAGGTTATAAAATCGCATGACGTATACATCCTATAGAGAAAGAACAGCACTATCAGAAAAGTGTTATTAGTTATCAGCCAATTAGACTGACGGTGTCTAATGTACATATATAGAAAGCAATACGCATGATACGGAAACTATGCAATAGATTGGAAAACCTTGCCCCATCATTTACTTTCCAATGTCCTAGCTCCTCCACCATGAGCGAGGGACCTATAACACCCCTCCTAATTGGTTTCTGCACAAAAAATAAATAAAAGACCCTTCTTTGATTGCTCTTCTTGCTGTGATAGAACTTGGCCACGTTCAAGTTGCAAGTAAGTAAGTCTCCTTCACAATCCAAAAGAAGAAGCAACTACTTGAAAATAGAGATAAATTTATACATGCGCATCACTATAATTATTTACTCTTGAACAATGCTTCAATTTTGAACTTCCAGTGATGCTTATGGATTGCTTAAGTACGCCAAAATCCAAAAGGATCAAGGATTTTTGAAGTTACCTCTTGGTTGCTGATGAACAACAGCTGCTCTCATAATCTCTTGATCGCACCATCGATTGTGGTGCGACCTTAGGCGACTTCTTGAATCCTAACTGCAAGAATGATCGGAGTCTCTATCCCTTCCTCTGTTATTGTACCTATCCCGATCCTTGCTACTCCTATATCCCTCCCTAGATTGCAGTTACCTCCCCAGTCACGGCACATACTGGATTCTCTATCTCAGTCTCCACCATTCCTTCAATCTGTCCCATTAGATTCCATTTTAGAAGAAGTGGCAAGGGTAATACCTTCATAATAATCTAACTAATAATGGGAAAAATAGCATTCCTAAGAAGATATGGACTTATTTTCTAGCATCATGGCAATTGACCTTGCAACTCTTGTTTCTCTCTCCTCAAAGTCAAAACAAGACACTGACTTACTTTCTATCATCCCAGCGATTGACCTTGCCACTCTTGTTTCTCTCTTGCTCAAAGAATAAGTATAAGGAAAGTCAAAACAAGCCACAGTGATCAATAATATCTGTAAAAGCAAAGCCATAATGCAATAAATCATTCAACCATTTCTCGAAAAGGTTTAATCCACCAATATCAATACTTCACCTTGAAAAGATAAATTATGAGCTTTTACTTTCATGTTTTTAGTTTCACTATGGTTGAATTGTATCTTCAAAAGATGAAAACTTGTACAGAACATGAATTGATACTAAAAGATTCGATTTCACATTTGAACGCTGAACTTGTCAAACCAGAAGAGTTTTGTGAACATACTTGGAACTACACGGCTTCTGCTGTTGGATGGAGTATGAAGAGATGCTAAACAGGGGCCATATCCTATCAAACTGATCTTCAAAAACTGTAAGATTCTAAAACATTAAACTTGAGCAGATGTGAAGATGCGCTGCTTGGTTTTCAACAAGCTGCAGAGCATCCAAAATGCAATGAGAGAACATCTAAGCAGAAGCTAAGAAGAACAGAAGGAGAGAGGAAAAAAAAGGGGTCATCACTTAAACAACATACTATATTTGAAACAATCCAATCACAAGGTTGAAAGTAACTCTCAGCACAGTCCAGGGCAAATATGGAGTAGTGACATCCTAGTTTGTAACTTAGGACACCTTTGCATTGACATTCCTCCTCCACACCCTCCAAAAGAGCAGGAAAAAGAGAAAAAGGAGACCGGCAACTTTACACATAGTCGGACCTGCCTTGCGAAGTAGTCTTCAATGAGGCAGGTAATAAGGGCAACAAACATCTACGGTCACAGATAACTTTTAGATGCTGCAAAAGCCATGTTATGATAGAGAAGGATGTTCTTGAATTAAGACAGCAAAGGATGGGAAGAGGCAAGAGGGCAGAACAAAAACATCTACTTTGCCATAGCTACCAGGGCAGATCGAGCATCTGTGAAGAAAGCGATAAGGGAACCCAGTTTAAGCTTATCATTGCATGCAAAACTCAGCCTGTACCTGCAATGTGACAACGATTTCAACTCAGTGGTGATTCTGCAGTGACAAGCAACGAATGCAAGATTCGAACTTATGACACGATCAGAGAAGGAAACTGATATGAACCGGGGATTAGATTGAGACAATAAAGAAGTAGGAGGGGCCGATGTTGTAATATGAGCATAGAAGTTGTTAATTCTGTCAGTGCCCAACTGATAGGTCGTTGAGCTGTTGAAGGATCTGTTCTCTGGTAACCGATTTCCACTGCTATAAATCCTACCCCGTAGTACATGTAATGGGCAGCCAATAGAATGAATGAATAGTCGATCTCTCTAATTCCTCTGAATCTCTTCCTTCTTCTTCTGTTGCTTCTCTCTTCTTCTTCTAGTCTCTCTCCTTCTTCGATTTTTTCAGAAACGAGTCTTATCAGGAACTTAATTTAAGCAATCAAAAAGTAAATTTATCAACTCACGTGTGTGAAAGGGTTCTCTCTTGACCATTGAAGAATAACAACAGAGCCCCCCAGCGCGTGTGAGATTCTTCTTCCTCCTTCCCTCTCTCTGTAAGTGTTGAATGCTTGATTTTACTGTGAAAACTCTCTCCTGATCGTTGAAGATTAACAACAGAGGCTCTCTCTCTGCCCCTCAACTTGCATGAAATTCTTCTTCCTTCCCTCCCTCTATGAGGGTTCGATGTTTGAATTTTAGGCAACATAGTCTTGATCTTTAGTCTTGATCGTTGAAGATCAACAACAGAGGCTCTCCCCAACTTAGCGTGCGTGAAATTCATCTTCCTTCTCTCCCTCTGTGAGCGCTCGACGTCTGAATTTTACTGCAAAGGCTCTATCTTGATCATCGAAAACTAGTAACAGAGGTTCTCAACCTCTGCATGTGGATTCCCTCTTCGTTCTGTGTCTGAAGAGGTGATGCTTTTATAAGGGTAACGAACGCCTGACCAACGATCATATTGTCTTGTGGCATCTTGGCCGTTGGATCGCTGAGATCCGATGGTCCTCATTGTAGGGGCGCATTTTTTTGAAATTTTTTTTTAAGAGTCAACCGGTAAGAGGTATTTTATGCCTTAGATGGGCCGGGCCGATCCGATAATGGGCTTATGCTGGTCCAACGGCCCAATTTCTCCCTCGGCAGTTCAATAAGTACGCCATAGAGCTTTCAAGTGGTCACATGCAAACGCGGTCGGGAATGATTATGTCACGTGCCCTTTTTTTAACAGGATCTATTGAAGATATTAATTGTCGATGCACAAAAAAATCACAGTCGATTGAAAATAAGGGGATCTTTCAACGTATCTCTTTATTTCTACTTTTTCTCTTCAACGTAATACTCATTGATCTCTTTTGTGATAGAGAAATTGGCTTAATTTTGTTTTTTATTTTTTATTTTTTTTACTTTTCCTAATTATCAAGACATAATCTTTATTCAACGAAAAAGAGGCATATCTTTGGGTCCTGTCTCACATTAATAAAAAAATTATCCCGAAAAAAGGATTTTTTTTAAAAAAACAGTGCCATTTATTTAATATATGAGTTTTTTTTAATTAAAATGGAGGCTCATCAACTTTGAAGACTTAAGAGTAAGGAAAAAAAAGGAATGAATATATATATATGGAGAGTCCTAATTAATAAAAATCGAGTTGATATTTTTTATTTTAAATTGAATATTATTTTTATTTCTTATGATTGGAATTGTCCTAATTCCAAAGATAAAGACAATATCACGAGCATCCAACCTTCTAAATTGTCTTTGGCCTGTTCCTCGTGCCATTGCACGAAAGGTTATGAACTCGAATGTATTATTTTCTTTTTTATTTTTTTTGGGACATGTTTGATTACTATTATTATCATATTTTTTTCAAATTTATGGATATTAATATAAAAATTCAAGAATATTTTTCCCAGCTAGCTTGGTTAATTTGTGTTATCTTCAACTATATAGGTTGATAATTTAAGACAATAGACACTTGATCAGTTACATAGAATACTAGTACTACGACAAGCGGCTCAATGCTTTCTAGTGATTGGAGAATATTATGGACGACTGAGGGATTAAGTTCTCTATGGGCATCTCTTCCGCGTAGGTAAGATTTGATAGAACTCAATAAATCACAACATTCGGGTTCTAAATACAAAATATGAAATGTTTCTATGTTCTCAATAGTAGGTCAATAGCATCCTAGTTGCAGTCGTCGTGATTAACCTGCATCTTTTTCTAACAGTTTACACTGTAGAAAGTCGATATTCATGTCAAAAGACTGGTATGCATCTAGCCAAAATTCTAATCACGTCAAACAAGTCTAGGACCGCTGTTTATGTCGATGAGATTTCTCGAGAGATATACAACTCCATCACATCTACTGCATGCTAGCTCTAGGTTTCATGGCGAGGGGCCTCCTCAAGCAACTTTGCAGTAGGAGTTTGGGGCTCTTCTTTTTCTTGGATTCAATCCCTGTTAACCTTACACTGTCGTTTCTTCTTTAAATGACCTTTTTGGGTTATTTACTATGCCATCTTGTAAACGTAAGTCAATTTTACTATGCATAAGAAAGGCTTCTATTTATTCGAACGAAAGAGAGAACTGACAACTTCTAACGAAAATTGAATTCAGAACTTTTTCATTTCATAGTGAGGATGACCCCTCCTCTGTCATCTCTCTACCTTTGATGAGAATGTCTTACGATCGCCAGATTACAATACTTCTAAGTGAACTCCAACCAATAAGATTAAATCATTTCTAGGTTTTTTTTTTATTTTTAGAGTTATATAAAATATCCTTAAAATGACTTAATGTTATTAGTTGATTTTACCGTGCAAGTAATGTCGTGTACCAATACCGCTACATGCAATACTCTCCTCTTTGAGTATGAAGATTAGCTATTACTTTCCTTCTTTTTTTTCCCCAGATTTCAAAGTACTGGAACATGGGCAGATAAGAAGAATGGAAAAAGGGAGAATATATTATACATGTATATGCACATATATTTATATGTAGACAGAAAAAATGGTTGGGGATAAGAGAGAGGAGTGATTGTCATGGCAGCTCTAGAGATAAACGTAGTGGTCGCGAGGAAGAGATATAAATAATGACAGAAAATTTTATAATTGGTTAAAAAAATTTGTAAATATAATACTTTGGTATAAATTAAAAAATATATATCAATTGTATGTGGGATGTGTTCTATACATTATGACTAAAAAGATGAGATTACAACTTTTATTCGTTTCCTTTCATTTATATATATTATGTTGGCAAAAAAAAAAAAAAGGACATTAGTGTTGACCAATCATGTTCATATCAAAGGTCTCCCCACGAAACTTGTCCACAACCAAGGGCCTGTCACTCACATTCACAACATGTGGCTGGACCTTGTTACTCCTGTCCCGGCTTGTTTGGATGGAGGGATTTTGAAATAACAGAAGGAAGAGCACTTCGAGAAATTATTCTTTGAAATCGAATTTGTGAGACGAGTTAATCTTGCTGTAATAGAACGATCTTGTGTCATAAGTATGTTTTCACTATAACCCTCGTTTCTAATAAATTGTAAATATCTTTACGACGATTGGGATGCACCGGAGCTAGTGGAGCGAGTCTTTTAGATCGGACCTGATCTCTTTGCCCCCATCAATCGGACGTAAAAATCCGTGCTTTTATAAAGTGGAGGAGCACAAAATAAATGTGATGGGGATCGAGCTAGACACATGCATGTACCACGTACCCCTCACATGACACATGAGATGAGGTGCGCAAAGTTTAGCTTTGTGGAAGTTGAAATTTACATACCTTATCACACACACAACCCTCCAAACTTTCATCTTTTTGGTAGCACTTTCAACCACATGAAATCAGCTATTTAACTATAACACGTCGGTACAGATGGCTCGGAATCTCTTTTCCTTAGGTAAGATATCAGTTTCGATCATCGTAAATGTCGACAAAACTTTTCCTCTTCGTGGGTCGGTCCGGGCTCGAATTTCTGTCTGTCATGGTCACTGTTTGGGCTTCTGGGCGCGGGTAGTATAGACCGAAAAAATGAAATCAACTTCTTAACCATACGAGGAAATGATCTAACTCTCCTTTATTGATAGCGACCATCCACATGCATAACACTTGAGTTGTTCCGAAAGTTATGTCAATTTAGGTGATGAATGTGTTTTCTTCCGCTGATCCCCCTTTCTTCTATTGGACAGCCCGCCGGTTTTCTTAGATAGCATTGATTGGCTTGAAAATTGACCCTTTTTTTTGGCCTCTTAAAGAAAATATGCAAATGAGAGAGAAGGCCTAGTACAGCTAGTACCGGTCACGTCATTGGCTCGATTTTTACTAATGGGATTTCTCGTGTTCCTTTTACTTCCACTTTATTCTATCTCTTCTAAACTTTTGTGTCTCCTTTATGTACTGAAGAAACCTATAAATTGAGAAAATGAAGAAAGCAAGAGGAAAATAAACTGGAAGGAGGATCCTGCTCACAACAATTTCAAATCAAGAACTCCTCGATTTTACATCGAAAATGATACCACAATACCATATATTTTCTCCAACTTCATCTTTTGCCTATTCTATTTTAGTATTCGAAGGAGATAAATAGACCTAGGAGGGGATGAATTGAGGAAATGAAGTAATACAGGGAGTTCAGCTAATGAAAATTGAATTTGCGATCTCTTAATCGTAAGTTAAGTATGGTACAACTTCATCAAATCCCCGATATTCACTTTTACCTATTTAATAATAGAGTGGGGAACTTGAGGAAACCTAAAAGGGAAAAAGACACTTTTGGTCCCCAATTTTTCGTATTTTTACTATTTTAGTCCTAGGCATTTATTTTTGTCATTCATGTTCTCAATCTTGTGAGTTTTTGCTACTTTGGTCCTACCCTTACTTTTTCGATCCAAAAAAGCATATTCCATCCAAAAAAACATTTCATCCAAAAATTATTTTCCAACAAAAATATATGTTTTAAAAAAGCATATCCAGTCACTGATTAAGAAAATATTTATTAATAACACATATTTTTTTCTAAAATTAGAACTCATTTTTCTCATAATGAGTCGTAATTTTGTAATGATAATAGTTATCAATCAATTTTCAATTAGGAATATGTCTCGATTTTAAAGAGGATGTGCTCATCTGTAAAACTCTACAGATTTTTTCACTTTCCTTTACTTTTTTTCCTTTTTTCTTTATTTTTTAAAAATAATTTTTGTTAAAAAAATTTTTGATGAAATATTTTTTTTGGATGGAATATGTATTTTTTATGGAAAAAGTAACGGTAGAACCAAAGCGGTTAAAACTCAAAAGATTGATGACATGAATAATAAAAAAATAAAAGTTTAAAACTAAAATGGTAAAAATGTAAAAGACTGAGGACCAAAAGTGTCAATTACCCAACTTAAAATAAAAGCTTTTGCTTTCTCATCTCATTCAACTTTTCTCTTCTGTTATAGAGGATTCAAATTAACGCTCGAGAGAGAACATATTATAAAAATATCGAACCGGCTAACACAATTTATTCGTCTTCGGATTGATTCCGACCCGTCTCTCTCTCTCTTTTTTTCTTAAAGAATCCGGTGAGTAGATACCCATTAAATCTCATCTGGAAAAAACATAAAAGGTGCGGATGGGTTGGTCGCGAAGCAATGAATGTAATAAATTTCCAATTCATTTTCCTTTTGCAGACTGAAGAGTTAATGCATATGACACAGCAAACTCGAATTACGTTAGCGCACTAAAAAATAAATTTTTTTAATTTATAAACTTTTTATTTATAATATTCAAAATCAAAATCTTATTTTAAAAAATACCCAATCACACCTCGATTAATCAAATTGTCCGATGGGAAGGTTCTTATCTTTATACTTAGTCACATTATACTAAGAAAATAACAATGCTAAATGTCACAAAAATGGGAAAATAATAATAGAAATGACAAACATATCTAGTATTAAATTCTTCGACGGATCGAAATTCTGTTTTCGTTTTCATTTTCTGCTGATTTGCTTACCATTTTCATCCGCGTTCGATGATATTTAATATGCGGAGCGCCTGTCGCGAATCATGCTAGTATGGTTCGATAACTGAAGACTAGACAGCGGCTTAGTTTTAATTCAAGCTTCCTCTGCACGCTCTGCCGGTTCGACCAGGAGTGGGAGCTGTGAAAGGTGAGGATCGGTTGAGAGTCGCTCCTGTCCCGGTTCGCTCCTCCTCCTCCTCCTCCTCCTCCCCCTCCCCCCCTGGAGATCTCTAAATGCAGATCGGAGAGGCGAGTCTGCCGCGAAAATTAGATTGAAAATTCCAAAGGCTGATCTTCTCGAGTTCGTATTGCGCTGGTTTGAATTTTTCATGCAATCTTGAATTACTAACATGCCTTCTGTTTAGCTAGCTAGGAAATTTCGATCAAACAAGCGTGAGATTCCAGGATTATTTCCCTTTCTTAAAAGAAAATCGAATTATCTCTGCAAATTTCAATCTTAATTCTTTGGTTTCATGATTCCACGCTGTTCTCATTCAGCTAGAAATTCCCTAAAAATGCGCACGGGTTTGCTCTGTTTGAGGACAAAGAAAAGGTTCAATGCTTGCTGTTTCTTAGCAGGATTATATTTACAAAAACTCTTCTCCAATAATTTGTCTGCAAATTTTGTTTTCTCTTTTTTTTTTGGTAATTAATTTTGTCCTCTCCTTTACTGTCAGACGGGAGAGTTCTACATAGAAACAGTCGGAGCCAAATCTTTCTTCATCCTAGCAGCTGAGAGTGAGAGCTCTATGTGCATTGCCGTGAACGGACATTCTATGATAGAAAACTTTTTAATCTTTCCGATGGGGAAAATACCCCCGCTTTGTTTTTCTCAAAGGACATTCCTATTTTTCAACTGTTAGCACATGAAGAGAAGACTTTGACAGTCTGTTAGGAGGACCATTTCAGAAGACTCCAAAACGGGTTCATTAAATATTATTGGATATAAAATATGAAGAAAAAAAAAAGTGAATGCCGCCTGTAAGTATATGAGAGTAGCATCTGTGATTCCATATTTGTATATGACTGTATATGTATTTATTTGCTTTGACTTTTCCAAAAGTTGATTGACACTCAAGCAATGGCTGATTAAGTAATCGCGCCCAAATCTCCGAAACAATCTGAAATTTTTAAGAACCGTCTCTAAACTCTAACAATACCTAAGACCATCTAAAAACACACGAAATATATCAAAAACAGAACTGAAAAATTCAGAATAGGGGTTGGACAAATTTTAGAAAGTCGATAAATGACCCTAAGTCGATCTAGAACGATCCAAAATTTACAAGAACCAATCTCTAGGCTCTACCAACACCTAAGACCATTCTAAAACACACAAAATATATCAAAAATAGAACTAAAAAAATTGAAATAAAATAAGTTTATGTTTTTAATTGATATTTTTATCTTATTTTATTTTATTATTTTACGTTTTACATTTTAACTAAAAAAACTAAATTAAAATTTCAAAAATTAAAGAGAGAGAAAGAATGGGAGTGAACAGTGCTCATAACATTATTCATCTTCTCCCCAAGCCTCTCATAATTTTATAGGAAGCGCAGTATCCCTGCCAACCACCGTTGCCTGGAATGGTGGTCCACGACCTGCTCCCTCTTGATCTTGTCTCCCTCTTGATCTACTCTCTCCTGACATCTCTCCCTCTAATTTTTTTTAGTTCTGTTTCTAATATATTTTGTGTGTTTTAGAATGGTCTTAGGTATTGATAGAGTCTAGAGATCGGTTCTTGAAAATTTTGGATCATTTCGGATCTATTCGAGGTCATTTATTGACTTTCTAAAATCTGTCTAGCCAATATTCTGAATTTTTCAGTTCTATTTCTGATGTATTTTGTGTATTTTAGGGTGTTCTTAGGTGTTGGTAGAGTTTAAAGGTTGGTTCTTGAAAATTTTGGATCGTTTTAGATCGATTCGAGGTCATTTACTAATTTCCTCAAATCCGCCCGACCCCTATTTTAAATTTTTCGATTCTACTGCTGATGTGTTTTGTGTATTTTAGGATGGTCTCAGGTTTTGATAGAGTGTAGGGGTCGGTTCTTGAAAATTACAGATCATTTCATATTGTTATCGACCTTTTAAAATATGTCCAAGAATTATTCCATATGTTTTCAGTTCTGTTTCTGATGTGTTTTGAGCATTTTAAGATGGTATTAGTGTTAGTAGAATTTAGGGGTTGGTTCTTAAAAATTCCGGATCGTTTTGGATAGATTTAGATCATTTTTCTATCTTTTAGAACCTGTTCTGCTCATATTCCAAATCAATATGATTCAACCCAAAGTGAGATGAAGTTTAAAAAAAAAAAATCGTACCACACTCAGGTAATTCTAGAGAACTAGTAACTTTACTATTAGTAAAACTAACACAATACCCTATCATTTGCACTTGTATGCGTGTGTATATGGCCATGGGAATTAATCAGAAGAAATCTGAATACCCATAATATAAAAATAAAATTAATACTTATCTATAGTGCTCCACACCGTGAGCATCTCCGGCACAAATGGGAATAATAAGCAAGTTGACATGCATAATGAAATGATAAAGATAATTTATTTTGTAGCATTTATTTTAAGGAACCTTGCATCTTTTTATTCTATTTTTTGAAATTTCAAAAATAACGTCGAGATAGTTCACTTTATAACAACTATTTTATTAGATGACACTAGAATAAAGACCCGCGCTTCGCTGCTGAGAAGACGGATGTCAAAGAATGCAAATGGTTTTTTTACAGCAAGTATATTCGAATAACTACAGGAAACACAAAAGCAGTCATACAGTGAGGTCTTTGGAACTAAATATTGTAATCATACAATAGCAGCAATCATCAAAGGACTAAATATTCATGGAAGCTCACATTGCTCGGTCTCTAAACCTCATTCTCTTTCTTTAGGATCCTATCAAAGATGTCAGAACTTTTGCAACAAATAAAAGAATATAAACAATACAAATATAGATTTTCCAATTAGCAAGAAAAATGCGGAGCGCAGATTTCACGTCCTGTTGTCTAGTGCAGTGCAATATTTCAATAGATAAATAACTATGGCATGAGAGTTGATGAAATAACAAAGATGCCATCAAGATTGAAGAGATAGATAAACGTAGAAGTTATAATGGTGTATAAACATATTGTAAATCAATGCAGCAATGCTGAGAATGGAATAATATGATGAAATTGGAAAGCAGTGAGAGGTGAGAGAGTTGCTATTTGGGTGTGTTACTATAATGACAGCATGGTTTACTACCATCGATCAGTTAGTGGAATTATAAAATTAGCAGAGTTGATCCTATTAGCTCGAACAACAGTAGAAATCAATAAATATAGGAACAATCACAACGGGATTGATAAATGAATTTTAAAAGCGACCAACAACAAAAAAGAATTCTTACTTAGGTAGGTTGTCATGGTATAGTGCAGCTATTTAAATTGAGAAATAATTATGGTAGGAGAGTTCATGAGATAAAGATGCCATTAAAATACAATATTGATAGAAAAAATGGAGAAATTATAGATGGTGCATAAAAAATGAAGAAGGAATAATTTGATGAAATTGGCAAGCGGATAAATTGCAAGAACCCCAGAAAAAGGTGAAACCTGTAGGACCTAATAAAGATTGTATCGCACAATTCACGAGTTCAAATACATGAAAAATTCAAATCTTCAACTTCAAAAGCGAAAATCCTACAGTTACAATTCTATACGAATCTGAACTCTAATGATAAGATTGACATTTCTGCAAATAGAGGAAATCAAGCGCATGGAATGGGAATTAGATGGAAACGAAGAAAGGCAGAAAATAGGGAATGAATCAATCTCAAAATGAAAATATGGAAATAAATTGCAAAGTAGCACAGTAATAATATGGAAGCAAATTTCAAAACAAATTAAAAAATAATTAAGGCTAAAAAATTTGATTGAGGAGTGCTGACATAATCAGAGGAGGATTCACAATCGATAATCATCAATTGCATAGAATCACAAATTTGGTAGATTTGCTGAATGCGTTCAAGACTATAAAGATTTATTAGCAAAACTACCAAATGAAGAAAGTTTAACTTAGTACCTAGAAATTAATGAAAAAAAACATATAGGGATAATCAAATTGCGATTAATAAAGGAAATTAGTAGGGGTTTAAAATCATAAGATTTGCATTTGGATAAATTGTATTCGATCCATTATAGTTATTACAATCAAGAGGTAAGTATATCATGATAAACCATCAAATAATGAAGATGCCATGAAGAAGGAATGGGCAGATAAACCTAAGAAATTTTAACAAACATACATATAGCAATTCTAAATCAATGCAACAATGAAAGAAGATGGAATAAATTGATAGAATAAGCAAACAATTAAGGGTAAAAAAAAGTTGTCATGTAAGTGCACTAGCACCACAGTATGATATACTCTTGCCAATCATTTACTAAAATAATGGAATTAGTAGAGATATGAAATTTATGAGTTCAAGCAAAGTTTTGGTAGCAAAATTACCAAATGAATAAATTTATATGCAACAATGAATGGAAACTGAAAGAGTACCGATGAAAATGTGAATATAAATTGACGAAACAAAATAACAAAACATCAACCTTTCTATAATTAGTAGTTGGTGTCATTTTATTCACGATACCATCTAAATAAAACTAATGTTATACTAAGTGATGAAAAACAATAAATTCAACATTTCTCCCATTTCATTCCAAGAAACCAACATATTTCTATCAATCTAACCCACAAAGTTAACATCAAAAGAAACTGTTAAATATATGATAAATTACTAATCTTAATAATAAGAACTACCTTCCCCTGCAAAATCAAAGATTCACCGTAAACTATCAGAAAGAAGATTATTTGGATGGTGTTCTTTCTTTTCCGTTTCTTATTATTTACTAGCACCAAACTACTGAGCAATAAAACATGACACCATCATTTAATCAATAATTCTGAACTACAAAAAGAGCTCCGCTCACACATTCTTCTTCCTTCATCCAAAAGAATATCCTTTCGAAACATATATAAATTAGTCAACAAACTGACAGTCCAACCTGAATCCTATGAACACGGTAAGAAAAATTGGAATGCACCTCTTTCATCGATCAATTGAGAAGAAGAAAGGTAGATGATTGGCAGATGCGAGCACAGAGAGAAATAGACATCAACAAAAGGTAAGCAATAGTTGAGATTAAATACAAAGCCAAGAATAGATATGACGCAAGAGAAGAACAAACCCACCTCACTTAGCAATGAACTTGGACAAAACATAGTAGCTCTATGGCAGAGCTGAGAGAAGATGAAGACAAAAGGTGTTGTCAGATCGTCATGTGCTAGAGTTCAAGCAAAAGAATTCATTATCCACAAAAGGAACAAACCTCGATCATGGACACACTGAAACAGAAGCACTAGAGAAGGAAAATTGGAGTGCAATGTAGGTTGATCGAGAAGAGATCAAGGCCAATAGAGAAGAGTGGAGGTCGACCAAGAAGAGATGAGAGATGAAGAAAAAGGAAAACCTAACCTGCTATCATCAGGCAAAAAAAAGGGATCGAAAGATCTAAATACCATGATGACGTGAGGGAGTAGCTTGGATCCTTGAGAGTAGAGAAATGGATTTCTACTAGCCACAGTTACTCCCCTTTGTTACTCTCTTTTAGAATAGATATAGATATTAGGGTGTTATTGTCCTTGTCCACCAACCCCTCTTCTTTGAGAGTCTTCTTTGTAATGCATATATTGGATATCAATACTTACTTGACATTATAAATTAATACGATTCTATCATTTTAATGTTTTTCCTATAAAACTCTAAAACAAAAAAGCCCTAGAAAAGAAATGAAACTTATTTTTTTAAAATATCATATAAATACTGACACATAAAATATATACATATATATTATATACAAGATTTTCTTCTCTTCTTCACATTCTTAGCTGCTTTGACACCGTAATTCTTTTAGCTGGCCTACACTTGCTTAATTCCTTTTCTATTTCTTCAAATTCCTTGTCACTATCACAATGATACAATGACCCGAGCGTCGAAAAATAGGATTGGTTCGGATGATGACACTAAAAGTTCTATATATTTATTATTTTTAATAGTTGAATCCCATAAGTTTAAAAATAGCTTCAATCCTATAGGATCAATTCCATTATACTATCCGTCCGCGTCGTCATTGTTTTACCGACATGCACTTCACCACATTAACAAAATCTTTAATGGAACAGTGACAAAGTGGCTTCTTGTAGATGTGCTTCAACTACATGTATAAATTTGAATGGAAGCACCTATGAACCAAGACAAGTTGTAATAAGGAGAAACGATGTTACCATGTGACAGTACATATTTCATAATATCAACTCATAAAATCAAGCGCTTATTAAGGTATTTTTGTTTTTAAGTTTTATAAAAAAAACCATAAAGATTGGTTTGATTTTATTGATTAGTATCACCATTATGCACAAGACTTTTTTTCTTAATAGGAGCGATAATAATCAGTCTCGACTAATAATGGTGTGGTTTAACCTGAAAAATGGGCAAAACGAGAAAGCAATATAAGTAGGAATTGCTCTCTCTTCCACTTGGACCAGGCCTAAGCCAACGATCACGGCAAGAGTCGACTGGGCCGACAGCAACAACTTTCATGCTAAAACATGATGATGTTTGGCAACTCCATCCTAGTTAAGTCGGAACCACAATTGATATCCAGAAGTTTTTTAAACAATTGGCTAATCTAGTTCAAGTCGAAATGGCCTACTAAATGGTAAAACTCTCTTAGTATATGTTTTTTCCATTCATAAAAACTTGAACCTGAGACCTTTGTTTAAAGAGAACAAATGTCTTATCACTTAAACTAATTTATATTGGTAGGTATTTAATAATTTTGGTTTCTTTTTGTAAGCATATATTGCTTGGTAACCATAAGTAGGGTGATAATTCGGATAGGTTGGGTTAATAAGACAAGGTCTAAACACAACATGCTATCTTATCAATCTAGCCCATTAGCACGATAATTTGTTTACTTTTATGTACTTTATATAGGAATTTTTTACATTATTTTTATTTTATCAATTTATTTTATTTTTTGTTATTAGGTTATTGGCCGGTCCAGCCTGAATTCACCTGGTACGAAGGTGTTCATAAGATGATGGTCTGATAACCATCGGCCTAAGCACCGTCTTTCATTGGGGTCAAGAAAAGAATTGTCACGCCTATTAATAAGTCCATAATTCTTTTTTTTTTTATTTTAACTACTAGTATCCAGAAATTCAATGATCCTGATCAATCCAATTCAAGCATGGAGGGCCCAATAAGGGGATAGAACTCTTTCAAGGTAAGTTATCTCCATTCACAATACCACATCAAACAATCCACTTTGATTCATAAGTTCATAATTAATTTAGTTGAGTTACCATAAGAATTAAAGTTCTCCAAGTCATTACTAAAATAGATTGGTTGAAGTTATAGGACCTCTCTTTCCTTAAATAAGGTTTCGGATTTGAATAATGTGAATGGAGAGAATTCATCTTCAAAGAGTTTTACTTTCTAATAGACTCACCTGACTTGAACTGAACGAGTCAGACCTCACTGGCCTTCTAAATACCACTGGTGCAAACCAAGGAAAAAGTTCTCCAAGTCATTAGTTTTTATATTCACTAGACTCAAATCTAACATGTTAGTAACCTACATTACTTGGTTCTAGTTTAACCGAAAGATAGTTTTTAAAACCAAGTAGGCCTGTTAGTTGAAGCCGCTCGGTCAAGAATTGATTAGGAACAATTGTGAACATCGGCCACATGCCCGGGCTTGTTTTATCCATTATTCCTTTTACTCTTACCCATAAAAACTGATTGACTTAAAAAGGAAAATAAATTAACATAAAAGCTGATAAAAGGAGCTTC
Source organism: Lagerstroemia speciosa (assembly GCA_037672795.1). Lineage (NCBI taxonomy): Eukaryota > Viridiplantae > Streptophyta > Magnoliopsida > Myrtales > Lythraceae > Lagerstroemia > Lagerstroemia speciosa. The sequence goes on from CM075299.1 coordinate 7,462,975, forward strand.
CTTGAAAATTAAAAGATAAAAAAGTCCAATCATCAATAAGGTCAAATCTCAACCCAACTGGAGTTGAACTAAAAAAATCTGTTTAGTCCGAACAAGTTCACTTTCAGTGTAGTTTTGAGAATGGAAATCAGTTCTATTAATTTATAATTCAATAGATTTAGTAGACAGGTTCGAATTGAACCAAACCATTTTTTAAATATAATAATAATAATAATATAAGATTATCATCTATCAATCATACTTGACAATCCTAGATGAAGTCTCCCATCTCCCATGAACCCTAATCGCCTCAGTCCTTCCTCCTCTAATGAAGCCTCCCATCTCCTCAAGCTTTGTCCCACCACTCCTTGGCCTCCCCCTTCCCCACTCAAGGACAGGGCAGTGTCGCTAGTTTTGACAGCAGTGGCCGATCCGATGCTGCGGGAGAAGGCGATGGTTTTGAGGGCAGGAGAGAACGTTGTTACCAGTTTCGAGGTAGTGGTACGCTGTTGAAGATGGTGGGCATTCTTCTTGTCAATGTTGTCTTTGGTGGTTTTTGTAATCCAAAATGTAATAAAATAATCTCAATTGCCACAATTAGAGGATGAATATTATAATAAATAATCTTCATTTAGACATGAGTTCGTGCTAAAAAGACTGTATCTTTGAAATGAAGAATAATATAAGAATACAGAAGTATGAAATAATTGTCTAAAAGAAAATTATTACTGATCATCGAAACTTGTGGCTGTCACAGTTTCCTTAAGATTTTTTTGTCCTCTCTTAATCGTGCTGAGGAAGCGTAGACTTCAATCTCCCAGGATACAATGACTTCTGAGCTCGAGACCCGAAGCTGGAGGGAGAACCGAATCGAAGCTAAAAAGCCACTAGGAAAACCATGTTGAGAAGACAGTGCTCACGAGCTGTGGTGTGTTGGAACCTATGGACGAGTGTCCTATTTATAGTGTAGGATAAGGACTAGTGACTTACTGGTAGAGAACTGGAAAATTGAATGCCTGTACCAATCGTAAATGCATAGAACCGGCCATTAAAAGGGATGAACCGGATATTAAAAACCCTTAATTGCACTGAACTGGCCATTAAAATGGTTGAATCGGGCATTAAGTGCCCTTATTAAGGCCGGCTCTTAATGTCGAGCCCTTATTAAGGTCGGCTCTTAACGTCGTGCCTTAATGCACCTTTAATTCGGCCGATTAATACCCTTAAACTTTTCCAATCCCAAGAGACAAAAGAAATCCTAGGCTGGTTTATTGAAGGAAATAAAAAAAATTATCGGAAATGGCAAAACCCAATAATTTGCACCCATGTGCAGGCGCGTGGCCTAGGACAAGTCGTATCATATCGTTAAGGAGGTTATTCACTATAAAAATACATTATGCTTATAAATCCTTTAAAATTACATTCCCTCATCAATGTGGGATTGAAATCCCACCATTACTGCATGGGCTCTTGTGGGCTTACTTACTTAGCCTCTTCTAAACTTTTATAAACCCAACTTACATTACACAAATTAAGTTCATGGACTTAAAACCCAATCATAATTTCCTTAAATTCATGAGAATAATTTCTCATTCAATTCAATGTCATTTTTCCACTAATTTCAAAGGCTGACAGGATGGTTTTGAGGACCGATGCTGCTAATGGCTCCCTTTTCACGACGCTGCTATTCTTCCTGATGTTGTCTCCGGTGGTTCCTAAGGCTAATGGCAGTGGTTTCGACAGCCGACGCTGCTGGTGCCTTCTTCTTCCCGATGCTACTGGTGTTTGATGGTTTCTTTTCTGCTCCTTGATGCTGTTCTGCTCCTTCCTCTAGTGTTTTCTTCTTCTGCTCCTTGACACTGTTCTGCTCCTTCCTCTATTGTTTTCTTCTTCTGCTCCTTGCTACTGATTTCTTTATGTGATTTACAGAAGGTTACCTAAATGGGTCTAGGTCTTTGGGCAATGGACCATGGCCGGCCACTATTTTAAATTAAAATCAATTTCGGTTTTGTTTAAAGCTGAACTAAACCTGATTTAATTGTTTCTATAGCAATTCAGTTCAAATTGGTGAATTGAATTAGTTTAAATCAATTCAATTTTCCTATAAGCCAATTACAATTTTGCCCTGCTATATCAAATCGAACTGAAAGGATTTTTATGGTTTGGTTTGAGTTAAAACTATTTCGACCCCGAACCGATTCTTGCACACCCCTAGAGTCAAGCGCTCAGAGAAATAGAACCTTCAATACATAAATGAAAGTTTCCTGTTAAAGTGACATTATTATTCAAGCATATGTTTGAATACATTAAAGTCGTTCCAATTTGTGTTGAATTATATGTTCTAAACGAACCGCTGGTGAAGCCCATGACTAGGCTTACAGGAAACTGGCGGAGATGGATCTTGATTTATATATAAGAGATTGTCCAGGTTATACATTCATATATTACATTGTTTTTAGCGGATTTTACAAGAACTCGAGATCATTTCCACCCAAAAGCCTAAATCATTGGGTGGTGGTGCTCATTTTTTCTTATAAACTCATTATTATTTTCTTATATCTAAGAACGGATCTAGGAAATTCTCCAAGGAGACGACACTCAATAGAAGGGTAAGATGATAAGTTTCTAGTGAGAAATGAGATAATTTAACCAAAAAATATGTCAAATTAAGTAAAATTTATATAATATTCTATAGAATTTCTCAAGAAAATCATCCCATGCTTTCCCTAAATGTTTGAACCTACACAGGGGTCAAAAATAGCTTCAATAGGCAGAGACAATAGCAGATAGATAAAAACCTTTTTGAGCGCTTCAACCTCTTCTAGAGCCTTTTGCGCCTTGTTTAGCATTTCCCTGCTCTCCTAAAGGATGTAGATAATGCCAAGGAGTGAGTCCATCCACAGCAGATGGCGTATATCTAAATATCTAAGAAATTATCAAGTTCATTTCTATGTTCCATTAGATATAGAATCCAGTCATAGAAAAGGCAAACGGTGTCTATAGAGGGTTAACATCCATATCATATCAGTCAAAATCAACCTAAACCCAAAAATGAAAAGCAGAAACGTGTATATTCACCAAATTCATAGCCATGTTGTATTATGAGGAGCGAAGAACTGTCTCGCACTCAAATAAGCATAAGATAACTACACAAACCATAATTCCCAGCAAAGGTGACTGGCCAACTTCCTATGCCTACTTTAGCTTCTCATTTATCATCTCTTGGGTGCAAGGCTCAGAAGTAACAGCAGACAAGGGTGCCAAAGATGGTGCATTTGGCACAGTTTGCAGTAAATATGCCCCATCTTTATTGAATGCGTCCGAAAAAAGCATAGACTGCCACAGTATGCAAACAGCCAAGCCAGCGGGTTAATAACATAACTATAAGTATAGAAGGTGCTCTTTCCTCAACTGTCAAAAGGTCAAGTCCACATTCTAATGTCCAAAATTGTCAGTATTTGACATTAAATGAACGTTCCTAATCTGATTATAGAATAAAACAAAAGATGATGCCAACGAACACCTGTTTACCTCCTTTTTTGCCATCAATTCTTCAACAATTCTAAAGCTCAAATTTTAAGACCCATCTTGCCTTGAAGATCTACAAATAATGTACAATCAGATGCATCATGGGCCATCAATACCTAGTCCATGAAATCAGTAGCACACAACATGAGCAAGCCACTATTGTAAGTATCTATTTCATGTTATTTGGAAGTATAATAGAGCTACACTTAGATAATGATAAAGACATGAAAAACTAATCTGACAGTAGAGTGAGATCAATCAGACAAGTAATGGGAAGAGTAAATCTTCAAAAACAGTAAAAATTCTTCACAAGGTTGGAGGTTAATTTCAGAAGTCGCCTTGTTTCTTGCTTTAGAATAGGAGTGAATGCTTAAGACCCTTCTTTTAGTGCTCTTCCACTGGTGACTGAACCAATTCTCGTGTTGACCAGAGCTTATCAAAATGACATCCTCGGTGCCGATTACCTTTGCATCCTTGTTCAGAGAACATTCAAGTTGCAAGAAAATTTCTTTAGACGCAAGTTTAATCTCCACTATGAAATCTGCCGTCATTTCTATAATGAAGTTAGAGGTTTGTTTTACCACAATTTCAGCTCATGGTCAGCCGCTCGAGTCGAGGTCGAAACTTCTCCTTATGATTCCAACTCGTGGTCAGCCTATTAGAATATCACCCAAAATCTCGGCTAGTGGTCAGCCACTCAAGCCGGTGCCAAAACTTCTCCTTAGGATTATGGCTCGTGGTTAGCATAATAGAATATCATCCACAATCTCTGCTCGTGGTCAGCCACTCGAGCCAGGGTCGAAACTTATCCTCTTGATCCTAGCTCATGGTTAGCCTAATAGAATATAACCCACAATCTAAGCTCATGGTCAGCTACTCCTCTTTTTATCTATTACATTTTGTATCACCCCTTAGTAGCATTTTTCATTTGTTCTTTGCCGCTTTGGGGGTCGTTCAGACAGTGATGGGATCAAGAAAAAATTTAATACCAAAAGGACTATATTCCATTACAACTAACTCATAAAGAACTAACTCGCAAAGAACATTGGACTTATAAGCAAAAGCTCAAGCCCACAAGCTGACCGGGAGGTTGCGAATATATAAATGAGTAAATGGACTTCAGAAACTGTAAAAATTCTTCACGAGTGATGGAGGTTAATTTCAGAGAACTCATCTTACTTCTTGCTGCGAGAACGGAAGTGAAAGCTTTCTTACCTGATGACCCTTCTTTCGTTGCTCTTCTACTGGTGACTGAACCTTTCTCCTATTCAGGAGAGCTTGTCAAATTGACATCTGCTGTCAGTTTCTGCAAAGCAGTTAATGATTCGACTCAGGAGATTATAACTTTGAATTTTAGGGGCAAAATCCAAGGGAAAATGGGGAAGTCTTAGTTTGTTATGACCTTACTGTCTGCTTACGCTGCTTTTGCCTTAGGCAGTTATGCTGCTCCAAAATTTCGGTTGATGTATATTTGCCGAACTTCACAGCATGATTAAACAAACAAATGTTAAGACAAGACATCAAGGTAGTCTTTTACGCGGATGCGAAGTGATATAGAAAATCTCAAAAAGCATGATTGAACAAAGCAGGAAAATAAGCAGAGCATGTAAGTCTCGTTTGCGATTCAAAAGAAGAAGGAACCCCATGAGAATAACTAATGAATTGCTGATGAAGAGCAACGGTCACAGTCCCAACTTGATTCTCTATCTCGGTCCTTGTTATGCTCCTTCGATCTATTCTATTAGATTCCATTTTAGAAAAAGTGAGAGGGGTAGTACCTTCAAAGTAATACAACTGATAATATTAACGATGGCATACTATCATCATGGTGATCGAAGTCGCTGCCCTTGTCTCTCTCTTCCTAAAAGATTAAGTGCAAGGAGTGGCATTTAATGCTTCCCGAACTAGGAGATATCCACTGGATAAAAGTCAGAACCAGCCAGATGGATAAGTGTTATATGTAAAATAAACTCCAGAATCAATACTTCATTCGGAAAAGATAAAGAAACAAGCTTTTACCTTCATCATCTTGGTTTCACTGTGGCTGAATGGTATCTTAAAAAGATGAAAAACTTGTACAGAACTCAAACCAATAAGCATGCTAAAGGGAAAGAAAGGGAGAAAGGGAAGAAGAATAGAAACTAGCTAGGATTTAGTAAGCTAATGAAGCTTTAGGTGCACTGTGCCATATATATGAAAAGTTGCCCTACTACTGTATAACTAAGTAATCAAATGTTATGGAAGAGAAAATCTAAATCTAGCCCTAGAGACAAACTAGAAGGGCAAGCAGTATTTTATTCACCAAAGTTAGAAAAACTCACAGATGGTGGAGTAACTCCGCATGAAGAATGTGAACAAAAGAGCAGTACTTGACCAACATATGGCAATTCAAGCTTTGGCACATGCAGGAAAAATGTAAAGAGTAGACAGCAGCATGCAAGAAAGTATTCTAGCCACATACATTGACAGCAAAGAGGGGATAATTACATTCATTAAAATTCAAGGGTGATATCACACACAACCACTGACAGTTAACATAAGGTTCTCATGTGAGTTGCCTCTTGAGCAAGGAAACTCACATGAGCAAGCAAGAAGCTTCAAGCACAGACACGATATTTTGCGTGTATGTATTCGTTGCCCATCAAATCACCACAAAACATATATTGTATAAAAACCAGCAAGGAAAAGCAACTAGGGATAAGGAGAAATTAGTTGCAGCTAATATGACAGGACACACCTCACTTGCCCACCATCAACAGTACGTAAATAAAAGTGCAAAAACGATTCATAATTGATAGAGATTTCTGACCTGCAGCCTTGCTAATTTGTCATGGATATGCATGTTACCTAGATGAAGCTTTCCTCGAAAATGAACTGCTAAGTGCCGATCACTGAAGTAACACAACAGTTAGAAGAATTTGTTCAATCTATCTTAAGGAAGTGTTAAAAATTAAATAACTATAATAAAGCTGTATCACAACATATTTGCTAACATACCATGATCTTTCAACACAAAAGAGAGAAAAAATGCACATTCATTAGCCGCAAAAGTAATCCCGTCATACTGTTCCCAAAAGCCTGCTGGTGACAAGCAGGTATAGTCTTTGGGTCAGAAAAGCTGAAGTACTTGAAACCCAAACATCAATAGAATATTCCCTAAGCTGTAGATCTTGTTAAGGAAGAAAATCAGCTTTACCTATCATACACTCTAAGAACTGCTCCACAAATGTCAGAAACACATAGCTCTAGATTAGCCTGCAAAACGACGCACTACAATGAAATTCAAATGGCATATATATCGACTATGCAGACGTATTCATTTGAAAACATATAGATACCTTCACCATATAGACTAGTTAAAAGGGAGAGTGACAGGCTTCTTTTTTTCAAACAGTAACTGTCAAATGCTCCAGATAAATGATATTCATCTCTCCTCCATCATTAGATGTAGATTACTATTGCCTACCAATTGAGACAGTAGAATTGAAGATACCGCTTACTATGCAAATTGATTTTCCCTTACGATTCGCACATCGGCAGCGATGTAATTGGCAGTTCATTAACAGGCTCTGATATGTTTTGAAGCTCAAAGAAGAAGATGAGTATGCAATTGCTGCGACTTCTGAAACAACAGAGAGCGTGCAAATAGCCTCACTAGGCGGAGACAATAGCAAACAAATGAAAACCTTTTTGAGTGCCTCAGCCTCTTCCAGAGCCTTCTGCGCCTTGTCTGTCATTCCCTGCTCACCTAAAGAATGAAGATAATGCCACGGAGTAAGTCCACCCACAGTAGATTCCTGAACCGGCTCTGGTCTGGCATGGCATCAAGCTGAAGGCAAGAAGATGAGTAAGCAACTGTTGCATCTTCCGAATTAACACAGAGGTCAAAGTAGCTTCAATAGGGACAGACAATAGCAAACAGATAAAACCTTTTTGAGTGCTTCAGCCTCTTTCAGAGCCTTTTGCACCTCGTCTACCATTTCCTACTCACCTAAAGAATGCAGATAATGCCAGGGACTAAGTCCATTGACAGCAGATTCCTGAATAGGCTTTGGTCTGGCATGGCATAAGGCTGAAGGCAAGAGGATGAGTGAGCAACTGCTGCATCTTTCAAACCAATATAGTGAAATAACTTCAATAGGTAGAGACAATAGTAAATAGATAATACCCTTTCTGAAGCCTTCTGCTCCTCCTCTACCATTCCCTGTTCACCTAAAGAATGCAGATAATGTCAAGGATTGCGTCCATCCACAGTAAATTCTTGAACAGGCTCTGGTCTGGCATGGAATGAAGCCGAAGGCAAGAAGATGAGTAAGCAACTGCTGCATCTTTCGAACCAACATAGAGGTTGAAAATAGCTTCAATAGGCAGAGAAAATAGCAAACAGATAAAAAGCTTTTTGAGCACTTCAGCCTCTTCCAGAGCCTATTGCGCCTCGTCTACCATTCCTTGCTCACCTTACAAATGCAGATAAGGCCAGGGACTGAGTCCATCCACAACAGATTCCTGAACAGGCTCTGGTCTAGCATGGCATGAAGCTGAAGGCAAGAAGATCAGTGAGCAACTGCTTCATCTTTTGAACGAACACAGAGGTGGAAAATGGCTTCAATAGGCAGAGACAATAGCAGACAGATAAAAACCTTTTTGAGCGCTTCGGCCTCTTCCAGAGACTTTTGTGCCTTGTTTAGCATTCCTTGCTCACCTAAAGGATGAAGATGATGCCAAGGAGTGACTCCATCCACAGCTGACGGCATATATCTAAATATCCAAGAAATTATCAAGTTCATTTCTATGTTCCATTGGATATAGGATCCAGTCATAGAAAAGGCAGACGGTGTCTATAGAGGGTTAACATTTGTATCATATCAGTCAGAAGCAACCTTAACCCGAATATGAACACCAGAAACTTGTATATTCACCAAATTCATAACCATGCTGTCATATGAGAAGCGGAGAACTGTCTTGCACTCAAATAAGCATAAGATAACTACACAAACCATAATTCCCAGCAAAGGTGACTCACCAACTTCCTATGCCTTCTTTAGCTTCTCATTTATCATCTCTTGGGTGCAAGGATCAGAAGTAACAGCAGATAGGGGTGCCAAAGATGGTGCATTTGGCACAGCTTGCGGTAAATATGCCCTATCTTTATTGAATGCGTCCGAAAGAAGCATAGACTGCCACAGTATGCAAACAGCCAAGCCAGCAGGTTAATAACATAACTATAAGCATCTAAGGTGCTCTTACCTCACCTGTCAAAAGGTCAAGTCCACATTCCAATTTCCAAAAATGTCAGTATTTGACATTAAATGAACGTCGCTAATCTGATTATAGAATAAAACAAAAGATAATGCCAACGAATACCTGTTTGCCTCCTTTTATTGCCATCGATTCTTCAACAATTCTAAAGCTCGAATTTTAAGACCCACTTGCCTTGAAGATCTACAAATAATATACAATCGATGCATCATGGGTCATTAGCACCTAATCCATGAAATCAGTAGCACACAACATGAGTAGGCCAGTATCGTAAGTATCTATTTCATGTTATTTGGAAGTATAACAGCGCTACACTCAGATAATGGTAATGATATGAAAAACTGATCTAGCAGTAGTGTGAGATCAATCAAATGAGTAATGGGAAGAGTAAATATTCAGAAACAGTGAAAATTCTTCGCAAGGTTGGAGGTTAATTTCAGAAGTCGCCTTGTTTCTTGCTTTGAGAACAGGAGCGAAAGCTTAAGACCTTTCTTTCAGTGCTATTCCCATGGTGACTGAACCAATTCTTGTGTTCACTAGAGCTTATCAAAATGACATCCTCGGTGCCGATTACCTTTGCATCCTTGTCTAGAGAATGTTGAAGTTGCAAGAAAATTTCTTTAGACACAAGTTTAATCTCCACGATGAAATGTGCTCTCAGTCTCTGTAATGAAGTCAGAGGTTTAAATCAGAATATTAAAACTCTAGATATAGAGGCAAAACCCAAGGGAAAATGGGGGAAGTCTTACTTTGTTTTACCATGTTGTTTGCTGCTGCTTGTGCAATGGACAGTTGTCGTGCTCCCAATCACCTACACAATCAAGTGAATTATGATTGAGAAGCAAAAGGGGAAACAAGATCAAGGAGGAGATAGCAGATCATCTATGAGGATAAAACCTCATAACGGGGCGGGAAATTTGAGTGACGGGTTTTGCTTGAGCAGTCGCTCCGACACCAGGTTGCTGATGTCTTGAAGGACTCTGCTGTTTCTTCCCGCCTCCCCCATAACATTCTTTGGCTTCTTCACTGCTAATCAATTTCAATGACAAGCTCCTGTTGTTACAGCAACGAAGACAACAAAGGCCAGCTATAACACAATCAGAGAAGTAAATTTTATTCAAGAAATCAAAAGAAGACAGTCCCATTAAATCTAAGAGTAAAAAGAAAGAATGACAAAAAGGAAAGAGGAAAAAGATCGCAAGAATAACAGATCGCAGCAGCTGCTCTCATATCCATGCTCGGAAATGCGAGTTGATCCCGTTTCTAAATGCCCTGAGAACTCATCCAATACCTGCAAATGAAAGATAGCTATAACACAATCAGAGAAGGAAATTTTATTCAAGAAATCGAAACGCAAGTTTCTCAACTTGGCAAGAATTCAACTTGAAGACCGACCCATTAAATCCTAGCACATGGTTAGACTAATACAATATCACCCACAATCTCGACTCGTGGTCGGCCACTCGAGCCTAGGTCAAAATTTCTCCCCACGATTCCGGCATGTGGCCAACCTAATGCAATGTTACCCAAAATCTTGGGTCGTGGTTAGCCACTCAAGCCAGGGTCGATGCTTCTCCCCACGATTTCGGCACTTGGTTAGCCTAATAAAATATCGACCATGATCTTGGCTCATGGTCAGCCACTCAAGCCAAGGTTGAAACTTTTTCTCACGATTCCGGCACGTGCTTAGGCTAATACAATATCAACCACAATCTTGGCTCCTGGTCAACCACTCGAGCCATGCTTGATACTTCTCCTCATCTTTCCGGCATGTGGTCAGCCTAATAGAACCCACAATCTCAGCTCATGGTCAGCCGCTCGAGCCGAGGTCGAAACTTCTCCTTATGATTCTAACTCGTGGTCAGCCTATTAGAATATCACCCAAAATCTCAGCTCGTAGTCAGCCACTCGAGCCGGTGTTGAAACTTCTCCTCACGATTCTGGCTCGTGGTTAGCCTAATAGAATATCATCCACAATCTCTACTCGTGGTCAGCCACTCGAGCCAGGGTCGAAACTTCTCCTCTTGATCCTAGCTCGTGGTTAGCCTAATGGAATATAACCCACAATCTAAGCTCGTGGTCAGCTACTCCTCTTTTTATCTATTACATTTTGTATCACCCCTTAGTAGCATTTTTCATTTGTTCTTTGCCGCTTTGGGGGTCGTTCAGACAGTGATGGGATCAAGAAAAAATGTAATACCAAAAAGACTATATTCCATTACAATTAACTCATAAAGAACTAACTCGCGAAGAACATTGGACTTATAAGCAAAAGCTCAAGCCCACAAGTTGACCGTGAGGTTGCGAATATATAAATGAGTAAATGGACTTCAGAAACTGTAAAAATTCTTTATGAGTGATGGAGGTTAATTTAAGAGCAGTCACCTTACTTCTTGCTGCGAGAACGGAAGTGGAAGCTTTCTTACCTGATGACCCTTCTTTTGTTGCTCTTCTATTGGTGACTGAACCTTTCTCCTGTTCAGGAGAGCTTGTCAAATTGACATCTGCTGTCAGTTTCTACAAAGCAGTTAATGATTCGACTCAGGAGATTATAACTTTGAATTTTAAGGGCAAAATCCAAGGGAAAATGGGGAAGTCTTAGTTTGCTATAACCTTACTCCCTCCTTTTGCTGCTTTCTGCTTAGGCAGTTGTGCTGCTCCAAAACTCTAGCAGATGGATATTTGCCGAACTTCATAGCATGATTAAACAAACAAATATTAAGACGAGACATCAAGGTAGTCTGTTAAGCAGATGCGAAGCAATACAGAAAATCTCAAAAAGCAAGATTGAACAAAGCAGGGAAATAAGCAGAGCGTGTAAGTCTCGTTCACAATTCAAAAGAATAAGAAACCCCACGAGAATAACTAAGGAATTGCTGATGAAGAGCAACGGTCACAGTCCCAACTTGATTCTCTATCTCGGTCCTTGTTATGCTCCTTCAATCTATTCCATTAGATTCCATTTTAGAAAAGGTGAGAGAGGTAGTACCTTGGAAGTAATACAAATAATAATATTAATGATGGCATTCTATCATCATGGTGATTGACATCGCTGCTCTTGTCTCTCTCTTCCTGAAAGATTAAGTGGAAGGAGAGTGGCATTTAATGCTTCCCAGATTAGTAGATTATCCACTGGATAAAAGTCAGAACAAGCCAGAAGGTTCAGTGTTATATGTAACGGAAACGCCAGAATCAATACTTCATCCGGAAAAGATAAAGAAACAAGCTTTTACCTTCATCGTCTTGGTTTCACTATGGCTGAATGGTATCTTAAAATTCAAGGGTGATATCACACAAAACCACTAACAGTTAACATAAAGTTCTCATGCGAGTTGCCTCTTGAGCAAGGAAAAGACACGATATTTTGGGTGTATGTATTCTTTACCCATCAAATCACCACAAAACATATGTTGCATAAAAACGAGCAAGGAGAAGCAACTAAGGATAAGGAGAAATTAGTTGCAGCTGATATGACTGGACACACCTCACTTGCCCACCGTCATCAGTACATAAATAAAAGTGGAAAAACAATTCATAATTGAGAGATTTATGACTTGCAGCTCTGCTAACTTGTCATGGATATGCACTTAACCTAGATGAAGCTTTCCTTGAAAATGAACTGCTAAGCGCTGATCACTGAAGTAGCACAATAATTAGAAGAATTTGTTCAATCTATCTGAAGGAAGTCTTAATAAATAAATAACTATAATAAAGTTGTATCATAACATAATTGCTAACATACCATGATCTTTCAGCATAAAAGAGAGAAAAAGAAGCACATTCATTAGCCGCAAAAGTAATCCCCATCATACTATTCCCAAAAGCCTGCCGGTGCCAAGCAGGTATAGTTTATGGGTCAGAAAAGCTGGAGTACTTACTTAAAACCCAAACACCAATAGAATATTCCCTAAGCTGCAAATCTTGTCAAGGACGAAAATCAGCTTTACCTATCATACACTCAAGGAACTGCTCCACAAATGTCACAAACACATAGCTTCAGATCAGTCTACAAAACAACGCACTACAATGAAATTCAGATGGCATATATATCGACTATGCAGACATGTATTCATTTGAAAACATATAGATACCTTCACCACATAGACTAGTTAAAACAGAGAATGTCAAACTTCTTTTTTTCAAACGGTAACTGTCAAATGCTCCAGATAAATGATATTCATCTCTCCTCCATCATTAGATGTAGATTACTACAGCCTACCAATTGGGACAGCAGAATCGAAGATACAGCTTAATATGCAAATTGATTTGCGTTCACAATTCGCACATCTGTAGTGGCGTACTTGGCAGATTTTTTAACAGGCTCTGATCTGGCATGAAGCTGAAGGCAAGAAGATGAGTATGCAACTACTGCAACTTCTAAAACAACAAAGAGGTTGAAAATAGCTTCACTAGGCGGAGACAAAATCAAAGAAATAAAAACCTTTCTGAGTACTTCAACCTCTCCTTGAGCCTTTTGCGCCTTGTCTGCCTTTCCCTGCTCACCTAAAGAATGCAGATAATGCCAGGGAGTAAGTCCATCAACTGCAGATTCCTGAACCGGCTCTGGTCTGCCATGGCATGAAGCTGAAGGCAAGAAGATCAGTAAGTAACTGTTGCATCTTTAGAACCAACACAGAAGTCAAAAATAGCTTCAATAGGTATAGACAATAGCAAACAGATAAAACCTTTTTGAGTGCTTCAGCCTCTTCCAGAGCCTTTTGCACCTTGTCTACCATTCCCTACTAACCTAAAGAGTGTAGATAATGCCTGGGACTGAGTTCACCCATAGCAGATTCTTGAACAAGCTTTGTTCTGGCATGGCATGAGGTTGAAGGCAAGAAGATGAGTAAGCAACCGCTGTATCTTTTGAGCCAACACAGAGATTAAAATAGCTTCAATAGGTAGAGAAAATAGCAAACAGATAAAAACCTTTCTGAGCGCTTGGCATCGCCTTCTACGGCTCGTCTACCATTCCCGATTCACCTAAAGTATGCAGATAATGTAGCAGATTCCTGAACGGGCTCTGGTTTGGCATGGAATGAAGCTGAAGGCAAGAAGATCAGTAAGCAACTGCTACATCTTTGAACCAACCCAGGGGTCGAAAATAGTTTCATTAGGCAGAGATAATGGCAAACAGATAAAAACCTTTTTGAGCCCTTCAGCCTCTTCCAGATCCTTTTGCGCCTCATCTACCATTCCCTGCTCACCTTACGAATGAGGATAAGGCCAGGGACTGAGTCCATCCACAGTAGATTCTTGAACAGGCTCTAGTCTGGAATGGCATCAAGCTAAAGGTGAGAAGATGAGTAAGCAAGTGCTGCATCTTTTGAACCAACACAGGGGTCGAAAATAGCTTCAATAGGCAGAGACAACAGCACACAGATAAAAACCTTTTTGAGCTCTTCAGCCTTTTCCAGAGCCTTTTGCGGCTTGTCTAGCATTCCCTGCTCACTTAAAGGATGCAGATAATGCCAAGGAGTGAGTCTATCCACAGCAGACGGCGTATACCTAAATATATAAGAAATTATCAAGTTCATTTCCATGTTCTATTAGATATAGAATCCAGTCATAGAAAAAGCAGATGGTGTCTATAGAGGGTTAACGTCTATATCATATCAGTCAGAAGCAACCTAAACCCAAAAATGAAAAGTAGAAACTTGTATATTCACCAAATTCATAAACATGTTGTATTATGAGAAGCGAAGAACTGTCTCGCACTCAAATAAGCATAAGATAACCACACAAACCATAATTCCTAGCAAAGCAAAGGTGACTCACCAACTTCCTATGCCTTCTTTAGCTTCTCATTTATCATCTTTTGGGTGCAAGGATCAGAAGTAACAGCAGACAGGGGTGCCAAAGATGGTGCATTTGGCACAGTTTGCAGTAAATGTGCCCTATCTTTATTGAATGCATCCGAAAGAGGCATAGACTGCCACAGTATGCAAACAGCCATGCCAGCAGGTTAATAACATAACTATAAGCATCTAAGGTGCTCTTTCCTCGCCTGTCAAAATGTCAAGTCCACATTCCAATGTCCAAAAATGTCAGTATTTGACATTAAATGAACGCTCCTAATCTAATTATAGAATAAAACAAAAGATGATGCCAACGAATACCTGTTTACCTCCTTTTTTTGCCATCAATTCTTCAACAATTCTAAAGCTCGAATTTTAAGATCCATCTTGCCTTGAAGATCTACAAATAATATACAATCAGATGCATTATGGGTCATCAGTACCTAATCCATGAAATCAGTAGCACACAACATGACCAGGCCACTATTGAAAGTATCTATTTCATGTTATTTGGAAGTATAATAGGGCTACACTTAGATAATGATAAAGACAAAAAAAATGAACTGACAGTAGTGTCAGATCAATTAGATAAGTAGTAGGAAGAGTAAATATTCAGAAACAGTAAAAATTCTTCACAAGTTTGGAGGATAATTTTGGAAGTCACCTTGTTTCTTGCTTCGAGAACAGGAGTGAAAGCTTATGACCCTTCTTTCAGTGCTGTTCCACTGGTGACTGAACTAATTCTTGTGTTCACCAGAGCTTATCAAAATGACATCCTTAGTGCCGATTGCCTTTGCATCCTTGTCTAGAGAATGTTCAAGTTGCAAGGAAATTTCTTAAGGCGCAAGTTTAAACTCTACGATGAAATCTGCTCTCAGTTGTTGTAATGAAGTCAGAGGTTTGAATCAGAATATTAAAACTCTGGATATATAGGCAAAACCCAAGGGAAAATGGGGGAATTCTTGCTTTGTTTTACCATGTTGTTTGCTGCTGCTTGTGCATTGGACAGTTGTCCTGCTCCCAAACACCTACAAAATCAAGCGAGTTATGATTGAGAAGCAAAAGGGGAAAAGAGATCAAGGAGCAGATAGCACATCATCTATGAGGGTAAAACCTTATAACGGGGCAGGAAATTTGAGTGACGGGTTTTGCTTGAGCAGTTGCCCCCACACCAGGTTGCTGATGTCTCGAAGGACTCTGCTGTTTCTTCCTGCCTCCCCCATAGCATTCTTTGGCTTCTTCACTCCTGATGAATTTCAATGACAAACTCCTGCCGTTGTAGTGACGAAGACAACAAAGGCCAGCTATAACACAACCAGAGAAAGCAATTTTATTCAATAAATCGATAGAAGACAGCCCCATTAAATCTAAGAGTAAAAAGAAAAAACAACAAAAAGGAAAGAGGAAAAAGATCGCAAGAATCCAAACGTATCGCAGCAGCTGCTCTCATATCCATGCTCGGAAATGCGCGTCGATCCCGTTTCTAAATGTCCTGAGAACTCATCCAATACCTGTGAACAAACAATAGCTATAACACAATTAGAGAAGGAAATTTTATTCAAGAAATCGAAACGCAAATTTCTCAACTTTGCAAGCAATCAACTTGAAGACAGACCCATTAAATCTAAGAATAAAAGAAAAAGAATGGCAAAAAAGGAAAGATGAAAAAGATTGCAAGAATCCAAACGGATCGCAGCAATTGCTCTCATATCCATGCCCAAAAATGAAAGTCAATCATGTTTCTAAATGTCCCGAGAACTCATCCGATGCCTGCAAACAAAAGTCAGCTATAACAGTCATAGAAGGAAGTTTATTCAAGAAATCGAAACACAAATTTCAAGACGTGGATAAATCAACTTCAAGATGGACCTATTAAATCTAAGAAAAAAAAGAAAAGAACGACAAAAAAAAAGAGGAAATGTCTAAGCCCACTTACTAAAATTAACCCATAATCTATGTTGAACAAGTGGAGAAAATGTGGTTAGAAGTATAAGGATATCAGACTTCCCCTTGGTTTCACATAGTGTTTCGCTACATACTTTTCGGTCATAGAATCTCAAAATTTCACAGTAAATAAAGGTAGATAATTCCTTTCTTGGTAATCTAGTGTGGAAGCACCATTACTGGTATGGACACATTTCCAATCTCTGGCTTCGATCCCGTCTCCAGCATTACTATGAAAATACCTATCACTTGAGTTTGAGGAGCGCTGCAAAGGAGTCTCTGGACCTATGAGTGACCAAATTCATATATAAGACAAATTGGAAGTCTAGGTTTAAAAATCTGATGAGTCTAAGGTATCCATTCAACTGCCTCACCTTGCCCGGTTCTTCGAAGTTTTTTATAACTCATGAGCATAACGCCTCACTCTAAGCCCATGCCCCTCCAGGTTGGTCCTTCACAATGTAAAGGTAAAGATAGAGTAAGGATTAATGTAGATGGTGTTCTATGAGACAAAAAGGAGAACAATCTCGTGAACTTATAAAAAATATGGAAAAGCAAATTGAAACTATACTCTATCTCTGTCTCCATATTCAATTTATCTCTGCCACTACCGCCCCTCGAAAGCTCATACGCAGCCTATTCACAGCATGGATCAGATAGCTAAAAGAACAACATGGATCCGTGCATTCTATAATATATGATGCTTTAAGGAAAACTTCAAGCTCTAGATAGATTGAGAATCAAAATTTTTGAGAATGTAAAAAAGAAGACAACGATAAAGAAAGGGAAATGGCAAGGTGGGTTGAAACATGGATAAACTAGGAAGACTCATGCATCTAAAAAACTCATTACACATCATATGGAATCTGTTGCTTGGTGTGTCAAATGCCTCAACACACTTTTGAGCTTCTCCGGCTGTGGCGCATGCAATCTCAACGCAATTAAGCAGTTATCCATTAGACTCCTTTGAAGATAAGGAGGTGTATACAAAATCCATTTTGAAACTCTCTCTCTCTCTCTCTCTCTCTCTCTCTCTCTCGCTATCTATCTGGGTCTTCTACAGATTGTATGGAAACTCCAACTAGATTTTACCGTCTTTGAGCTAACATTACTAGGGAAAAATATTTACTGTGCATAGCAGATAAACAATAGAGATTTGCAACGTAACTGATTCTGAACATTCAGCAATCTATTATTAACTATGAAGAATCAACCGAATTCACTTCGTATGTGTAGCAATGTCATAGCATACTATGAAGCTATAGAAACTGCTGAAATAATTGAAGGTGGAGGAAGAGATAACTTACTTCTCCTTTCTTTGTCTCGTCCAGCCGGTTAGAAAATCGCATGACATATACATCTATAGAGAAAGAACAGCACCATCGGAAAGGTGCTATTAATTATCAGCCAATTAGACTGACGGTTTCTAATGTACATATATAGAAAGGAATACGCATGATACAGAAACCACGCAATAGATTGGAAAACCTTACCCCATCTTTTACTTTCCGACATCCTAGCTCCTCCATCATGAGCAAGGGACCTATAACACCCTTCCTAATTGGTTGCTGCACAAAAAATAAATAAAATACCACTCTTTCATTTCTCCTCACGATTCCAACTCATGCTCAGCCCTTCAGGCACTCGAGCCGGGGTCGAAACTTCTCCTCACGATTCTGACACGTGGTCAGCCTAGTATAATATCACCCACAATCTCGACTAGTGGACAGCTACTAGGGTCGAGGTCAAAACTTCTCCTCACGATTCTGGCCTAATACAATATCACCCGCAGTCTCGGCTCGTGGACAGCCACTTGAGCCGTGCTTGAAACTTCCTCTCGCGATTCCGACACGTGGTCAGGCTAATAGAACCCACAATCTCGGCTCATGGTCAGCCACTTGAGCTGGGGTCGAAACTTCTCCTCGTGATTCCGGCTCGTGGCCGACCACTCGAGTCGGGGTTGAAACTTCTCCACAAGATTCCAGCATGTGGTCAGCCTAATACAATATCACCAACAATCTCGTCTCATGGACAGCCACTCGAGTTGGGGTTGAAACTTCTCCCCACGACTCTGGCACCTGGTCAACCTAATACAATATCACCCACAATCTCCGCTCGTGGTTAGCCATTCGAGCCGGGGTTGAAGCTTCTCCCCACGATTTCGGCACGTGGTCAGCCTAATAAAATATCACCCACAATCTTGGCTCGTGGTCAGCCGCTCGGGCCGGGTTGAAACTTCTCCCCACGATTCCGGCACACGTGGTCAGCCTAATACAATATCACCCACAATCTTAGCTAGTGGACAGCCACTCAAGCCGAGGTTGAATCTTTTTCTCATGATTCCGGCACGTGTTTAGCCTAATACAATATCACCCACAATCTTGGCTTGTGGCCGGCCCCTTGAGTCGGGGTCGACACTTCTCTTCACGATTCTGGCTCGTGGTCGACCTAATACAGTATCACCTATCACTTGCAATCTCGGCATGTGGTCAGCCACTCGAGTCGGTGGCGAAACTTCTCTTCACGATTCTGGCACGTGGTAAGCCTAATACAATATCACCCACAATCTCATCTCGTGGACAGCCACTCGAGTCTAGGTTGAAACTTCTGCCCACAATCCCAGCACATGGTCAGCCTAATACAATATCACCCACAATCTCGGCTCATGTTCAACCACTCGAGCCTAGGTCAAAACTTCTCCCCATGATTCCGGCATGTGGTCATCCTAATACAATATCACCCACAATCTCAGCTCGTGGCTAGCCATTCGAGCCGGGGTCAAAGCTTCTCCCACGATTTCGGCACATGGTCAGCCTAATAAAATGTTGACCACAATCTTCGCTCGTGGTCAGCCACTCGAGCCAAGGTTGAAACTTTTTCTCATGACTTCGGCACATGGTTAGCCTAATACAATATCACCCACAATCTTGGCTCCTAGTCAGCCACTTGAGCCGTGCTTGACACTTCTCCTCACTTTTCCGGAGTGTGGTCAGCTTAATAGAACCCACAATCTCGGCTCATGGTCAGCCGCTCGAGCCGGGGTCGAAACTTCTCCTTACGATTCCAACTCATGGTCAGCCTAATAGAATATCACCCATAATCTCGGCGCGTGGTCAGCCACTCGAGCCGGTGCCGAAACTTCTCCTTACTATTCTAGCTCGTGGTTAGCCTTATAGAATATCATCCACCATCTCTGCCTCATGGTCAGCCTAATAGAATATAACCCACAATCTCAGCTCGTGGTCAGCTACTCCTCTTTTTACCTATTACATTTTGTATTACCCCTTAGTAGCATTTTTCCTTTGTTCTTTGCCGCTTTGGGGGTCGTTCAGACAGTGATGGGATCAAGAAAAAATGTAATACCAAGAGGACTATCTTCCATTACAACTAACTCATAAAGAACTAACTTGGGAAGAACATTGGACTTATAAGCAAAAGCTCAAGCCCAGAAGCTGGCCGAGAGGTTGCGAATATATAAATGAGTGAATGGACTTCAGAAACTGAAAAAATTCTTCATGAATGATGGAGGTTAATTTCAAAGAACTCCCCTTACTTCTTGCTGTGAGAACAGAAGTGAAAGCTTTCTTACCTGATGACCCTTCTTTCGTTGCTCTTCTACTGGTGACTGAACCTTTCTCATGTTCACAAGAGCTTGTCCAATTGACATTTGCTTTCAGTTTCTGCAAAGCAGTTAATGATTTGACTCAGGAGATTATACTTTGAACTTTAGGGGCAAAATCCAATGGAACTTGGGGAAGTCTTAGTTTGTTATAGCTTTACTGTCTGCTTTTGCTACTTTTTCCTTAGGCAGTTTTGCTGTTCCAAAACTCTGGCAGATGGATATTTCCCGAACTTGATAGCATGATTTAAACAAACAAATACTAAGACAAGACATCGAGGTAGTCTTTTAAGCGGATGTGAAGCGATATAGAAAATCTCAAAAAGCAAGATTGAACAAAGCAGGAAAATAAGCAAAGAGTGTAGGTCTCGTTCACAATTCAAAAGAAGAAGGAACCGCATGAGAATAACTAATGAATTGCTGATGAAGAGCAATGGTCACAGTCCCAACTTGATTCTCTATCTCGGTCCTTGTTATGCTCCTTTGATCTATTCCATTAGATTCCATTTTAGAAAAGGTGAGAGAGGTAGTACCTTCAGAATAATACAACTAATAATATTAACGATGGCATTCTATCGTCATGGTGATTGACGTCGCTGCTCTTGTCTCTCTCTTCCTGAAAGATTAAGTGCAAGGAGAGTGGCATTTAATGCTTCCCAGATTAGGAGATATCCACTAGAGTTACTCCACCATCTGTGAGTTTTTCTAACTTCAAGGAATAAAATACTGCTTGCCCTTCTAGTTTGTCTCCCGGGGCTGGATTTAGATTCTCTCTTCCATAACATTTGATTACTTAGTTATACAGTAGTAGGGCAGCCTTTCACATATATGGCACGATGCATCTAAAGCTTCATTAGCTGACCAAATGCTAGCTAGTTTCTTTTCTTCTTCCCCTTCTCCCTTTCTTTCCCCTTAGCACACTTATTGGTTTGAGTTCTGTACTTCATCTTTTTAAGGTACCATTCAGCCACAATGAAACCAAGACAATGCAGGTAAAAGCTTGTTTCTTTATCTTTTCTGAATGAAGTATTGATTCGGGCATTTCTTTTAGATATGATACTGACAACAAAGAGGGGATAATTACGTTCATTAAAATTCAAGGGTGATATCGCACAAAACCACTGACAGTTAACATCAAGTTCTCATGTGAGTTGCCTCTTGAGCAAGGAAACTAACATGAGCAAGCAAGAAGCTCCAAGCACAGACAGGATATTTTGTGTGTATGTATTCTTTACCCATCAAATCACCACAAAACATATGTTTCATAAAAACCAGCAAGGAGAAGCAACTAAGGATAAGGAGAAATTAGATGCAACTGACATGACAGGAGACACCTCACTTGCCCACCATCATCAGTACGTAAGTAAAAGTGCAAAAACGATGCATAATTGATAGAGATTTCTCACCTACAGCTTTGCTAATTTGTCATGGATATGCATGTAACTTAGATGAAGCTTTCCTCGAAAATGAACTGCCAAGTGCCGATCACTGAAGTAACACAACAATTAGAAGAATCTGTTCAATCTATCTTAAAGAAGTGTTAAAAATTAAATAAATATCATAAAGTTGTATCACAACATAATTGCTAACATACCATGATCTTTCAACATAAAAGGAAGAAAAGGTGCACATTCATTAGCTGCAAAAGTATTCCTCGTCATGCTATTCCCAAAAGCCTGCTGCTAACAAGAAGGTATAGTCTTTGGGTCAGAAAAGCTGGAGTACTTCAAACCCAAACACCCATAGAATATTCCCTAAGTTGTAGATCTTGTTAAGGAAGAAAATAAGCTTTACCTATCATACACTCTGAGAATTCCTCCACAAATGTCACAAACACATAGCTTCATATCAGTCTGCAAAACAACGCACTACAATGAAATTCAAATGGCATATATATCGACTATGCAGACATGTCTTCATTTGAAAACATATAGATACCTTCAACATATAGACTACTTAAAAGGGAGAATGACAGACTTCTTTTTTTCAAACAGTAACTATCAAATGCTCCAGATAAATGATATTCATCTCTCTTCCATCATTAGACGTAGATTACTACAGCCTACCAATTGGGACAACAGAATTGAAGCTACCGCTTAATATGCAAATTGATTTGCACTCACAATTCGCACATCGACAGCGGCGTACCTGGCAGATTCTTGAACAGGCTCTGATCTGGCATGAAGCTGAAGGCAAGAAGATGAGTATGCAGCTGTTGCGACTTCTGAAACAATAGAGAGGTTGAAAATAGCTTCACTAGGCGGAGACAAAATCAAACACATGAAAACCTTTTTGAGCGCTTCAGCCTCTACCAGAGCCTTCTGCTCCTTGTCTGCCTTTCCCTGCTCACCTAAAGAATGCAGATAATGTGAGGGAGTAAGTCCATCCACAGCAAACTCCTGAACCGGCTCTGGTCTGGCATGGCATGAAGCTAAAGGCAAGAAGATGAGTAAGCAACTGCTGCATCTTCCGATCCAACACAGAGGTAAAAAATAGCGTCATAGGCAGAGACAATAGCAAATACATAAAACCATTTTGAGTGCTTTAGCCTATTCCAGAGCCTTCTGCACCTCGTCTACCATTCCCTGCTCACCTAAAGAATGCATATAATGTCAGGGACTGAGTTCACCCACAGCAGATTCCTGAACAGGCTTTGTTTTGGCATGGCATGAGGCTGAAGGAAAGAAGATGAGTAAGCAACCGCTGCATCTTTCGAGCCAACACAGAGATGAAAACAGCTTCAATAGGTAGAGATGATAGCAAACAGATAAAAAACTTTCTGAGCGCTTAGCATCACCTTCTGTGCCTCGTCTACCATTCCCGGTTCACCAAAAGTATGCAGATAATGCAGCAGATTCCTGAGCAGGCTCTGGTCTGGCATGGACTGAAGTTGAAGGCAAGAAGATGAGTAAGCAACTAGTGCATCTTTCGAACCAACACAGAGGTAGAAAATAGCTTCAATGGGCGGAGACAATAACCGACAGATAAAAACCTTTTGGAGCTCTTCAGCCTCTCCCAGAGCCATTTGGGCCTTGTCTAGCATTCCCTGCTCACCTAAAGGATGCAGATAATGTCGTGGAGTGAGTCCACCCACAGCAGATAGTGTATATCTAAATATCTAAGAAATTATCACGTTCATTTCTATGTTCCATTAGATATAGAATCCAGTCATAGAAAAGGCAGACGATATCTATGGAGGGTCAACATATATATCATATCAGTCAGAAGCAACCTAAACCCAAAAATGGAAAGCAAAAACTTGTATATTCACCAAATTCATAACCATGTTGTATTATGAGAAGCGAAGAACTGTCTCGCACTCAAATAAGCATAAACTAACTACACAAACCATAATTTCCAGCAAAGGTGACTCACCAACTTCCTATGCCTTCTTTAGCTTCTCATTTATCACCTCTTGGGTGCAAGGATCAGAAGTAACAGCAGACAAGGGTGCCAAAGATGGTGCATTTGGTACGGTTTGGAGTAAATATGCCCTATCTTTATTGAATGCTTCCGAAAGAAGCATAGACTGCCACAGTATGCAAACAGCCAAGCCAGCAGGTTAATATCATAACTATAAGCATCTAAGGTGATCTTTCCTCAACTGTCAAAAGGTCAAGTCCACATTCTAATGTCCAAAAATGTCAGTATTTGACATTAAATGAACGTTCCTAATCTGATTATAGAACAAAACAAAAGATGATGCCAACGATACATGTTTACCTCCTTTTTTTGCATCAATTCTTCAACAATTCTAAAGCTCAAATTTTAATACCCATCTTGCCTTGAAGATCTACAAATAATATACAATCAGATGCATCACGGGTCATCGGTACCTAATCCATGAAATTAGTAGCACACAACATGAGCAGGCCACTATTGTAAGTATCTATTTCATGTTATTTGGAAGTATAATAGAGCTACACTTAGATAATGATAAAGACATGAAAAAACTGATCTGACAGTAGTGTGAGATCAATCGGATGAGTAATGGGAAGAGTAAATATTCAGAAACAGTAAAAATTCTTCGCAAGGTTGGAGGTTAATTTTAGAAGTTGCCTTGTTTCTTGCTTTGAGAACAGGAGTGAAAGCTTAAGACCCTTCCTTTAGTGCTCTTTCGCGGGTGACTGAACCAATTCTCGTGTTCACCAGAGCTTATCAAAATGACATCCTCGGTGCTGATTACCTTTGCATCCTTGTCTAGAGGACGTTCAAGTTGCAAGAAAATTTCTTTAGATGCAAGTTTAATCTACATGATGAAATCTGCTCTCAGTTTCTGTAATGAAATTAGAGGTTTAAATCAGAATATTAAAAATCTGGATATAGAGGCAAGACCCAAGGGAAAATGGGGTAAGTCTTACTTTGTTTTACCATGTTGTTTGCTGCTACTTGTGCGTTGGACAGTTGCCATGCTCCCAAACACCTACACGATCAAGCAAATTATGATTGAGAAGCAAAAGGGGAAACGAGATCAAGGAGTAGATAGCACATCATCTATGAAGGTAAAACCTTATAATGGGGTGGGAAATTTGAGTGACGGGTTTTGCTTGAGCAACTGCTCCGACACCAGGTTGCTGATGTCTCGAAGGACTCTCTTGTTTCATCCCGCGTCCCCCGGAACATTCTTTGGCTTCTTTGCTCCTAATCAATTTCAATGACAATCTCCTGTCGTTGTAGCAAGGAAGACAGCAAAGGCTAGCTATAACACAATTAGAGAAGGAAATTTTATTCAAGAAATCGAAAGAAGACAGTCCCATTAAATCTAAGAGTAAGAAGAAAGAACGACAAAAAGGAAAGATGAAAAGGATCGCAAGAATCCAAATGGATTGCAGCAGCTGCTCTCATATCCAAGCTCCAAAATGCGAGTCGATCCCGTTTCTAAATGTCCTGAGAACTCATCCAATACCTGCGAACAAAGATAGCTATAGCACATCAGAGAAGGAAATTTTATTCGAGAAATCGAAACACAAATTTCTCAACTTGGCAACCAATCAACTTGAAGACAGACCCATTAAATCTAAGAATAAAAGAAAAAGAATGGCAAAAAAGGAAAGAGGAAAAAGATTGCAGGAATCCAAACGGAACACAGCAACTGCTCTCATATCCGTGCCAAGAAACACAAATCGATCATGTTTCTGAGTGTCCCGAGAATTGATCCAATGCCTGCAAACAAAAGTCAGCTATAACACAGTCGTTGAAGGAAATTTATTCAAGAAATCGAAAGGCAAATTTCTGAACTTGGCAATAGATCAACTTGAAGACGGACCCATCAAATCTAAGAATAAAAAGAAAAGAACGACAAAAAAGAAAGAGGAAATGTCTAAGCCCATTTACTGAAACTAACCAATAAACTATGTTGAACAAGTGGAGAAAAGGCGGTTAGAAGTGTAAGCGTATTAGACTTCCCCTTGGTTTCACTTATTGTTTCGTTACATACTTTTAGGTCATAGAATCTCAGAATTTCACAGTAAATAGAGGTGGATAATTCCTTTCATGGTAATCTAATGTGGATGCACCATTAATGGTATGGACACATTTCCAGTCGCTGGCTTCGATCCCATCTCCAGCGTTACTATGAAAATACCTATCACTTGAGTTTGAGGAGTGCAGCAAAGGAGTCTTGGGACCTATGAGTGACCAAATTCATATATAACACAAATTGGAAGTCTATATTGAAAAATCTGATGAGTTTCAGGTGTCCATTCAACTACCTCACCTTGCCCGGCTCTTCTAAGGTTTTTATAACTCATGAGCATAACGCCTTACTCTGGGTCCACGCCCCTCCAGGTTGATCCTTCACAATGTAAAGGCAAAGATAGCATAAGGATTAATGCAAATGGTGTTCTATGAGACAAAAAAAAGAACAATCTTGTGAACTTATGAAAAATATGGAAAAGTAAATTGAAACGATACTCTGTCTCTGTCTCCATATTCAATTTATCTCTGCCACTACCACCCCTCGAAAGCTCATACGCAACCTGTTCACGATATAGATCACATAGCTAAGAACATCATAAATCCTCGCATTCTATAATATATGATGCTTTAAGGAAAACTTCCAGCTCAAGATAGATTGAGAATAAAAATGTTTGGGAATGGAAAAACGAAGATAACGATAAGGAACAGGAAATGGCAAGGTGGGTTGAAACATGGATAAACTAGGAAGACTCGTGCATATAAAAAACTCATTACACATCATATGGGATCTGTTGCTTGGTGTGTCAAATGCATCCATCCACTTTTGAGCTTCTCCGGCTGTGGCACATGCAATCTAAAGCAAGTAAGCAGTTATCCAGTAGACTCTTGAGAAGATAAGGAGGTGTATACAAAATCCATTTTGAATCTCTCTCCCTCTCTCTCGCTATCTATCTGGGTCTTCTACAGATTGTATGGAAACTCCAACTAGATTTTACCATCTTTGAGCTAACATTACTATGGAAAAATATTTACAGTGTACAACATATAAACAATAGAGATTTGTAATTTAACTGATTCTAAACATTCAGCAATCTATTATTAACTATGAAGATTCAACAGAATTCACTTCGTATGTGCAGCAAAGCCATAGCATACTATGAAGCTATAGAAACTGTTGAAATAATTAAAGGTGGAGGAAGAGATAAATTGCTTCTCCTTTCTGTCTCATCCAGCTGGTTATAAACTCGCATGATGTATACATCCTATAGAGAAAGAACGGCACCATCAGAAAGGTGTTATTAATTATCAGCCAATTAGACCGACCATGTCTAATGTACATGTATAGAAAGAAAAACGCATGATATAGAAACTACGCATTAGATTGGAAAACCTTACCCCATCATTTACTTTCCGACATCCTAGCTCCTCCACCATGAGCAAGGGGCCTATAACACCCCTCCTAATTGGTTTCTACATAAAAAATAAATAAACTACCCCTCTTTCATTTCTCCTCATGATTCCGGCTTGTGGTCAGCCTTCAGCCACTCGAGCTGTGCCCCATGCTCGAAACTTCTCCCCACGATTGCCGCACATGGTCAGCCTAATGCAATCTCACCCACAGTCTCAACTCGTGGACAGCCACTAGAGCTGTGCTCGAAACCTCTCCTCACGATTTCGACACGTGGTCAGCCTAACACAATATCACCCACAATCTCAGCTCATGGACAACCACTTGAGTAGTGTTCGAAACTTCTCCACGCAATTCTAACACGTCGTTAGTCTAATACAATATCACCCATAGTCTCAGCTCATAGATAGCCACTCGAGCAGTGCTCGAAACTTCTCCTCAGGATTCCGGCACGTGGTCAACCTAATACAATATCATCCACAGTCTCGGCTCGTGGACAGCCACTCGAGCCGTGCTCGAAACTTCTCCTCACGATTCCGGCACATGGCTAGCCTAATACAATATCACCCGCAATCTCAGTTTGCGGACAGCCACTCGAGCCGTGCTCGAAACTTCTCCTCATGATTCTGGCATGTGGTCAGCCTAATACATTATCACCCTTAATCTCGGCTCGAGACTCGAGCTGTGCTAGAAACTTCTCCTCTCTATTCCGGCACGTGGTCAGCCTAATATAATATCACCCATAGTCTCGACTCGTGGACAGCTACTCGAGTCGAGGTCAAAACTTTTCCTCACGGTTCCGGCATGTGGTCAGCCTAATAAAATATCAATTGCAGTCTTGGCTCGTTGACAGCCACTCGAGCTGTGCTCGAAACTTCTCCTCAAGAATCCAGCGCGTGGTCGGCCTAATAGAATATCACCTATCACCTGCAATCTTGGCTCGTGGTTAGCCACTCGAGTTGGGGTTGAAATTTCTCCACACGATTCCGACATGTGGTCAACCTAATACAAAATCACCAACAATCTTGTCTCGTGGACAGCTACTCGAGTCGGGGTCGAAACTTCTCCCCACGGTCCCGGCACATGGTAAGCCTAATACAATATCACCCACAATATCGGCTCGTAGTCAGCCCCTTGAGCCAAGGTCAAAACGTCTCCCCATGACTCTGGCACATGGTCAACCTAATACAATATCACCCACAATCTCGGCATGTGGTTACCCATTCAAGCTGGGGTCGAAGCTTCACCCTACAATTTCAGCACGTGGTCAGCCTAATAAAATGTTGCCCACCATCTTGGCTCGTGCTTAGCCACTTGAGCCTAGGTTGAAACTTCTCCTCACGATTTCGGCACACATGGTCCGCCTAATACATTATTGCCCAAAATCTCAGCTTGTGGACAGCCACTCGAGCCGAGGTTGAAACTTTTTCTCATAATTCCTGCACGTGGTTAGCCTAATACTATCACCCACAATCTCCGCTCCTGGTCAGCCACCCGAGCCATGCTCAATACTTCTCCTCACGTTTCAGCCATGTGGTTAGCCTAATAGAACCCACAATCTCGGCTCATGGTCAGCCGCTCGAGCTGAGGTCGAAACTTCTCCCTATGATTCCAACTCGTGGTTAGCCTATTAGAATATCACCCAAAATCTCAGCTAGTGGTCGGCCACTCGAGCCGGTGTCGAAATTTCTCCTCACGATTCTAGATCGTGGTTAGCCTAATAGAATATCATCTACAATCTCTACTCGTGGTCAGCCACTCGAGCCAGGGTCGAAACTTATCCTCTTGATCCTAGCTCGTGGTTAGCCTAATAGAATATAACCCACAATCTAAGCTCGTGGGCAGCTACTCCTCTTTTTATCTATGACATTTTGTATCACCCCTTAGTAGCATTTTTCATTTGTTCTTTGCCGCTTTGGGGGTCGTTCAGACAGTGATGGGATCAAGAAAAAATGCAACACCAAAAGGACTATCTTCCATTACAACTAACTCATAAAGAACTAACTCGCGAAGAACATTGGACTTATAAGCAAAAGCTCAAGCCCACAAGCTGACCGGGAGGTTGCAAATACATAAATGAGTAAATGGACTTTAGAAACTGTAAAAATTCTTCATGAGTGATGGAGGTTAATTTCAGAGAACTCACCTTAATTCTTGCTGCGAGAACGGAAGTGAAAGCTTTCTTACCTGATGACCCTTCTTTCGTTGCTCTTCTACTGGCGACTGAACCTTTCTCCTGTTCAGGAGAGCTTGTCAAATTGACATTAGCTGTCAGTTTCTGCAAAGCAGTTAATGATTCAACTCAGGAGATTATAACTTTGAATTTTAAGGGCAAAATCCAAGGGAAAAAGGGGAAGTCTTAGTTTGTTATAACCTTACTGTTTGCTTCTGCTGCTTTTGCCTTAGGCAGTTATGCTGCTCCAAAACTTCGGCTGATGTATATTTGCCGAACTTCATAGCATGATTAAACAAACAAATATTAAGACAAAACATCTAGGTAGTCTTTTACGCGGATGCGAAGTGATATAGAAAATCTCAAAAAGCATGATTGAACAAAGGAGGAAAATAAGCAGAGCGTGTAAGTCTCGTTTGTGATTCAAAAGAAGAAGGCACCCCATGAGAATAACTAATGAATTGCTGATGAAGAGCAACGGTCACAGTCCCAGCTTGATTCTCTATCTCGGTCCTTGTTATGCTCCTTCGATCTAGTCGGTTAGATTCGATTTTAGAAAAAGTGAGAGGGGTAGTACCTTCAGAGTAATACAACTAATAATATTAATGATGGCATTCTATCATCATGGTGATCGCAGTCGCTGCCCTTGTCTCTCTCTTCCTAAAAGATTAAGTGCAAGGAGTGGCATTTAATGCTTCCCGGACTAGGAGATATCCACTGGATAAAAGTCAGAACCAGCCAGATGGATCAGTGCTATATGTAAAAGAAACGCCAGAATCAATACTTCATTCAGAAAAGATAAAGAAACAAGCTTTTACCTTCATCATCTTGGTTTCACTGTGGCTGAATGGTATCTTAAAAAGATGAAAAACTTGTATAGAACTCAAACCAATAAGCATGGTAAAGGGAAAGAAAGGGAGAAAGGGAAGAAGAAAAGAAACTAACTAGGATTTAGTCAGCTAATGAAGCTTTACGTGCACCGTGCCATATATATGAAAAGTTGCCCTACTACTATATAACTAAGTAATCAAATGTTATGGAAGAGAAAATCTAAATCCAGCCCTCGAGACAAACTAGAAGGGCAAGCAGTATTTTATTCACTAAACTTAGAAAAACTCACAGATGGTGGAGTAACTCCGCATGAAGAATGTGAACAAAAGAGCAGTACTTGACCAACATATGGCAATTCAAGCTTTGGCACATGTAGGAAAAATGTAAAGAGTAGATAGCAGCATGCAAGAAAGTATTCTAGCCACATACATTGACAGCAAAGAGGGGATAATTACGTTCATTAAATTCAAGGGTGATATCATACAAAACCACTGACAGTTAATGTCTAGTTCTCATGTAAGTTGCCTCCCTCTTGAGCAAGGAAACTAACATGAGCAAGCAAGAAGCTCCAAGCACAGACACGATCTTTTGGGTGTATGTATTCTTTACCCATCAAATCACCACAAAACATATGTTGCATAAAAACCAACAAGGAGCAGCTGGTATTACAGGACACACCTCACTTGCACTCCATCATCGGTACGTAAATAAAAGTGCAAAAGCTATTCATAATTGATAGAGATTTTTGACCTGCAGCTCTGCCAACTTGTCATGGATATGCATTTAACCTAGATGAAGCTTTCCTCGAAAACGAACTGCTAAGCGCCGATCACTGAAGTAGCACAACAATTAGAAGAATCTGTTCAATCTATCTAAAGGAAATGTTACTGCAATAAAGCTGTATCACAACATAATGGGTACCATACCATGATCTTTCAACATAAAAGAGAGAAAAAATGCACATTCATTAGCCGCAAAAGTAATCCCCGTCATACTGTTCCCAAAAGCCTGCTGGTGACAAGCAGGTATAGTCTTTGGGTCAGAAAAGCTGAAGTACTTACTTGAAACCCAAACATCAATAGAATATTCCCTAAGCTGTAGATCTTGTTAAGGAAGAAAATCAGCTTTACCTATCATACACTCTAAGAACTGCTCCACAAATGTCAGAAACACATAGCTCTAGATCAGTCTGCAAAACGACGCACTACAATGAAATTCAGATGGCTTATATATCGACTATGCAGACATGTATTCATTTGAAAACATATAGATACCTTCTCCATATAGACTAGTTAAAAGGGAGAATGACAGACTTCATTTTTTCAAACAATAACTGTCAAATGCTCCGGATAAATGATATTCATCTCTCCTCCATCATTAGATGTAGATTACTACAGCCTACCAATTGGGACAGCAGGATCAAAGATACGGCTTAATATGCAAATTGATTTGCACTCACAATTCGCACATCGGCAGTGGCGTACTTGGCAGATTTTTTAACAGGCTCTGATCCGGCATGAAGCTGATGGCAAGAAGATGAGTATGCAATTGCTGCGACTTATGAAACAACAGACAGGTCGAAAATAGCTTCACTAGGCCAAGACAAAATCAAACTAATGAAAACCTTTTTGAGTGCTTCAGCCTCTCCCTGAGCCTTCTGCACTTTGTCTGCTCACCTAAAGAATGCAAATAATGCCAGGGATAAGTCCATCCGCAGCAAATTCCTGAACCAGCTCTGGTCTGGCATGGCATGAAGCTGAAGGCAAGAAGATGAGTAAGCAAATGTTGCATCTTCTAAACCAACACAGAGGTCAAAAATAGCTTCAATAGGTAGAGACAATAGCAAACAGATAAAACCTTTTTGAGTGCTTCAGCCTCTTCCAGAGCTTTTTGCACCTCATCTACCATTCCCTGCTCAACTATAGAATGCAGATAACGCCAGGGACTGAGTTCACACACGGCATATTCCTGACCAAGCTTTTTTCTGGCATGGCATGAGGTTGAAGGCTAGAAGATGAGTAAGCAATTGCTGCATCTTTCAAGCCAACACATAGATGAAAATAGCATCAACAGGTATAGACAATAGCAAACAGATGAAAACCATTTTGAGCCCTTAGCATCGCCTTCTTTGCCTCGTCTACCATTCCCAGTTCACCTAAAGTATGCATACAATGTAGCAGATTCTTGAGCAAGCACTGGTCTGGCATGGAATGAAGCGGAAGGCAAGAAGATGAGTAAGCAACTCCTGCATCTTTGGAACCAACACAAAGGTTGAAAATAGCTTCAATAGGCAGAGACAATAGCAAACAGATAAAAACCTTTTTGAGCACTTCAGCCTCCTCCAGAGCCTTTTGCGCCTCGTCTACCATTCCCTACTCACCTTACGAATTCAGACAGGCCAGTGACAAAGTCCATCCACAGTAGATTCCTGAATAGGCTCCGGCCTGGAATGGCATCAAGCTAAAGTCGAGAAGATGAGTAGCAAGTGCTTCATCTTTTGGACTAACACAGGGGTCAAAAATAACTTCAATAGGCAGAGACAATAGCAGACAGAAAAAAACCTTTTTGAGCGCTTCAGCCTCTTCCAGAGCCTTTTGTGCTTTGTCTAGCATTCCCTGCTCACCTAAAGGATGCAGATAATGCCAGGGAGTGACTCCATCCACAGCAGATGGCGTATATCTAAACATTATGTTTTGTAGCCCATAGAAAAGCTGGAGTACTCACTTAAAACCCAAACACCCATAGAATATTCCCTAAGCTGCAGATCTTTTTAAAGATAAAAATCAGCTTTACCTATCATACACTCTGGGAACTGCTCCACAAATTTCACAAACACATAGCTTCAGATCAATCTGCAAAACAGCGCACTACATTGAAATTTAGATGGTATATATATCGACTATGCAGACATGTATTCATTTGAAAACATATAGGTACCTTCACCACATAGACTAGTTACAAGGGAGAATGACAGACTTCTTTTTTTCAAACAGTAACTGTCAAATGCTCCAGATAAATGATATTCATCTCTGCTCTATCATTAGATGTAGATTACTACTGTCTACCAATTGGGAAAGCATTGGGACAGCAGAATCGAAGATACACCTTAATATGCAAATTGATTTGCTCTCACAATTCGCACATCGGCAGTGGCGTACTTGGTAGACTCTTTAACAGGCTTTGATCTAGCATGAAGCAGAAGGGAAGAGGATGAGTATGCAACTGCTGCAACTTCTAAAACAACAGAGAGGTTGAAAATAGCTTCCCTATGCAGAGGTAAAATCAAAGAAATAAAAACCTTTTTGAGTGCTTCAGCCTCTCCCTCAGCCTTCTACGCCTTGTTTGCCTTTCCCTGCTCACCGAAAGAATGCAGATAATGCCAGGGAGTAAGTCCATCCACAGGAGATTCCTAAACCGGCTCTGGTCTGGCATGGCATGAAGCTGAAGGCAAGAAGATGAGTAAGCAACTGTTGCATCCTCCGAACCAACATAGAGGTTAAAAATAGCTTCAATAGGTAAAGACAATAGCAAACAGATAAAACCTTTTTGAGTTCTTCAGCCTCTTCCAAAGCCTTTTGCATCTCGTCTACTATTCCCTGCTAACCTAAAGAATGCAGATAATGCCTGGGACTGAGTTCACCCACAGCAGATTCCTGAACAGGCTATGTTCGGGCGTGGCATGAGGCTGAAGGGAAGAAGTTGAGTAAGTAACTGCTGCATCTTTCGAGCCAACACATAGACAAACATAGCTTCAATAGGTAGAGACAATAGAAAACAGCTAATGTAGCACATTCCTGAGCAGGCGCTAGTCTGGCAT
Organism: Lagerstroemia speciosa; assembly: GCA_037672795.1. Classification (NCBI taxonomy): domain Eukaryota; kingdom Viridiplantae; phylum Streptophyta; class Magnoliopsida; order Myrtales; family Lythraceae; genus Lagerstroemia; species Lagerstroemia speciosa. The sequence goes on from CM075299.1 coordinate 7,496,749, forward strand.
GGAATGAAGCTGAAGGCAAGAAGATGAGTAAGCAACTGCTACATCTTTGGAACCAACACAGAGGTTGAAAATAGCTTCAATAGGCAGAGACAATAGCAAACAAATAAAAACCTTTATGAGCGCTTCAGCCTCTTCCAGGGCCTTTTGCGCCTTGTCCACCATTCCCTGCTCACCTTACGAATGCAGATGAGGCCAGGGACTGAGTCCATCCACAATAGATTCCTTAACAGGCTCTGGTCTCGAATGGCATCCAGCTGAAAGGCGAGAAGATGAGCAAGCAAGTGCGCATCTTTTGAACCAACACAGGAATCGAAAATAGCCTCAATAGGCAGAGACAATAGCAGACAGGTAAAAATCTTTTTGAGTGCTTCAGCCTCTTCCAGAGCCTTTTGCGCCTTGTCTAGCATTCCTTGCTCACTTAAAGGATGCAGATAATGCCAAGGAGTGAGTCTATCCACAACAGATGGCGTATATCTAAATATATAAGAAATTATGAAGTTCATTTCTATGTTCCATTAGATATACAATCCAGTCATAGAAATGGTAGACGGTGTCTATAGAGAGTTAACATCTGTATCATGCCAGTCAGAAGCAACCTAAACCCAAAAATGAAAAGCAAAAACTTGTATATTCACCAAATTCATAACCATGTTGTATTATGAGAAGCGAAGAACTGTCTCACACTCAAATAAGCATAAGATAACTACACAAACCATAATTCCTAGCAAAGCAAAGGTGACCCACCAACTTCCTATGCCTACTTTAGCTTCTCATTTATCATCTCTTGGGCGCAAGGATCAGAAGTAACAGCAGACAGGGCTGCCAAAGATGGTGCATTTAGCACAGTTTGCAGTAAATATACCCTATCATTATTGAATGCGTCCAAAAGAAGCATAGATTGCCACAATATGCAAAACAGGATGCAAAAAGCCAAGCCAGCGGGTTATTAAAATAACTATAAGCATCTAAGGTGCCCTTTCTCAGCTGTCAAAATGTCAATTCCACATTGCAATGTCCAAAAATGTTAGTGTTTTGACATTAAATGAGCGTTCCTATTCAGATTATAAAATAAAACAAAAGATGATGCTAACGAATACCTGTTTGCCTCCTTTTTTTGCCATCAATTCTTTAACAATTCTCAATCTCTAATTTTAAGACCCATCTCGCCTTGAAGATCTACAAGTAATATACAATTAGATGCATCATGGGTCATCAGTACCTATTCCATGAAATCAGAAGCAAACAACATGAGCACGCCACTATGGTAAGCATCTATTTCATGTTGTTTGGAAGTATAATAGAGCTACACTTAGATAATGATAAAGACATGAAAAACTGATCTGACAATAGCGTGAGATCAATCAGATGAGTAATGGGAAGAGTAAATATTCATAAATAGTAAAAATTCTTCGCAAGGTTGGAGGTCAATTTCTGAAGTCGCCTTGCTTCTTGCCTTGAGAACAAGAGTGAAAGCTTAAGACTCCTCTTTCAGTGCTCCTCCACTGGTCACTGAACCAATTCTTGTGTTCACTAGGGCTTATCAAAATGACTTCCTTGTTGCCGATCACCTTTGCATCCTTGTCTAGAGAATGTTCAAGTTGCAAGAAAATTTCTTAAGGCGCAAGTTTAATCTCTACGATGAAATCTGCTCTCAGTTGTTGTAATGAAGTCAGAGGTTTGAATCAGAATATTAGAACTCTGGATATAGAGGCAAAACCCAAGGGAAAATGGGGGAAATCTTACTTTGTTTTACCATGTTGTTTGCTACTGCTTGTGCAATGGACAGTTGTCGTGCTCCCAAACACCTACAAGATCAAGCGAATTATCATTGAGAAGCAAAAGGAGAAACGAGATCGAGGGGTTGATAGCACATCATCTATGAGGGTAAAACCTTATAACGGGGCGGGAAATTTGAGTGACGGGTTTTGCTTGAGCAGTCGCTCCGACACTAGGTTGCTGATGTCTTGAAGGACTCCACGGTTTCTTCCTGCCTCCCCCAAAAACATTCTTTGGCTTCTTCGCTTTTGATCAATTTCAATGACAAGCTCCTGTCGTTGTAGCAACGAAGACAACAAAGGCCAGCTATAACACAATCAGAGAGGGAAATTTTATTCGAGAGATCAAAAGAAGACAGCCCCATTAAATCTAAGAGTAAAAAGAAAGAATGACAAAGAGGAAAGAGGAAAACGATCCCAAGAATCCAAACAAATTGCAACAGCGGCTCTCATATCCATGCTTAGAAATGCGAGTGATCCCATTTCTAAATGTCCTGAGAACTCATCCACTACCTGCGAACAAAAGATAGCGGTTACGCAATCAGAGAAGGAAATTTTATTCAAGAAAGCGAAATGCAAATTTCTCAACTTGGCAAGCAATCAACTTGAAGACAGACCCATGAAATCTAAGAATAAAAGAAAAAGAATGGCAAAAAAGGAAAGAGGAAAAAGATTGCAAGAATGCAAATGGATTGCAGCAACTGCTCTCATATCCATGCCCGGAAATGCAAGTCGATCATGTTCCTAAATGTCCCGAGAACTCATTCGATGCCTGCAAAGAGAAGTCACCTATAACAGTCATAGAAGGAAATTTATTCAAGAAATCGAAACGCAAATTTCTGAACTTGGCAAAAAATCAACTTGAAGACGAACCCATTAAATCTAAGAATAAAAAGAAAAGAACCACAAAAAAGAGAGGAAATGTCTAGGCCCATTTGCTGAAATTAACCCAGAAACTATGTTGAACAAGTGGAGAAAATGTGGTTAGAAGTATAAGCATATCAGACTTCCCCTTCGTTTCACTTAGTGTTTCGCTACATACTTTTCGGTCATAGAATCTTAGAATTTCACAGTAAATAAAGGCGGATAATTCCTTTCTCGGTAATCTAGTGTGGAAACACCATTAATGGTATGGACACATTTCCTGGCTTCGATCCCATCTCCAGCGTTACTATGAAAATACCTATCACTTCAGTTTGAGGAGCGCTGCAAAGGAGTCTCTGGACCTATGAGTGACCAAATTCACATATAACAAAAATTGGAAGTCTAGGTTGAAAAATCTGATGAGTCTCAGGTGTCCATTCAACTGCCTCACCTTGCCCGGTTCTTGTGATTTTTTTTTAACTCATAAGCATAACGCTTCACTCTGGGTCCATGCCCCTCCAGGTTGGTCCTTCACAATGCAAAGGTAAAGATAGCGTAAGGATTAATGCAGATGGTGTTCTATGAGACAAAAAGGAGAACAATCTTGTGAACTTATAAAAAATATGGAAAAGTAAATTGAAATTATACTGTCTCTGTCTCCATATTCAATTTATCTCTGCCACCACCACCCCTCGAAAGCTCATAGGCAGCCCGTTCACAACATAGATAACATAGCTAAGAACATCATAAATCCTCGCATTCTATAATATATGATGCGCTTTAAGGAAAACTTCAAACTCTAGATAGATTGAGAATCAAAATGTTTGAGAAAGGAAAAAAGAAAATGAAAATGAAAAGGAAATGGCAAGATGGGTTGAAACATGGATAAACTAGGAAGACTCATGCATCTAAAAGCTCATTACACATCATATGGAATCTATTCCTTGGTATGTCAGATGCCTCCGTCCACTTTTGAGCTTCTCCGGCTATGGCACATGCAATCTTAAAGCAAGTAAGCAGTTATCCATTAGACTCCTGAGAAGATAAGGAGGTGTATACAAAATCCATTTTTAAACTCTCTCTATCTCTCTTGCTAATTATCTGGGTATGGAAACTAGATATTACCATCTTTGAGCTAACATTACTAGGGAAAAATATTTACTGTGCATAGCAGATAAACAATAGAGATTTTCAATTTAACTGATTCAAAACATTCAGCTATCTATTATTAAGTATGAAGATTCAACAGAATTCACTTCGTATGTGCAGCAAAGTCGTAGCATACTATGAAGCTATAGAAACTGCTGAAATAATTAAAGGTGGAGGAGGAGATAACTTACTTCTCCTTTCTTTGTCTCGTCCTGCCGGTTATAAAATCCCATGACGTATACATCCTATAGAGAAAGAATAGCACCATCGGAAAGGTGTTATTAATTATCAGCCAACTAGACCAACAGTGTCTAATGTACATACATAGAAATAAATCTCGGCTCGTGGTCAGCCACTTGAGCCAGTGCCGAAACTTCTCCTCACAATTCTAGCTCGTGGTCAGCCTTATAGAATATCTCCACAATCTCTGCTCGTGGTAAGCCGCTCGAGCTAGGGTAGTTTCAACTTCTCCTCACAATCTCCGCTCTTGGTCAGCTACTCCTCTTTTTGCCTATTACATTTTGTATTACCCCTTACTAGCATTTTTCATTTGTTCTTTGCTGCTTTGGGGGTCGTTCAGACAGTGATGGGATCAAGAAAAAATGTAATACCAAAAGGACTATATTCCATTACAACTAACTCATAAAGAACTAACTCGCAAAGAACTTTGGACTTATAAGCAAAAGCTCAAGCCCACAAGCTGACCGAGAGGTTGCGAATATATAAACAAGCAAATGGACTTCAGAAACTGTAAAAATTCTTCATGAGTGATGGAGGTTAATTTCAAAGAACTCACCTTACTTCTTGCTGCGAGAATGGAAGTGAAAGCTTTCTTACCTGATGACCCTTCTTTCGTTGCTCTTCTACTGGTGACTGAACCTTTCTCGTGTTCATGAGAGCTTGTCAAATTGACATCTGCTGTCAGTTTCTGCAAAGCAGTTAATGATTTGACTCAGGAGATTATAACTTTGAATTTTAGGGGCAAAGTCAAAGGGAAAATGGGGAAGTCTTAGTTTGTTATAACCTTACTGTCTGCTTGTGTTGCTTTTTCCTTAGGCAGTTGTGTTGCACCAAAACTCCGACTGATGGATATTTGCCAAACTTCACAGCATGATTAAACAGACAAATACTAAGACAAGACATCAAGGTAGTCTTTTAAGCGGATGCGAAGTGATATAGAAAATCTCAAAAAGCAAGATTGAACAAAGTAGGAAAATAAGCAGAGCATGTAAGTCTCGTTCGCGATTCAAAAGAAGAAGGAACCGCATGAGAATAACTAATGAATTGATGATGAAGAGCAACGGTCACAGTCCCAACTTGATTCTCTATCTCGGTCCTTGTTATGCTCCTTCGATCTATTCTATTAGATTCCATTTTAGAAAAAGTGAGAGGGGTAGTACCTTCGGAGTAATACAACTAATAATATTAACGATGGCATACTATCATCATGGTGATCGAAGTCGCTGCCCTTGTCTCTCTCTTCCTGAAAGATTAAGTGCAAGGAGTGGCATTTAATGCTTCCCGGACCAGGAGATATCCACTGGATAAAAATCAGAAACAACCAGATGGATCAGTGTTATATGTAAAAGAAACGCCAAAATCAATACTTCATTTGGAAAAGATAAAGAAACAAGCTTTTACCTTCATCATCTTGGTTTCACTGTGGCTGAATGGTATCTTAAAAAGATGAAAAACTTGTACAGAACTCAAACCAATAAGCATGCTAAGGGGAAAGAAGGGGAGAAAGGGAAGAAGAAAAGCAACTAGCTAGGATTTGGTCAGCTAATGAAGCTTTAGATGCACCGTGCCATATATATGAAAAGCTGCCCAACTACTGTAGAACTAAATAATCTAATGTTATGGAAGAGAAAATCTAAATCCAGCCCCCAGAGGAAACTAGAAGGGCAAGTAGTATTTTGTTCCCTGAAGTTAGAAAAGCAGCCCCTGGAGTAACCCCGCATGAAGAATGTGAACAAAAAAGCAGTACCTGACCAACATATCACAATTCAAGCTTCGGCACATTTAGGAAAAATGTAAAGACTAGACAACAGCATGCAAGAAAGTATTCTAGCCATATACATTGACAGCAAAGAGGGGATAATTATGTTCATTAAAATTCAAGGGTGATATCACACAAAACCACTGACAGTTAACATCAAGTTCTCATGTGAGTTGCCTCTTGAGCAAGGAAACTCACATGAGCAAGCAAGAAGCTCCAAGCACAGACACGATACTTTGCGTGTATGTATTCGTTGCCCATCAAATCACCACAAAACATATATTGCATAAAAACCAGCAAGGAGAAGCAACAAAGGATAAGGAGAAATTAGTTGCAGCTGATATGACAAGACACACCTCACTTGCCCACCATCATCAGTACGTAAATAAAAGTGCAAAAACGATTCATAATTGATAGAGATTTCTGACCTGCAGCCTTGCTAATTTGTCATGGATATGCATGTTACCTAGATGAAGCTTTCCTCAAAAATGAACTGCTAAGTGCCGATCACTGAAGTAGCACAACAATTAGAAGAATTTGTCCAATCTATCTTAAGGAAGTGTTAAAAATTAAATAACTATAATAAAGTTGTATCACAACATAATTGCTAACATACCATGATCTTTCAACATAAAAGAGAGAAAAAATGCACATTCATTAGCCACAAAAGTAATCCTGTCACACTGTTCCCAAAAGCCTGCTGGTGACAAGTAGGTATAGTCTTTGGGCCAGAAAAGCTGAAGTACTTACTTGAAACCCAAACATCAATAGAATATTCCCTAAGCTGCGGATCTTGTTAAGGAAGAAAATCAGCTTTACCTGTCATACACTTTGAGAGCTGCTCCACAAATGTCAGAAACACAGCTCTAGATCAGTCTGCAAAACGACGCACTACAATGATATTCATATGGCATATATATCAACTATGCAGACATGTATTCATTTGAAAACACATAGATGCCTTCACCATATAGACTAGTTAAAAGGGAGAATGACAGACTTCATTTTTTCAAATCCATCATTAGATGTAGATTACTATAGCCTACCAATTGAGACAGTAGAATTGAAGATACCGCTTAATATGCAAATTGATTTGCACTCACAATCTGCACATCGGCAGCGGTGTAATTGGCAGATTCATTAACAGGCTCTGATATGTTTTGAAGCTGAAAGAAGAAGATGAGCATGCAATTGCTGCGACTTCTGAAACAACAGAGAGCGTGAAAATAGCTTCACTAGGCGGAGACAATAGCAAACAAATGAAAACCTTTTTGAGCGATTCAGCCTCCTCCAGAGTCTTCTGCGCCTTGTCTATCATTCCCTGCTCACTTAAAGAATGAAGCTAATGCCATGGAGTAAGTCCACCCACAGCAGATTCCTGAACCAGCTCTGGTATGGCATGGCATGAAGCTGAAGGCAAGAAGATGAGCAAGCAACTATTGCATCTTCCGAATTAACATAGAGGTCAAAAATAGCTTCAATAGGTAGAGACAATAGTAAACAGATAAAACCTTCTTGAGTGCTTCAGCCTCTTCCAGAGCCTTTTGCACCTCGTCTACCATTCCCTGCTCACCTAAAGAATGCAGATAATGCCAGGGACTGAGTCCATCCACAGCAGATTCCTGAACAGGCTCTGGTCTGGCATGGCATAAGGCTGAAGGCAAGAGGATGAGTGAGCAACTGCTACATCTTTCAAACCAATACAGTGAAATAACTTCAATAGGTAGAGACAATAGTAAACAGATAAAACTCTTTCTGAGCGCTTAGCATCTTCTAGAGCCTTCTACACCTCCTCTACCATTCCCTGTTCACCTAAAGAATGCAGATAATGTCAGGGACTAAGTCCATCCACAGCAAATTCCTAGACAGGCTCTGGTCTAGCATGGAATGAAGCTGAAGGCAAGAAGATGAGTAAGCAACTGCTGCATCTTTCGAACCAACATAGAGGCTGAAAATAGCTTCAATAGGCAGACAAAATAGCAAACAGATAAAAAGCTTTTTGAGCGCTTTAGCCTCTTCTAGAGCCTATTGCGCCTCGTCTACCATTCCTTGCTCACCTTACAAATGCAGATAAGGCCAGGGACTAAGTCCATCCACAGCAGATTCCTAAACAGGCTCTGGTCTGGCATGGCATGAAGCTGAAGGCAAGAAGATCAGTGAGCAACTACTGCATCTTTTGAACGAACACAGAGGTGGAAAATGGCTTCAATAGGCAGAGACAATAGCAGATAGATAAAAGCTTTTTTGAGCGCTTCAGTCTCTTCCAGAGACTTTTGCGCCTTGTTTAGCATTCCCTGCTCACCTAAAGGATGCAGATGATGCCAAGGAGTGAGTCCATCCACAGCTGACGGCATATATCTCTAAATATCCAAGAAATTATCAAGTTCATTTCTATGTTCCATTGGATATAGGATCCAGTCATAGAAAAGGCAGGCGGTGTCTATAGAGGGTTAACATCTGTACCATATCAGTCAGAAGCAACCTTAACCCAAAAATGAAAAGCAGAAACTTATATATTCACCAAATTCATAGCCATGTTGTATTATGAGAAGCGAAGAACTGTCTCGCACTCAAATAAGCATAAGATAACTACACAAACCATAATTCCCAGCAAAGGTGACTCACCAACTTCCTATGCCTTCTTTATCTTCTCATTTATCATCTCTTGGGTGCAAGGATCAGAAGTAACAGCAGATACGGGTGCCAAAGATGGTGCATTTGGCACAGTTTGCAGTAAATATGCCCTATCTTTATTGAATGCGTCCGAAAGAAGCATAGACTGCCACAATATGCAAACAGCCAAGCCAGCAGGTTAATAACATAACTATAAGCATCTAAGGTGCTCTTTGCTCACCTATCAAAAGGTCAAGTCCACATTCCAATGTCCAAAAATGTCAGTATTTGACATTAAATGAATGTTCCTAATCTGATTATAGAATAAAACAAAAGATGATGCCAACGAATACCTGTTTGCCTCTTTTTATTGCCATCGATTCTTCAACAATTCTAAAGCTCGAATTTTAAGACCCATCTTGCCTTGAAGATCTACAAATAATATACAATCAGATGCATCATGGGTCATCAGTACCTAATCCACGAAATCAGTAGCACACAACATGAGCAGGCCACTATTGTAAGTATCTATTTCATGTTATTTGGAAGTAAAACAGTGCTACACTTAGATAATGATTATGACATGAAAAACTGATCTGACAGTAGTGTGAGATCAATCAGATAAGTAATGGGAAGAGTAAATATTCAGAAACAACAAAAATTCTTCGCAAGGTTGGAAGTTAATTTCAGAAGTCGCCTTGTTTCTTGCTTTGAGAACAGGAGTGACAGCTTAAGACCCTTCTTCCAGTGCTCTTCCACAGGTGACTGAACCAATTCTCCTGTTGACCAGAGCTTATCAAAATGACATCCTCGGTGCCGATTACCTTTGCATCCTTGTCCAGAGAACGTTCAAGTTGCAAGAAAATTTCTTTAGACGCAAGTTTAATCTCCACAATGAAATCTGCGCTCAGTTTCTGTAACGAAGTCAGAGGTTTAAATCAGAATATTAGAACTTTGCATATAGAGGCAAAACGCAAGGGAGAATAGGGGAAGTCTTATTTTGTTTTACTATGTTGTTTGCTGCTGCTTGTGCATTGGACAGTTGTCGTGCTCCCAAACTCCTACACAATCAAGCGAATTATGATTGAGAAGCAAAAGGGGAAACGAGATCAAGGAGCAGATAGCACATCATCTATGAGGGTAAAACCTTGCAACGGGGCAAGAAATTTGAGTGACCGGTTCTGCTTGAGCAGTCGCTCAGACACCAGGTTGCTGACGTCTCAAAGGACTCTATTGTTTCTTCCCGCCTCCCCGTAACATTCTTTGGCTTCTTCGATCCTCATCAATTTCAATGATAAGCTCCTGTCGTTGTAGCAACGAAGACAACAAAGGCCAGCTATAACACAATCAGAGAAGGAAATTTTAATCAAGAAATCGAAAGAAGACAGCCCCATTAAATCAAAGAGTAAACGAAAGAACGACAAAAAGGAAGGAGGAAAAAGATCGCAAGAATCCAAACGGATCGCAGCAGATGCTCTCATATCCATGCTCAGAAATGCGAGTCGATCCCATTAATAAATGTCCTGAGAACTCATTCAATACCCGCAAACAAAAGATAGCTATAACACAATCAGGGAAGGAACGATCAAAAAAAAAAAACAACCAGAGAAGGAAATTTTATTCAAGAAATCAAAACGCAAATTTCTCAACTTGGCAAGCAATCAACTTGAAGACAGACCCATTAAATCTAAGAATAAAAGAAAAAGAATGGCAAAAAAGGAAAGAGGAAAAGATTGCAAAAATCCAAACGGATCGCAAAAACTGCTCTCATATCCATGCCTGGAATTGCAAGTCGATCATTTTTCTGGATGTCCCGAGAACTCATCCCATGCCTGCAAGCAAAAGTTAGCTCTAACACTGTCGTAGAAGGAAATTTATCCAAGAAATCGAAAGGCAAATTTCTGAACTTGGCAATACATCAGCTTGAAGACGAACCCATCAAATCTAAGAATAAAAAGAAAAGAATGACAAAAAGAAAGAGGAAATGTCTAAGCCCATTTACTGAAATTAACCCATAAACTATGTTGAATAAGTGGAGAAAAGGCTGTTAGAAGTATAAGCATATCAGGCTTCCCCTTGGTTTCGCTTAGTGTCTCGCCACTTACTTTTCGGTCATAGAATCTCAGAATTTCACAGTAAATAAAGATGGATAATTCCTTTCTTGGTAATCTAGTGTAGAAGCACCATTAATGGTATGGATAAATTTCCAATCACTGGCTTCGATCCCATCTCCAGCGTTACCGCGAAAATACCTGTCACTTGAGTTTGAGGAGTGCTGCAAAGGAGTCTCTGGACCTATGAGTGACCAAATTCATATATAAGACAAATTGGAAGTCCAGGTTGAAAAATCTGATGAGACTCAGGTGTCCATTCAACTGCCTCACCTTGCCCGGTTCTTCTAAGTTTTTTATAACTCTTGAGCATAGCGCCACACTCTGGGTCCACGCCCCTCCAGGTTGATCCTTCACAATGTAAAGGTAAAGATAGAGTAAAGATTAATGTAGATGGTGTTCTATGAGAGAAAAAGGAGAGCAATCTTGTGAACTTATAAAAAATGTGGAAAAGTAAATTGAAACTATACTCTATATCTGTCTCCATATTCAGTTTATCTCTGCCACTACCACCCCTCGAAAGCTCATACGAAGCCTGTTCACAACATAGATCACACAGCTAAGAACATCAAAGATCCTCGCATTCTATAATATATGATGCTTTAAGGAAAACTTCAAGCTCTAGATAGATTGAGAATCAAAATGTTTGAGAATGGAAAAAAGAAGAAAACGATAAAGAAAGGGAAATGGCAAGGTGGGTTGAAACATGGATAAACTAGGAAGACTCATGCACCTAAAAAACTCATTACACATCATATGGGATCTGTTGCTTGGTGTGTCAAATGCATCCATCCACTTTTGAGCTTCTCCAGCTGTGGCACATGCAATCTTAAACCAAGTAAGCAATTATCCAGTAGACTCCTGAGAAGATAAGGAAGTGTATACAAAATCCATTTTGAAACTCTCTCCCTCTCTCTCGCTATCTATCTGGGTCTTCTACAGATTGTATGTAAACTCCTAACTATATTTTACCATCTTTGAGCTAACATTACTAGGGAAAAATATTTACAGTGCACAGCAGATAAACAATAGAGATTTGCAATTTAACTGATTCTAAACGTTCAACAATCTATTATTAACTATGAAGAATCAACAGAATTCGCTTCGTATGTGTAGCAATGTCATAGCATACTATGAAGCTATAGAAACTGCGGAAATAATTGAAGGTGGAGGAAGAGATAACTTACTTCTCCTTTCTTTGTCTCGTCCAACCGGTTAGAAAATCGCATGACATATACATCCTATAGAGAAACAACAGCACCATCGGAAAGGTGTTATTAATTATCAGGCAATTAGACCGACGGTGTCTAATGTACATATATAGAAAGAAATACGCATGATACAAAAACTACGCAATAGATTGGCAAAACTTACCCCATCATTTACTTTCTGACATCCTAGCTCCTCCACCATGAGCAAGGGGCGTATAACACCCCTCCTAATTGTTTTCTGCACAAAAAATAAATAAAATACACCTCTTTCATTTCTCCTCACGATTCCGACTCGTGGTCAGCCTTCAGCCACTTGAGCTGTGCTCCGTGCTCGAAACTTCTCTTCACGATTCTGGCACGTGGTCAGCCTAATGCAATATCACCCACAGTCTCGGCTCGTGGACGGCCACTTGAGCCGTGCTCGAAACCTCTCCTCACGATTACGGCACGCGATCAGCCTAATATAATATCACCCACAGTCTCGGCTCGTGGACAGCCACTCGAGCTGTGCTCTAAACTTCTCCTCACGATTCTAGCATGTGCTTAGCCTAATACAATATCACCCACAATCTCGGCTCGTGGTTAGCCATTCGAGCCGGGGTCGAAGCTTCTCCCCACGATTTCGGCACGTGGTCAGCCTAATAAAATATCGCCCACAATCTTGGTTCGTGGTCAACCACTCGAGCCGGGTTGAAACTTCTCCCCACGATTTTGATTTCGGCACATGTGGTCCGCCTAATACCATATCGCCCAAAATCTCAGCTCGTGGACAGCCACTCAAGCCGAGGTTGAAACTTTTTCTCACGATTCTGGCACGTGGTTAGCCTAATACTATCACCCACAATCTCAGCTCCTGGTTAGCCACTCAAGCTGTGCTCATTCCAGCATGTGGTCAGCTTAATAGAACCCACAATCCCGACTCATGGTCAGCCGCTCGAGCTGAGGTCGAAACTTCTACTCACGATTCCAACTCGTGGGCAGCCTAATAGAATATCACCCAAAATCTCGGCTCGTGGTCAGCTACTCGAGCCGGTGCCAAAACTTCTCCTCACGATTATGGCTCGTGGTCAGCCTTATAGAATATCATCCACACTCTCTGCTCGTGGTCAGCCACTCGAGTCAAGGTCAAAACTTCTCTTGGTTCTGGCCCTTAATCAGCCGAATAGAATATAGCCCACAATCTCAGCTCGTGGTCAGCTACTCCTCTTTTTGCCTATTACATTTTGTATTACCCCTTAATAGCATTTTTCATTTGTTCTTTGCCGCTTTGGTGGTCGTTCAGACAGTGATGGGATCAAGAAAAAATGTAATACCAAAAGGACTATATTCCATTACAACTAACTCATAAAGAACTATCTCGCGAAGAACGTTGGACTTATAAGCAAAGGCTCAAGCTCACAAGCTGACCGCGAGGTTGCGAACACATAATTGAGTAAATGGACTTCAGAAACTGTAAAAATTCTTCATGAGTGAAGGAGGTTAATTTCAGAGAACTCACCTTACTTCTTGCTGCGAGAACGGAAGTGAAAGCTTTCTTACCTGATGACCCTTACTTTCGTTGCTCTTCTACTGGTGACTGAACCTTTCTCATCTTCAGGAGAGCTTTTCAAATTGACAGCTGCTGTCAGTTTCTGCAAAAGTAGTTACTGATTCGACTCAGGAGATTATAACTTTGAATTTTAGGGGCAAAATCTAAGGGACAATGGGGAAGTCTTAGTTTGTTATAACCTTACTGTCTGCTTTTGCCTTAGGCTCTGGCTGAAGGATATTTGTCGAACTTCACAGCATGATTAAACAAACAAATACTAGGACAAGACATCGAGGTAGTCTTTTAAGCGGATACGAAGCGATATAGAAAATCTCAAAAAGCAAGATTGAACAAAGCAGGAAAATAAGCAAAGCGTGTAAGTCTCGTTTGCGATTCAAAAGAAGAAGGAATCGCATGAGAATAACTAATGAATTGCTGATGAAGAGCAACGGTCACAGTCCCAACTTGATTCTCTATCTCCGTCCTTGTTATGCTCCTTCGATCTATTCTATTAGACTCCATTTTAGAAAAAGTGAGAGGGGTAGTACCTTCAGAGTAATACAACTAATAATACTAACGATGGCATTCTATCATCATGGTGATCAAAGTCCCTGCTCTTGTCTCTCTCTTCCTGAAAGATTAAGTGCAAGGAGAGTGGCATTTAATGCTTCTCGGATTAGGAGATGTCCACTGGATAAAAGTCAGAACCAGCCAGAAGGATCAGTGTTATATGTAAAAGAAATGCCGAATCAATACTTCATTCGGAAAAGATAAAGAAACAAGCTTTTACCTTCATCGTCTTGGTTTCACTATGGCCGAACGGTATCTTAAAAAGATGAAAAACTTGTACAGAACTCAAACCAATAAGCATGCTAAGGGGAAAGAAAGGGAGAAAGGGAAGAAGAAAGAAACTAGCTAGGATTTGGTCAGCTAATGAAGCTTTAGATACACCGTGCCATATATATGAAAAGTTGCCCTACTGCTGTATAACTAAGTAATCAAATGTTATGGAAGAGAAAATCTAAATCCAACCATGGAGACAAACGAGAAGGGCAAGCAGTATTTTATTCCTTGAAGTTAGAAAAATCTCACAGATGGTGGAGTAACTCCGCATGAAGAATGTGAACAAAACAGCAGTACCTGACCAACATATTGCAATTCAAGCTTTGGCACATTTAGGAAAAATGTAAAGAGTAGACAACAGCATGCAAGAAAGTATTCTAGCCATATAAATTGACAGCAAAGAGGGGATAATTACGTTCATTAAAATTCAAGGGTGATATATCACACAAAACCACTGACAGTTAACATCAAGTTCTCATGTGAGTTGCCTCTTGAGCAAGGAAACTAACATAAGCAAGCAAGAAGCTCCAAGCACAGACAGGATAATTTGTGTGTATGTATTCTTTACCAATCAAATCACCACAAAACATATGTTGCATAAAAACTGGCAAGGAGCAGCAACTAAGGAAAAGCAGCAACTGAGGATAAGGAGAAATTAGTTGCAGCTGATATGACAGGACACACCTCACTTGCCCACCATCATCAGTACGTAAATAAAAGTGCAAAAGCGATTCATAATTAACAAAGATTTTTGACCTGCAACTCTGCTAACTTGTCACGGATATGCATTTAACCTAGATGAAGCTTTCCTCAAAAATGAACTGCTAAGCGCCGATCACTGAAGTAACACAACAATTAGAAGAATCTGTTCAATTTATCTGAAGGAAGTGTTAAAAATTAACTACAAGAAAGCTGTATCACAACATAATTGCTACCATACCATGATCTTTCAACATAATACAGAGAAAAAATGCACATTCATTAGCCACAAAAGTAATCCCTGTCATAATGTTCCCAAAAGCTTGCTGGTGACAAGCAGGTATAGTTTTTGGGTCAGAAAAGCTGGAGTACTTACTTCAAACCCAAACACCAATAGAATATTCCCTAAGCTGCAGATCTTGTTAAGGACAAAAATCAGTTTTACCTATCATACACTCCAGGAACTGCTCCACAAATGTCAAAAACACATAGCTTCAGATCAGTCTGCAAAACAACGCACTACAATGAAAAATTCATATGGCATATATATCAGCTATGCAGACAGGTATTCATTTGAAAACATATAGATACCTTCACCATATAGACTAGTTAAAAGGGAGAATGATAGACTTCCTTTTTTCAAACAGTAACTGTCAAATGCTCCAGATAAATGATATTCATCTCTCCTCCATCATTAGATGTAGATTACTACAGCCTACCAATTTGGACAGTAGAATCGAAGATACGACTTAATATGCAAATTGATTTGCAGTCACAGTTCGCACATCGGCAGCGGAGTACTTGGCAGATTTTTTAACAGGCTCTGATCTAGCATGAAGCTGATGGCAAGAAGATGAGTAACCAATTGCTGCAACTTCTGAAACAACAAGGAGGTTGAAAATAGCTTCACTAGGCGGAGACAAAATCAAAGAAATAAAAACCTTTTCGAGTGCTTCGGCCTCTCCCTGAGCCTTCCGCGCCTTGTCTGCCTTACCCTGCTCACCTAAAGAATGCAGATAATGCCAGGGAGTAAGTCCATCCACAGTAGATTCCTGAACCGGCTCTGGTCTGGCATGGCATGAAGCTGAAGGCAAGAAGCTAAGTAAGCAACTGTTGCATCTTCTGAACCAACATAGAGATCAAAAATATCTTCAATAGGTAGAGACAATAGCAAAGAGATAAAACCTTTGTGAGTGCTTCAGCCTCTTCCAGAGCCTTTTGCGCCTCATCTACCATTCCCTGCTAACCTAAAGAATGCAGATAATGCTTGGGACTGAGTTCACTCGCAGTAGATTCCTGAGCAGGCTTTGTTCTGGCATGGCATGAGGCTGAAGGCAAGAAGTTGAGTAAGCAACCGCTGCATCTTTCGAGCCAACATATAGATGAAAATAGCTTCAATAGGTAGAGACAATAGCAAACAGATAAAAACCTTTCTGAGCGGTTAGCATCGCCATCTGTGCCTCGTCTACCATTCCCAGTTCACCTAAAGTATGCAGATTATGTAGCAGATTTCTGGGTAGGCGCTGGTCTGGCATGGAATGAAGCTGCAGGCAAGAAGATGAGTAAGCAACTGCTGCATCTTTGGAACCAACACAGAGGTTGAAAATAGCTTCATTAGGCAGAGACAATAGCAAACAGATAAAAACCTTTTTGAGCGCTTCAGCCTCTTCCAGAGCCTTTAAGGCCAGGGACTGAGTCCATCCACAGTAGATTCCTGAACAGGCTCTGAACTGGAATGGCATCCAGCTGAAGGCGAGAAGATGAGTAAGCAAGTGCTGCATCTTTTGAACCAACACAGGGGTCGAAAATAGCTTCAATAGGCAGAGACAATAGCAAACAAATAAAAAACTTTTTGAGCGCTTCAGCCTCTTCCAAAGCCTTTTGCGCCTTGTCTAGCATTCCCTGCTCACTTAAAGGATGCAGATAATGCCAAGGAGTGAGTCCACCCGCAACAGACGGCGTATATCTAAATATATAAGAAATTATCAAGTTCATTTCCATGTTCTATTAGATGCACAATCCAGTCATAGAAAAAGCAGATGGTGTCTATAGAGGGTTAACGTCTATATCATATCAGTCAGAAGCAACCTAGACCCCAAAATGAAAAGTAGAAACTTGTATATTCACCAAATTCATAACCATGTTGTATTATGAGAAGCGAAGAACTGTCTCGCACTCAAATAAGCATAAGATAACTACACAAACCATAATTCCTAGCAAAGCAAAGGTGACTCACCAACTTCCTATGCCTTCTTTAGCTTCTCATTTATCATCTCTTGGGTGCAAGGATCAGAAGTAACAGCAGACAGGGGTGCCAAAGATGGTGCATTTGGCACAGTTTGCAGTAAATATGCCATATCTTTATTGAATGCGTTCAAAGAAGCATAGACTGCCACAGTATGTAAACAGCCATGCCAGCAGGTTAATAACATAACTATAAGCATCTAAGGTTCTCTTTCTCAACTGTCAAAATGTCAAGTCCACATTCCAATGTCCAAAAATGTCAGTGTTTGACATTAAATGAGCGTTCCTACTCTGATTATAGAATAAAACAAAAGATGATGCCAACGAATACCTGTTTACCTCCTTTTTTTACCATCAATTCTTTAACAATTCTCAAGCTCGAATTTTAAGACCCATCTCACCTTGAAGATCTACAAATTATATACAATCAGATGCATCATGGGTCATCAGTACCTACTCCATGAAATCAGTAGCACACAATATGAGCAGGCCACTATTGTAAGTATCTATTTCATGTTATTTGGAAGCATAATAGAGCTACACTTAGATTATGATAAAGACATGAAAAACTGATCTGACAGTAGTGTGAGATCAATCAGATAAGTAATGGGAAGAGTAAATATTCAGAAATAGTAAAAATTCTTCACAAGGTTGGAGGTTAATTTCTGAAGTCACCTTGTTTCTTGCTTTGAGAATAGGAGTGAAAGCTTAAGACCCTTCTTTCAGTGCTCCTTCACTGGTGACTGAACCAATTCTCGTGTTCACCAGAGCTTATCAAAATGATGTCCTCAGTGCCGATTACCTTTGCATCCTTGTCTAGAGAACATTCAAGTTGCAAGAAATTTCTTAAGGTGCAAGTTTAATCTCTACAATGAAATCTGCTCTCAACTGTTGTAATGAAGTCAGAGGTTTGAATCAGAATATTAGACCTCAGGATATAGAGGCAAAACCCAAGGGAAAATCGAGGAATTCTTACTTTGTTTTACTATGTTGTTTGCTGCTGGTTGTGCATTGGACAGTTGTCGTGCTCCCAAACACCTACACGATTAAGCGAATTATGATTGAGAAGCAAAAGGGGAAACGAGATCAAGGGGCAGATAGCACATCATCTATGAGGGTAAAACATTATAACGGGGTGGGAAATTTGAGTGACAGGTTTTTCTTGTGCAGTCGCTCCGACACCAGGTTGCTGATGTCTCCAAGGACTCTGCTATTTCTTCCTGCCTCCCCCGCAACATTCTTTGGCTTCTTCGCTCTTGATCAATTTCAATGACAAGCGCCTGTCGTTATAGCAACAAAGACAGCAAAAGCCAGCTATACCACAATCAGAGAAGGAAATTTTATTCAAGAGATCGAAAGAAGACAGCCCCATTAAATCAAAGAGTAAAAAGAAAGAACGACAAAAAGGGAGGAGGAAAAAGATCGCAAGAATCCAAACGGATCGCATTAGCTGCTCTCATATCCATGCTCGGAAATGCATTTCTAAATGTCCTGAGAACTCATCCAATACCTGCAAACAAAAGATAGCTATAACACAATCAGAGGTGGAAATTTTATTCAAGAAATCGAAATGCAAATTTCTCAATTTGGCAAGCAATCAACTTGAAGACAGACCCATTAAATCTAAGAATAAAAGAAAAAGAATGGCAAAAAAGGAAAGAGGAAAAAGATTGCAAGAATCCAAACGGATCGCAGCAACTGCTCTCATATCCATGCCCGGAATTGCAAGTCGATCATGTTTCTGAATGTCCCGAGAACTCATCCCATGCCTGTAAACAAAAGTCAGCTATAACACTGTCGTGGAAGGAAATTTATTCAAGAAATTGAAACGAAAATTTCTGAACTTGGCAGTGGATCAACTTGAAGACGGACCCATTAAATCTAAGAATAAAAAGAAAAGAACGACAAAAATAAAAGAGTAAATGTCTAAGTCCACTTGCTGAAATTAACCCATAAACTATGTCGAACAAGTGGAGAAAATTGGTTAGAAGTATAAGCATATCAGACTTCCCCTTCGTTTCACTTAGTGTTTCGCTACATACTTTTCGGTCATAGAATCTCATAAGTTGACAGTAAATAAAGGTGGATAATTCCTTTCTCGGTAATCTAGTGTGGAAGCACCATTAGTGGTATGGACACATTTCCAATCTCTGGCTTCGATCCCATCTCCAGCGTTACTATGAAAATACCTATCACTTCAGTTTGAGGGACGCTGCAAAGGAGTCTCAGACCTATGAGGGACCAAATTCATATATAAGACAAATTGGAAGTCTAGGTTGAAAAATCTAATGAGTCTCAGGTGTCCATTCAACTGCCTCACCTTGCCCGATTCTTCTAGGTTTTTTATAACTCGTGAGCATAATGCCTCACTCCGAGTCCATGCCCCTCCAGGTTGATCCTTCACAATGTAAAGGTAAAGATAGCGTAAGGATTACTGCAGATGGTGTTCTATGAGACAAAAAAGGAGAACAATCTTGTGAACTTATAAAAAATATGGAAAAGTAAACTGAAACTATACTCTATCTCTATCTCCATATTCAATTTATCTCTGCCACTACCACCCCTCGAAAGCTCATACGCGGCCTGTTCACAACATAGATCGCATAGCTAAGAATGCCATAAATCCTCGCATTCCATAATATATGATGCTTTAAAGAAAACTTCAAGCTCTAGGTAGATTGAGAATCAAAATGTTTGAGAATGGAAAAAAGAGGACAACGATAAAGAAAAGGAAATGGCAAGGTGGGTTGAAACATGGATAAACTAGGAAGACCCATGCATCTAAAAAACTCATTACACATCATATGGGATCTGTTGCTTGGTGTGTCAAATGCATCCATCCACTTTTGAGCTTCTCCGGCTGTGGCACATGCAATCTTAAACCAAGGAAGCAGTTATCCAGTAGACTCCTGAGAAGATAAGGAGGTGTATACAAAATCCATTTTGAAACTCTCTCCCTCTCTCTAGCTATCTATTTGGGTCTTCTACAGATTGTATGGAAACTCCAAACTAGATTTTACCATCTTTGAGCTAACATTACTAGGGAAAAATATTTACAATGCACAGTAGATAAACAATAGAGATTTGCAATTTAACTTATTCTGAACATTCAACAATCTATTGTTAACTATGAAGATTCAACAGAATTCACTTCGTATGTGCAGCAAAGTTATAGCATACTATGAAGCTATAGAAACTGCTGAAATAATTAAAGGTGGAGGAAGAGATAACTTACTTCTCCTTTCTTTGTCTCGTCCAGCAGGTTATAAAATCGCATGACGTATACATCCTATAGAGAAAGAACAGCACCAGCAGAAAAATGTTATTAGTTATCAGCCAATTAGACTGGCGGTGTCTAATGTACATATATAGAAAGCAATACGCATGATACGGAAACTATGCAATAGATTGGAAAACCTTACCCCATCATTTACTTTCCAATGTCCTAGCTCCTCCACCATGAGCGAGGGACCTATAACACCCCTCCTAATTGGTTTCTGCACAAAAAATAAATAAAAGACCCTTCTTTGATTGCTCTTCTTGCTGTGATAGAACTTGGCCACGTTCAAGTTGCAAGTAAGTAAGTCTCCTTCGCAATCCAAAGTAAGAAGCAACTACTTGAAAATAGAGATAAATTTATACATGCGCATCACTATAATTATCTACTCCTGAACAATGCTTCAATTTTGAACTTCCAATGATGCTTATGGATTGCTTAAGTACGCAATAATCCAAAAGGATCAAGGATTTTTGAAGTTACCTCTTGGTTGCTGATGAACAGCAACTGCTCTCATAATCTCTTGATCGCACCATCGATTGTGATGTGACCTTAGGCGACTTCTTGAATCCTAACTGCAAGAACGATCGGAGTATCTATCCCTTTCTCTGTTATTGTACCTATCCCAATCCCTGCTACTCCTATATCCCTCCCTAGATTGCAGTTACCTCCCCAGTCACGGCACATACTGGATTCTCTATCTCAGTCTCCACCATTCCTTCAATCTGTCCCATTAGATTCCATTTTAGAAGAAGTGGCAAGGGTAATACCTTCATAATAATCCAACTAATAATGGGAAAAATGGCATTCCTAAGAAGATATGGACTTATTTTCTAGCATCATGGCAATTGACCTTGCCACTCTTGTTTCTCTCTCCTAAAAGTCAAAACAAGACACTGACTTACTTTCTATCATCCCAACGATTGACCTTGCCACTCTTGTTTCTCTCTTGCTCAAAGAATAAGTATAAGGAAAGTCAAAACAAGCCACAGGGATCAATAATATCTGTAAAAGCAAAGCCATAATGCAATAAATCATTCAACCATTTCTCGAAAAGGTTTAATCCACCAATATCAATACTTCATTTGGAAAAGATAAATTATGAGCTTTTACTTTCATGTTTTTAGTTTCACTATGGCTGAATTGTATCTTCAAAAGACGAAAACTTGTACAGAACATGAACTAATACTAAAAGATTCGATTTCACATTTGAACGCTGAACTTGTCAAACTAGAAGAGTTTTGTGAACATACTTGGAACTGCACGGCTTCTGCTGTTGGATGGAGTACGAAGAGATGCTAAACAGGGGCCATATCCTATCAAACTGATCTTCAAAAACTGTAAGATTCTAAAACATTAAACTTGAGCAGATGTGAAGATGCGCTGCTTGGTTTTCAACAAGCTGCAGAGCATCCAAAATGCAATGAGAGAACATCTAAGCAGAAGCTAAGAAGAACAGAAGGAGAGAGGAAAAAAAGGGGTCATCACTTAAACAACATACTATATTTGAAACAATCCAATCACAAGGTTGAAAGTAACTCTTAGCACAGTCCAGGGCAAATATGGAGTAGTGACATCCTAGTTTGTAACTTAGGACACCTTTGCATTGACATTCCTCCTCCACACCCTCCAAAAGAGCAGAAAAAGAGAAAAGGAGACCGGCAACTTTACACATAGTCGGACCTGCCTTGCGAAGTAGTCTTCAATGAGGCAGGTAATAAGGGCAACAAACATCTATGGTCACAGATAACTTTTAGATGCTGCAGAGCCATGTTATGATAGAGAAGGATGTTCTTGAATTAAGACAACAAAGGATGGGAAGAGGCAAGAGGGCAGAAAAGAACAAAAACATCTACTTTGCCATAGCTACCAGGGCAGATCGAGCATCTATGAAGAAAGCGATAAGGGAACCCAGTTTAAGCTTATCATTGCATGCAAAACTCAGCCTGTACCTGCAATGTGACAACGATTTCAACTCAGTGGTGATTCTGCAGTGACAAGCATCGAATGCAAGATTCGAACTTATGATACGATTAGAGAAGGAAACTTAATTTAAGCAATCAAAAAGTAAATTTGTCAACTCAGCGTGTGTGAAAGGGTTCTCTCTTGACCATTGAAGAATAACAACAGAGCCCCCCAGCGCGTGTGAGATTCTTCTTCCTCCTTCCCTCCCTCTGTAAGTGTTGAATGTTTGATTTTACTGCGAAAACTCTCTCCTGATCGTTGAAGAGTAACAACAGAGGCTCTCTCTCTGCCCCTCAACTTGCATGAAATTCTTCTTCCTTCCCTCCCTCCATGAGCGTTCGATGTTTGAATTTTAGGCAACATAGTCTTGATCTTGAGTCTTGATCGTTGAAGATCAACAATAGAGGCTCTCCCCAACTTAGCGTGCGTGAAATTCATCTTCCTTCTCTCCCTCTGTGAGCGCTCGACGTCTGAATTTTACTGCAAAGGCTCTATCTTGATCATCGAAAACTAGTAACAGAGGTTCTCAACCTCTACATGTAACCGTTTCCTCTTCGTTCTGTGTCTGAAGAGGTGATGCTTTAATAAGGGTAACGAACGGGCTCACCAACGATCATATTGTCTTGTGGCATCTTGGCCGTTGGATCGCTGAGATCCGACGGTCCTCATTGTAGGGGCGCATTTTTTTTGAATTTTTTTTTAAGAGTCAACCGGTAAGAGGTATTTTATGCCTTAGATGGGCCGGGCCGATCCGATAATGGGCTTATGCTGGTCCAACGGCCCAATTTCTCCCTCGGCAGTTCAATAAGTACGCCGTAGAGCTTTCAAGTGGTCACATGCAAACGCGGTCGGGGAATGATTATGTCACGTGCCCTTTTTTTAACAGGATCTATTGAAGATATTAATTGTCGATGCACAAAAAAATCACAGTCGATTGAAAATAAGGGGATCTTGAAATTGATTTTTCTCAACGTATCTCTTTATTTCTATTTTTTCTCTTCAACGTAATACTCATCGATCTCTTTTGTGATAGAGAAATTGGCTTAATTTTGTTTTTTATTTTTTATTTTTTTTACTTTTCCTAAATATCAAGACATAATCTTTATTCAACGAAAAAGAGGCATAACTTTGGGTCCTGTCTCACATTAATAAAAAAAATTATCCCGAAAAAAGGATTTTTTTTTTTAAAAAAAACAGTGCCTTTTATTTAATATGTGAGTTTTTTTTAATTAAAATGGAGGCTCATCAACTTTGAAGACTTAAGAGTAAGGAGAAAAGGAATGAATATATATATATGGAGAGTCCTAATTGATAAAAATCGAGTTGACTTTTTTTATTTTAAATTGAATATTATTTTTATTTCTTATGATTGGAATTGTCCTAATTCCAAAGATAAAGACAATATCACGAGCATCCAACCTTCTAAATTGTCGTTGGCTTGTTCCTCGTGCCATTGCACGAAAGGTTATGAACTCGAATGTATTATTTTCTTTTTTATTTTTTGGGACATGTTTGATTACTATTATTATCATATTTTTTCAAATTTATGGATATTAATATAAAAATTCAAGAATATTTTTCCCAGCCAACTCGGTTAATTTGTGTTATCTTCAACTATATAGGTTGATAATTTAAGACAACAGACACTTGATCAGTTACATAGAATACTAGTGTTGTGACAAGCGGCTTGATACTTTCTAGTGATTGGAGAATATTATGGACGACTGAGGGCATTAAGTTCTCTATGGGCATCTCTTCCGCCTAGATAAGAACTAATAGAACTCAGTAAATCACAGCATTCAGGTTCTAAATACAAAATATGAAATGTTTCTGTGTTCTCAATAGTAGGTCAATAGCATCCTAGTTGCAGCCGTCGTGATTAACCTGCATCTTTTTCTAACAGTTTACATTGTAGAAAGTCGATATTCATGTCAGAAGACTAGTATGCATCTAGCCAAAATTCTAATCGCGTCAAACAAGTCTAGGACCGCTGTTTATGTTGATGAGATTTCTCGAGAGATATACAACTCCATCACATCTACCGCATGCTAGCTCTAGGTTTCATGGCGAGGGGGCCCTCCTCAAGCAACTTTGCAATAGGAGTTTAGGGCTCCTCTTTTTCTTGGATTCAATCTTTGTTAACCTGTCATTTCTCCTTTAAATGACCTTTTTGGGTTATTTACTATGCCATCTTGTAAACGTAAGTCAATTTTACTATGCATAAGAAAGGCTTCTATTTATTCGAACGAAAGAAAGAACTGACAACTTCTAACGAAAATCGAATTCAGAACTTTTTCATTTCATAGTGAGGATGACCCCTCCTCTATCATCTCTCTGGCTTTGATGAGAATGTCTTACAATCGCTAGATTACAATACTTCTAAGTGAACTCCAACCAATATGATTAAATCATTTCTAGGTTATTTATTTTTTTTTTAGAGTTATATAAAATATCCTTAAAATGACTTAATGTTATTAGTTGATTTTACCGTGCAAGTAATGTCGCGTAACAATACCGCTACATGCAATACTCTCCTCTTTGAGTATGAAGATTAGCTATTACTTTCCTTCTTTCTTTTCCCCCCAGATTTCAAAGTACTGGAACATGGGCAGATAAGAAGAATGGAAAAAGGGAGAATATATTATACATGTATATGCACATATATTTATATGTAGACAAAAAAAAATGGTTGGGGATAAGAGAGAGGAGTGACTGTCATGGCAGCTCTCGAGATAAACGTAGTGGTCGCGAGGAAGAGATATAAATAATGACAGAAAATTGTATAATTGGTAAAAAAAAATTGTAAATATAATATTTTGGTATAAAATTAAAAAAATATATATCAATTGTATGTGGGATGTGTTCAATACATTATGACTAAAAAGATGAGATTACAACTTTTATTCGTTTCCTTTCATTTATATGTATTATGTTGGCAAAAAAAAAAAGACATTAGTGTTGACCAATCATGTTCATATCAAAGGTCTCCCCACGAAGCTTGTCGACAACCAAGGGCCTGTCACTCACATTCACAACATGTGGCTGGACCTTGTTACTCCTGTCCCGGCTTGTTTGGATGGAGGGATTTTGAAATAACAGAAGGAAGAGCACTTCGAGAAATTATTCTTTGAAATCGAATTTGTGAGACGAGTTAATCTTGCTGTAATAGAACGATCTTGTGTCATAAGTATGTTTTCACTATAACCCTTGTTTCTAATAAATTGTAAATATCTTTAGGACGATTGGGATGCACCGGAACTAGTGGAGCGAGTCTTTTAGATCGGACCTGATCTCTCTGCCCCCGTTATTCAAACGAAAAAATCCATGCTCTTGTAAAGTGGAGGAGCACAAAATATATGTGATGGGGATCGAGCTAGACACAAGCATGTACCACGTACCCCTCACACGACATATGAGATGAGGTGCGCAAAGTTTAGCTTTGTGGAAGTTGAAATTTACATACCTTATCACACACACAACCCTCCAAACTTTCATCTTTTTGGTAGCACTTTCAACCACATGAAATCAACTATTTAACCGTAACACGTCGGTACAGATGGCTCGGAATCTCTTTTCCTTAGGTAAGATATTAGTTTCGGTCATCGTAAATGTCGAGAGAACTTTTCCTCTTCGTGGGTCGGTCCGGGCTCGAATTTCTATCTGTCATGGTCACTGTTTGGGCTTCTGGGCACGGGTAGGATAGACCGAAAAAATGAAATCAACTTCTTAACGATACGAGGAAATGATCTAACTCTCCTTTATTGATAGCGACCATCCACATGCATAGCACTTGAGTTGTTCCGAAAGTTATGTCAATTTAGGTGATGAATGGGTTTTCTTCCGCTGATCCCCTTTCTTCTATTGGACAGCCCACCGGTTTTCTTAGATAGCATTGATTGGCTTGAAAATTGACCTTTTTTCTGGCCTTCTAAAGAAAATATATATGCAAATGAGAGAGAGGGCCTGGTACAGCTAGTACCGGTCTCGTCATTGGCTCGATTTTTACTAATGGAATTTCTCGTGTTCCTTTTACTTCCACTTTCTTCTATCTCTTCTAAACTTGTGTGCCTCCTTTATGTACTGAAGAAACCTGTAAATTGAGAAAATGAAGAAAGCAAGAGGAAAATAAACTGGAAGGAGGATCCTGCTAACAACAATTTCGAATCAAGAACTCCTCGATTTTACATCGAAAATGATACCACAATACCATGTATTTTCTCCGACTTCATCTTTTGCCTATTTTATTTCAGTATTCGAAGGAGATATATAGACCAAGGAGGGGATGGATTGAGGAAATAAAGAGATATAGGGAATTCAGCTGATGAAAATTAAATCTGCGATCTCTTGATCACAAGTTAAGTATGGTACAACCTCATCAAATCCCTGGTATTCACTTTTACCTATTATTAGGAACTTGGGGAAACCTAAAAGGGAAAAAGACACTTTTGGTCCCTAACTTTTCGTATTTTTACCATTTTAGTCCTAAATATTTATTTTTGTCATTCATTTTCTCAACCATTTGAGTTTTTGCTGCTTTAATCCTACTCTTACTTTTTCCATCCAAAAAAATTTTCATCCAAAAATTATTTTCCAACAAAAATATATGTTTTAAAAAAGCATGTTCAGTCACTGATTAAGAAAATATTGATTAATAACACATGTTTTCTCTAAAATTGGAACTCATTTTTCTCATAATGAGTTATAATTTTGTAATGATAATAGTAATCAATCAATTTTCAATTAGGAATATGTTTTAATTTTAAAGGGATGTGCTCATCTGTAAAACTCTACAGATTTTTTCACTTTCCTTTACTTTTTTTCTTTTTTCTTTATTTTTTTTAAAAAATAATTTTTGGATGGAATTTGTATTTTTTATGGAAAAAGTAGCGGTAGAACCAAAGCGGTAAAAATTCAAAAGATTGATGAAGTGAATAATAAAAAATAAAAGTTTAAAACTAAAATGGTAAAAGCGTAAAAGGTTGAGGACAAAAAACATCAGTTACCCAACTTAGAATAAAAGCTTTTGCTTTCTCATCTCATTCTACTTCTCTCTTCTGTTATAGAGGATTCAAATTAACGCTCGAGAGAGAACATATTATAAAAATATCGACCCGGATAACACAATTTATTCGTCTTCGGATTGATTCCGACCCATCTCTCTCTCTCTCTCTCTCTTTTTAAAGAATCCGGTGAGTAGATACCCATTAAATCTCATCTGGAAAAAACATAAAAGGTGCGGATGGTTTGGTCGCGAAGCAATGAATGTAATAAATTTCCAATTCATTTTCCTTTTGCAGACTGAAGAGTTAATGCATATGACACAGCAAACTCGAATTACGTTAGCGCACTAAAAAATAAATTTTTTTAATTTATAAGCTTTTTATTTATAATATTCAAAATTAAAATCTTATTTTAAAAAATACCCAATCACACCTCAATTAATCAAATTGTCCGATGGGAAGGTTCTTATCTTTATACTTAGTCACACTATACTAAGAAAATAACAATGCTAGATGTCACAAAAATGGGAAAATAATAATAGAAATGACAAACATATCTAGTATTAGATTCTTCAACGGATCGAAATTCTGTTTTCGTTTTCATTTTCTACTGATTTGCTTACCATTTTCATCTGCATTCGATGATATTTAATATGCAGAGCGCCGGTCGCGGATCGCATGCTAGTATGGCTCGATAACTGAAGACTAGACGACGGCTTAGTTTTAAATCAAGCTTCCTCTGCACGCTCTGCCGGTTCGACCAGGAGTGGGAGCTGTGAAAGGTGAGGATCGGTTGAGAGTCGCTCCTGTCCCGGTTCGCTCCTCCTCCTCCTCCCCCCCTGGAGATCTCTAAACGCAGATCGGACCGGCGAGTCTGCCGCGAAAATTGGATTGAAAATTCCAAAGGCTGATCTTCTCGAGTTCCTATTGCGCTGGTTTAAATTTTTCATGCAATCTTGAATTACTACCATGCCTTCTGTTTAGCTAGCTAGGAAATTTCGATCAAACAAGCGTGAGATTCCAGGATTATGTCCCTTTCTTAAAGGAAAATCGAATTATCTCTGCAAATTTCAATCTTAATTCTTTGGTTTCATCATTCCACGCTGTTCTCATTCAGCTAGAAATTCCCTAAAAATGCCCACGGGTTTGCTCTGTTTGAGGACAAAGAAAAGGTTCAATGCTTGCTGTTTCTTAGCAGGATTATATTTACAAAAACTCTTCTCCAATAATTTGTCTGCAAATTTTGTTTTCTCTTTTTTTTTTTGGTAATTAATTTTGTCTTCTCCTTTACTGTCAGACGGGAGAGTTCTACATAGAAACAGTCGGAGCCAACTCTTTCTTCATCCTAGCAGCTGAGAGTGAGAGCTCTATGTGCATTGCCGTGAACAGACATTCTATGATAGAAAACTTTTTAATCTTTCCGATGGGGAAAATACCCCCGCTTTGTTTTTCTCAAAGGACATTCCTATTTTTCAACTGTTAGCACATGAAGAGAAGACTTTGACAGTCTGTTAGGAGGACCATTTCAGAAGACTCCAAAACGGGTTCATTAAATATTATTGGATATAAAATATGAAGGAAAAAAAAAAGTGAATGCCGCCTGTAAGTATATGAGAGTAGCATATGTGATTCCATATTTGTATATGACTGTATATGTATTTATTTGCTTTGACTTTTCCAAAAGTTGATTGACACTCAAGCAATGGCTGATTAAGTAATCGCGCCCAAATCTCCGAAACAATCTGAAATTTTTAAGAACCGTCTCTAAACTCTAGCAATACCTAAGACCATCTAAAAACACACGAAATATATCAAAAACAGAACTGAAAAATTTGGAATAGGGGTTGGACAAATTTTAGAAAGTCGATAAATGACCCTAAGTCGATCTAGAACGATCCAAAATTTACAAGAACCAATCTCTAGGCTCTACCAACACCTAAGACCATTCTAAAACACACAAAATATATCAAAAATAGAACTAAAAAAATTGAAATAAAATAAGTTTATGTTTTTAATTGATATTTTTATCTTATTTTATTTTATTATTTTACGTTTTACATTTTAACTTAAAAAAACTAAATTAAAATTTCAAAAATTAAAGAGAGAGAAAGAATGGGAGTGAACAGTGCTCATAACATTATTCATCTTCTCCCCAAGCCTCTCATAATTTTATAGGAAGCGCAGTATCCCTGCCAACCACCGTTGCCTGGAATGGTGGTCCACGACCTGCTCCCTCTTGATCTTGTCTCCCTCTTGATCTACTCTCTCCTGACATCTCTCCCTCTAATTTTTTTTAGTTCTGTTTCTAATATATTTTGTGTGTTTTAGAATGGTCTTAGGTATTAATAGAGTCTAGAGATCGGTTCTTGAAAATTTTGGATCATTTCGGATCTATTCGAGGTCATTTATTGACTTTCTAAAATCTGTCTAGCCAATATTCTGAATTTTTCAGTTCTATTTCTGATGTATTTTGTGTATTTTAGGGTGTTCTTAGGTGTTGGTAGAGTTTAAAGGTTGGTTCTTGAAAATTTTGGATCGTTTTAGATCGATTCGAGGTCATTTACTAATTTCCTCAAATCCGCCCGACCCCTATTTTAAATTTTTCGATTCTACTGCTGATGTGTTTTGTGTATTTTAGGATGGTCTCAGGTTTTGATAGAGTGTAGGGGTCGGTTCTTGAAAATTACAGATCATTTCATATTGTTATCGACCTTTTAAAATATGTCCAAGAATTATTCCATATGTTTTCAGTTCTGTTTCTGATGTGTTTTGAGCATTTTAAGATGGTATTAGTGTTAGTAGAATTTAGGGGTTGGTTCTTAAAAATTCCGGATCGTTTTGGATAGATTTAGATCATTTTTCTATCTTTTAGAACCTGTTCTGCTCATATTCCAAAATTTTCAGTTCCATTTCTTTTTTTTTTGGTGCATTTTAAGATGATCTTAGGTGTTGGTAAAGTTTAGGAGTCGGTCCTAGCAAATTCCTGATCATTTCGAAATGATTTTGAATGTTTTATCAATTTATTAAAACTTATTTAGCCATATTCTGAATTTTTTAGATAAGTTGTTAATTTTTTTTATGTTTGAAAATGGTATTTTATTTTTATTTTAAAATTAATTTTCTATTTTAAAATTCATATTTTTGTGTTTCTGATGTGTTTTGAGTGTTTTAAAATGGTTTTAGATAGTAGTAGAGTGTAGGGGTTGGTTCTTGAAAATTTTAGATTGTTTCGGATTGATTTGGGTCATTTTTTGACCTTTTAAAATATATTCAGCCCATATTCCAAATTTTTCAATTATGTTTCTGATATATTTTATACATTTTACGATGATTTTAGGTGTTGATAAAATTTACAAGTTAGTTCCTGAAAATTTCGAATCGTTTTGAATTTATTTAAAATGTTTTATCAATATTTTTAAAACTTATCCAGTCCTACACCACTTGATCTAACCTCATCAACCCATAAATTCATATCTTGACCGAGCTCTACTTTGAAAACTATGACTTGAAGGGCAGGTTTGTCCGTTGACCCACAAAAGTGCAACAACCCAGCCGTTAACGGGGGCGTGGCATTTATCTTGGTCAAAGCGGCACCGACAGGTCAAGGCTGTCGTGCAGCTGACTCCATGCCCTTTGATTGACTTTCCAAAACGTATTGAATTATGTAATGCTGAGGTCTGCTGACTCAACCACCCCAATTTTAACTTGTCAGTGAAGGCATGCTTTCCATTTTATTTGATTTTGTATTCTATTTCTACCTATCTTTTTTTAATTTTATATGGATGGTGTTCGGTATCATAACAATCGACTAATTTACCGGATGGTAAATTATATAGTCTTAGGCCTATTATTAACCCCCACGGCACCCGGTAGAGTTGAATCCTGAACTTGACTTACAGTATATTATCAACTTACTAGCAAGTACTTCCCTTGTACCTTTCGTTCTTTCATTATTATTGCTATTCTTTTTTATTTTGGAGAGGGGGAATCGTCCGTTAGCGTGCCACAAAAGTTTATTATTATTAGAGATCAGCTTAGAAAAATTAATGACTTATTTGGTTCTCTGAAAATAAAATAGTAGAGAATAAAATATATAGGAAATACAAATTAAGTTTTAATGGAAATATTTTGTTTAGTTGGAGGAAATTAAGAAGGGAATAGAAAATACAAAAAATGATAGAAGATTAAATGATCTCATGTATAAATATTTTAAAAATAATTTTTTAAAACAAGGTAAAGGTAAAAGTTAAAAATTTAAGCAACAGTTAAGCATAATTTTTATTATTTTATTTATATTCCTTATAAGTAATAGTCATTCTTCAATAGTAATTCTTATCTCTCCTCAACTCTAGATGCATTTTAGATTGGACATTTACGGTGTGATAATCAAATGTTGAAATAATTATTCTACGTGGAATAAATACTCTAAGAAATAATTATTAGTAACGAACCAGACAAATAAGGGAAGGGATGATAGTGGTCACATCAAGTGATTTTTTTTCAAATATAAATCAGCAAGTCGGTTTTTCAAACTTAAACTAGTCACACATAACCATAACCATTTAGGTAAAGAAAAATCAACCACTAAAAGTGCGGTTTTCTATAATTTTTTCGGGCTCCATTTTTATTACAAGATATATTAAATACAAAATAATAAAATAAAATTCATTATAATAAATGATAATTATTGGGGTAAAATTTTGTAAAATAACCAAAATTCATGTAAAAAAATTACTATTTGTATTGTAAGAATTCACTACCAGGTAAATCATTAAATATGTTATTATTAGTTATTACATAATTTCTAAAAGATGTAGAGAAAATAGAGATGAATGAAGGTATTTACTCGCCTCATAGATAATGATGAGTTATATATATACATATATATTATATAGAAGATTCATACAATCAAATATGGAAATATAAATCTGCAGATCCTCCCTTATTCAATCACATCCCACCAGATATTACACAATCGAATCACAATCACGACCAAATCGTAATTATACCGTCCATTACTCCCGCCAGGTAAAATGTGAGATGTCAAACACGTGGCTTGAATCTTGATCATGTTGATTGACGTCCATTGGCTGTGAGAAAAAAGAGAGAGATGTAGTGCTGATTAGAATCCTGATTACTTTGTTTTGTTCTAATGGGAAATAGTGGAAGAAGTCGTTAGGGGATAAGACGGGCAGAGATTAGGAGAGCGGTTGAAAATAAGACTGATCGGCGAATGAGAAGTTGTCAATAATCGAACCACAATTAATCGAGAGGAGATATAAAATGCTACAAAAATCACAATTAAGAAGAGAATTGTCGATAGGTGTGTGATTTTTTTTTTTTAATAACTGAGGTGGGAGGGTTGCGCCATCCTTGCGAACCCTATATTTAGAAGGTGGGCGAGCAGAGCAAATTTTCATACCGGCCTCTACGAGGATCCAACCCCGATCTGATCTACAAGTCGACACTTACTTATCAGCAGGTCCGTCCCGTGAACACGATAGGTGATGATTTATCTCACTTGGAAACTGAACTCTCAAGAATATCAACTTTTATCTTGCTAAGAAAAAGAAAAAGAAAATATATATATATATATATATATATATATATTGCAGGGAGAGAAGGGAAGAAGGGATGACCTAATGCAAAGTTGAATACTAGAAAGAAATGTGGGAGTCGACTTTTCTTCCCTTTACCTCACCAAGTCACTCGTGACTTATTGGACCATCCAAATGAACGACTCCTTTTCTTAATCTTTTCATATGCTGATGAACCACCCGTATTCAAAAATTTGTTAGACCCTAACTAGTTTAAATCGAGCCGGTGGGTCTACTATTGGAGCAAAACTCTCATAATATAGATTTTTTCTATTTACAAGACCTGAACTTGAGACCTTACTTAAGAAAAAAATATGTTCTATCATTTCAATCAATTCACTTTAATTTTCAGAGCATTGATTTAAAGAGACACAAAGTGTAGATGTCCGCATAAATTCGAAAAAACCCGTGACAATCTTTTTAAATTCTTCCTTGCTTCATAGAAGCAACTCCAGCCAACATTACCAGCCATATATTTAATAATTAATATAATAATTAAATATTCAGTATCTCCTAATACACCAGTTATAATAAAAAAATTTACAGCAAATGTCAACCATTGATTTGACAAAAATACTGCAAAACAGCAACCTCACGTCATATAACCATAGTTTTAAAAACCGGACTAGACCAGCCGGTCCAATCCATTGAACCTAGAACGGATGACTGGTCCGGTCCGGCTGTATAGTCAACTCAGTTTATACATTAACTCTACCGGAACCAGGTTAAACAAGCCTATTTTTAATGAATCATGTTGAGCCCTATGATATTAAATTATTAATACTGGTGTATTTTAGGTTATTACATGTATTTTATATATTTATTATTTTTTAAATAAATCTGGTTCAACCCATTGAACCCCGGTTGAACCGGTTGAATCTAGAACCAGTACCTTGACCAGTTTCCGGCCCGATCTGATTTTTAAAACTATGCATATAACCATTACAATTGAGACTTTCTCACATTTTGGCCCAGTTCAAGTAAATATTCAGTATTTAATATATATCTATTATATACTAAGTATTTATATTTTTAAGTAAATATTCACTATAATATACAAAGAACTCGTTATGTAAATATCTCCCAAATTTTGATGAGTAAAATTGTATAATTTTTAAGAGTCATCCTTATATATATCAAATTCTAAATTATAATTTATATAATGAATTCATTATATATTATATGTTAGAATCTTCATTCCCATTAGTCATTATCTTAGGGCCACTTGGAGATTGGGGGGACAGCGTTACAGCAGATTCCGTTTCAAGGCAGGTTCGAATCAGTGGTGTCCTTATTATGAGCAAGAAGAATCCGTGAAACGACATCGTATGGCAGCATGTCATCATTTATTTATTTATTATTATTTCCACCTTCACGAGATCTCGTGCGAAGCTTCCTGAAAGAATAACATGTGGATTCTACCCTTCAAATTTCTGTCTTTGCCATTGATTCCATCAAGTCCAACTTTGGGAAAATTTATGTGTGGTCCTCGATCTATCTATGGTTTAACCAATGCTCAGCTTCCTTTCCATATCAAGTAAAATTATTAATAATTTTATTGATGTCCTAATTTACCTTTTGGCTTTTAACAAAACATTGTCATAGGACAGTTCCTTTGTATTGGGGAGTCATCTACGGTACCTTAATGCTATCATACTTTGGTTGTGACCGAATCACGACCAAAACACAGTACTGCCAAATTTTTATAAAATTTCCTCATCAGATATCATATATGATTATTTCAAAAATCTTTTTCAGCACCGTCCGAAATAATGGATAAATAATTTACCATCCAAGCTACTTCTCGTACAATATAACATAAATTTTCATAGTTGAAGGATTTCAATTGAGATACTGTTTCAAGAAGCTTGTGTAAAATAAAAGGACCAAAACGTTATCACATAATATGAGAAAATATTAATCTGATCTAGATAGATGAGTAAAACATTAATTGAATGAACAATTGTCTTATTTATAATTAATCGGAGCAAGTTAATTAATTTTTTCGTATCACCAACATCTAACTTTTTTATCATGGAGCAGAGGGACCAGGTTGAAATTCATCACAATTCCTGGTTTAAATATTAAGATTGAAAGTGTAATTCAACAAACCTGCACAAGGGCAATATAGTACTACACGAGCATCTCGATAAACTATTTTTAAATAATAAATTAAATAAAAACGAAAAAGAACAGAAAGCAGGAAGAAGAATCAAGAAATGGCGCCGTTTTGGTGGAAACATTCTGGCGTGGGCAAGGGGAAGGGGGAAGAAGAAAGAGGCGGCGGTCGTTGCGACAAAACCTGAGGAAGACATGAAGTTCGGGGGATGAGAAAGGAAGAAACTGCCTCCCCCATCTCTCTCTCTCCCAAAGTTCAGGGAAGAGAATAAAGCTCAAAACTCTACATTTCTGATTCCAGTTCGCCCTTGACGTGGTCATTTCCTCTCCTCTTTATCCACCTGCTACGGTTTCAGCGGATCCTCAACCTGCTTCCTGCCTGCGGTGAGAGCATACACCCTTCGCGTACCGCGCTATCGCTTGTTGGTGTTATTTCTATGTGATTTGCTCTGTGACGATGGCTTCTGATGCGTTTGGTGGGATTCAGCCTTTCAGCAATCCGTTTTGTGTTGGTTTGCTGGACTTCTAGTCTGTGTATTGCGACACATTGGGTTAGCATTTCTGACCGGGGGCGTTGTGGAGTTCTATTACTAATGGAGGAATTCAATTTCTTGGATGTCGAGATTCTTTGGATTCGATGATGTTTTGCTTTTAATGTTGATTAATCTCCTTTGGCCGATTAATTTCTCTCAGGGGAAACGGGCGGTAATATTTTGGATTTCTCAATATTTTTCGTCTTGATTGTGATTATGTGTTGTGCATCGGTCGCTCTAGGAACCACTTAGCACGTTTGGTCGAGATTCCAGTATCTTATAAGTTTCAAAATTTAAGATTTGACTTGAACAAGCAAGTTAAGGATTTCTCAGGAAAGGGGCAAATAAATGAAACTTTAAATTTTTGTTTCATTTGCTTTCCGTGCTACGAAATGTTTTAGGATTGGTCTTGTATTTTAGGTGCAATAATATTGTCTGAAAAGTAGAGATATATGTAATGTTTTATATGATACGATTCCTAATAGTTTGTTTGATGTTATGATAGCCAGAGACATGCCACACTTCACTGCTATAGCTTTGGATAGGTTGATTGATCCCGGTGCTTCTAAATCAGCCGAAAAATCCATCCACGAGTCAATGACGATACCAAGACATCCTTCGAACCCCAGGTCAGGATCCAGTCCGAAATTAGAGAGGAAGAATAGCACTTCAAGCTCACAGAGGAGGGTTCCACGTCCCCAGATGACACCCACGCTGTACACCACTCCAGAGACCACCCCTCTTCCAGACTCACCATCCTCATTTCCTCCTTCTCCCTACATCATCAATCACAAGCGCCGTGGCCTACGTCTTGTGAAGAATCCACCTGAGGCCAACTCTTCCTCTCACAAGATTGCTTCAGATGAAGTGGAAGATGGTGTAAGTGCTAGAGAGACAAGTAGCCAGATTGTTGTTCCTGCAGAGAACGGTCCTGTTGCAACTGCCATGTATAACCCAGTGCAAGATAATCATTTTAATGGGGACTGTGGACGTCAGAGTGAAAGCACTAATAATGGAAAAGCTGCCAAGATAAGCCTGGTACAGATTGAGAATACGAACGACAGTTTGTTTGGAGAAAGTGATTTGCCTATGCCCATTCAGACTCCAAGAACAGAGGGCGAGGGTGATGATTTTTATGATCCTCAGGAATCGATGAGTTACACAAGTAACACTGACATAGAGGATCATGGAACCCCAGACCGTTCTTCAAAGATAGCTTTAGCCAGTGGGGAGTTTTATGATGCATATGAAGGTATATAAGATCTTCAGTATTCAGTTTCTATTATGTCTTTCTGTTTTCATTTATTCAATATAAAATATCGGTACGCCATCTACATCCACAAGGTGTTATATGTTGCCCATGACTGTTGGATCCTTGCATCTTGTTCTAGTAGCCTCAGTTTCTGATTCAGGAGGAGTGGTTGTCCTACATATCCCTCTTTCCTGGCTAATTTATGTTTTTTTTCCTTTCATTAATATTTTAAATTTGTTATGCACTATGCAATTGTTGATGTTGAGATAACTAAAATAAGTATATTTTTTATTGAAGTGTTGTACTTTTGTAATGTTATTACTGCTGCTGTTATCTTTATCATCAACATTGTTATTCGTTCCTGGTGTTGTTATTGCTGTTGCGTTTATTAATTATGGACAAACTTTATATGTTTCTTTTCTCTACAGAGTTGTCCACTGATAGTGGGCCACAATCTTCTCTGCGAGTTCTTGAAGAGGAATTGCGAGAGATGAGATTGAGTTTGTTGATGGAAATAGAAAAGCGGAAGCAAGCAGAGGAATCCCTACAAAATATGCAAAATTGTTGGCAGAGGATGAGGGAACAGCTATCTCCTGTCGGACTGACCCTCCCAGCTGAT
This sequence comes from Lagerstroemia speciosa, assembly GCA_037672795.1. NCBI lineage: Eukaryota > Viridiplantae > Streptophyta > Magnoliopsida > Myrtales > Lythraceae > Lagerstroemia > Lagerstroemia speciosa. The sequence continues at coordinate 7,534,146 of CM075299.1, forward strand.
CTAGCTTTAGAGACTGAACAGCTGGATTCTGATTCTGCTGAAGTGCTGTCCCAGCAAGTACATGTTGCTCGTTTTGTTTCTGAAGCAATTGGGAGAGCCATTGCCAAGGCTGAAGTAGAAACTGTGATGGAAACTCAACTTGAGGCAAAGAACTTTGAGATCATACGTCTGTCGGACCGCTTGCACTACTATGAGGCTGTGAATCATGAGATGTCCCAGAGGAACCAGGAAGCTGTTGGTGAGGATGCTTTTTACCTATTCTGATTGGTTATTAATAATTCTTCTGCAGTATAATTTTTGGTGATCTTGTTTCGATAGAAGTACTAAAATATGGTTGTGTAGAAAATACATACGAATGGTTTACTTCAGTTGACGAATGTAAATCGTGTAAGGTCTTAGAACGCACCCTATAGTTCAGCTTGTATCATTTAAGTCAAGAAGTTTGGAAAATGTTTAATTTGGGGTCCGGAACAATCAAGAATTCATCACTAGCTATTGGTTCCAGGTTGGTTGAAATCTTGTAGCTTTATGGTCTCCCTCATGTTCGAAAACTCAGATGAGAAGAAATAGGGGTAAAAACTGTATCAAGCGAGTGCATGGATTGTTTCAATCTATGCTTGCATAGGAAATTCATGTGAATGTCAGTCAGTAAAATTGCAACGCTAAAATGGTGTTTATGAGGTTAGGGTGCCGGTTGTAATTTGAACTAGAGAATCATTTCACCATTGATCTACAGCAGGCGAATAGGATTTGTCTGTAGTCCTGAGCACAGTAGAAGAAAGAAGGATTGAAAATTCAAGGCCTGACTTCTTATTCGTATTTATGCAGAGACAGCAAGACGGCTTAGAGAAAGACGGAAGAGGAGGCAGAGATGGGTCTGGGGATCGATTGCTGCTACCTTATCGATTGGAGCTGCTGTTTTATCATGGTCTTACCTCCAAGCAGGAAAGGGTTCATCTTCTCATCACGCCCACACCCAGGCACCTAAGCGTAGCAGTTAAACCTATTAATGAATTCCCACATAATATATATGGTGAAAAGTTATGGCCATGAAAGTGAATAAGATGCCCACCTTGTGAATGGCAGATTCTGTACGGTACCCCTTTTGCTCTGACACCACAGGATGTATGGTCCAAATAATCTGCTCAGGCTTTTTTGCTGTAGCTCCGTGAAGGTGGCTTGCACACTTCTGCATGTTGAGAGTTGAATATCAATACTATTCCCGAGTACCCGCTGAGTCGCAATTGTTTTCTGTAGTTAGTTTTTCATATGTGGTTTTAGTTTTTTCTACACACAGGTAAAAAGAAGTTGAGCCAATTTTGGGATCATTGACATGTTACTTGATGCGGAAGATTGCTTTAAAGAAGTAAGTTGAGCCATTTTTGGGATTGAGGGCATTGTTTTTTGATGTGGAACAGCTCTTTTTGCAAGGAGACAGGAACTAAATGACTGCATTTTATGAGATTGCTTGCTTGATGGTCACATGGTGAGATTTGTCTCCTTCTCTTAGATTGTCAATGATGTTTTCATTCTTTTCTCGCAACAGAGCTGTTCTGGTATAGTGATGGGATTATTTTGTGGCCCTTGCATTGTGTTTCTATTTTTGGTGGGAAAAAAATTGGGACTGCAAACTATTCAGAACCCTTGTAGGAGTCCACCAAGGTGCTACTCATGGAGATGGCTTACTAGGATTGTCTTAATGACTCCTATAGTTTTAATGAGGGATTGGATTGGATTGGTTCATGTCTTGATGCAGCATGACTCTCCATTGGTTCTAGGGGAAGAGATAGGATTGGTTCATGGCCTATTCTCCAGAAGCATTTGCTTAGAGTATTGATATTTTATGAGAAAATTTTTAAATTACATGAAAAGTTATCATTTTTCTTGAAATGTAAGTTGAAATATTAAATTATTATGCTTGTAAGTATTTCAAATTACCGGAAATGACATGGTAATGTAATGTTGATGGTAGAAAAGGTTTTTAGGTTTTTAGTAATTTGTTAGGCAATCATGGGTATTATCAAAATAGAATCAAGGGATAGAGATAATTGCTCAATCTTATTCATTAGGTTCTCCAACCATTTATGGGTGAAGAGACCAATAGAAGGAAGGAAAAAATAAAATTGGGATATATAAATAATAGGCTTGCAAAGTAAAGATTGGGAACAGTCTTAACCAAGTGCTTTGGTGAAAATGTCTGCAAGTTGCAATCTAGTAGAGACATGAGCTGGCAAGATTGCTCGAGATTTAATGTGCTCTCGAATAAAATGGCAATCAATCTCGATGTATTTTGTGCGCTCATGAAACACTAGATCGGTTGCTATATGTAACACTACTTGATTATCACTATAGAACCATTTTGGTTAGCGAAATGATACCATGAGTGATGAAAGTAGATTTCATAAACAAAGTAGCTCGCTGACAGTTGTGGCCATGGCCTGATACTTCACTTCTGCAGATGATCGAGAGACGGTAATCTGCTTCTTAATCTTCTAGGAAATGATATTTCCACCCAATGTGACAAAGAAATCAGTGTTGGAGTGACGGGTCATAGTGCAACTTGCTCAATCTAAGTCATAATAGGCAACCAGTTGCAATGATGAAAGGCCCAAGAAGAATCCACTGGGCAAGTGATTGCTTAATATATCGTAAGATTTGCATGGCTGCATCCCAATGCCCCTACTTTGGCTCCTTTATAAATTGTGATGAAATATGCATAGAATAGCTCATTTCTGGCCTTGTGATCGTTAGATAAATTAAATGACCCATGAGACATCGATAACTCCCTGGATTTGAAATTAAGGAACCTGAATTATTGGACAACTTATGTTGTTGTTCCATTGCCAAAAGTGACGAACGTGAACCCAACATTCCACATTCCATAAGTATATCAAGTTCATATTTTTTATGATTCAAGACCAATCTAGATGGTGCTTGAGTGGCTTCAATACCCAAGAAGTGCTTCAGTGGCCCCAAATCCTTGATCTGAAAACATTGATGAAGCCCAACTAGCAAGAGGTCATCGACATAGATGAGGATTGTGAAAAAATGTCACCTTTAGAAAAGGTAAAGAGTGAATGATCTACGTCAGTCTGACGAAATCCATTTACTTGCAAAGCACTTGCAAGTGTAGAAAACCAATTCCAAGATGCTTGTTGAAGACCATACAATGGCTTATGTAAATGATAAACACTGCCCGAAATAGAGCTGCGAAAACCCAGCGGTAGGAACATATAGACCTCCTCTTCCAAGTCACTATGTAGAAATGCATTGTTTATGTCCATTTGGTGGATTTCTCATTTTCTAGCTACAAAAACTATTAAGAGACAACAAACCGTCATGAGATTTGCAACTGGTGCAAAAGTTTTGTTGAAATCGACTCCTTCTATTTGCGCGAATCCCTTGGCCATGGTCTTGCCTTGTACCGTTCCACCGTCATGCCAACTTGTCTTTTAATTTGCATCCTCCCCTGTGTTTTCCTAGAGGGAGCTTCTCAATCAACCAAGTTTCGTTGAGTTCGAGTGCCCAAATCTCCTCGACCATTACCGCACGCCATTGCAGGTCTTGCACTGCTTGTTTATAGGTCCTGGGCTCAAAATTAGAGTTTATAGATGCCAAGAAGGATGCATGAGCATTTGAAACACTGGCATAGGAAATAAAGTTTTCGATTGGATAGCTTGTACTTGAGGAATTCGACAGGGTGAGTGAGCTCGAGGGTTATATTTGGTAGTGTGGCAAATATAATCAGGTAGTCATGACAATGGTTTTATTTCATAAGTAGACCTCCTTATTTCCTCATCAGCATTGGTTTCTCGAGAGTGGCCGTCATTTTGTTGAAAACTAGTGGGTTGTGTCTCTAGAGGCCCATTCGTCAAGAATTCCATTCACGATGGACTCCTTCATCAAGGGCCTATTTTCTTCAATTTGGCATCTGAGGTGGGCCCGCTATCCTCCTGGGCCCACTAGGATCCTGAGCAATAAGTATACTTCTTCTCCCCTCATTTGTATCCATCATAATAGGCTCATCTTCATTTTCGGACCCAATAATGCCCCCACACAATTGGGCTTCGTTCCTTCCTAGTTGAGCCATCCATCTCATTCACGTGGGCCTTGTCGATGTAAATTATCCTACCCATTTCTTCTGATCTCAAATTGTTTGCTGCATACTCACATGGGAAGACGTTCTCATAGAACATTATATCTTTCAAAACAATAACCTCGCTAGATTGAAGATCGTAGGCTTTCCATGCCTTTTTTCTGCATGGATAGCCAACAAAAATACATCCTCGTGATCTTTCTCCAAATTTATCCTTCACATGAGATTTAACATGGACATAACACAGAGCCAAAAATCCATAGGTGAGATGGGCAGGTGTTTTTCCAAGCAATACCTCATAAGGACTTTCGCCTAATACAATCGGGATATGATTGATAAGATATGCTATAGTAGATATGGTTTCCCACCCAAAACTTCACAGGAAGAGATGCCCGAAATGGTAGAGCTTTTACCACATTCAATATGTGGTGGTGTTTTTACTCTACCCGACCATTTTGTTGAGGAGTGTCAATACATGATGTTTGATGAATTATGCCGATGTCGATGAAGTATTCCTGTAATTTCATTGATAGAAACTCCTGCCTATTACCACTTCATACGTTCTTAATTGAGCAATTAAATTGACTTTTGATCAACTTACAAAAATCAATAAGGACCCATTGTTTACTTGACTTCTTACATAGCAATATAACCATACCACTCTACTATAGTCATCAACTATTATAAGAAAATACCATGCCCCAAAACTCGATGGCACTTTGTTAAGACCCCATATATCAGAGTGGATTAATTCAAATAATTCACTACTTTTATTCATACTATTTGGGAATTTTGATTGAGCTTGCTTCGCTCAATGACATACAACATAGCATTTATTCAACTCTTCACAAAAACATAGATTAGTACCCTTTATTACGACTCAACATGAAGGATACCCAAGTCATCAATACCAAATTTCTTCACTATTTGTTGCTTGACGTACGAAGGCCAAGCTTGCCACACATCGCAAGTAGTATACCCTCCAGTGGAGCTCACCCACTCCAATCATTTTCCTTGAGGTGCAGTACTGTATAAGATAAGAATTATACATGAATGTCACACTGCAATCAAGGTAATCATATAATTTTACTACTGAAATTAAATTGTAGTCAAATTCCAGCATAAATAACACATTATTCTTGGAATAATCCACCTTTGAAATGCACCCTTACAATTCATGTGGCCTAAATAGATTTGCCATTATGAATAAAAATAGGAGACGGACCTACAATTGCCATAGAATTCTCGAGTTGCTAAACACTCTCGGTCATGTGCATCAAGGCTCCAATATCAATAATTTGCTCAATATTAGAATTAACTAGTATCAAATTTTTATCAAATAAAACCTCAGACTTAAATTTGTCTGCGCTGATTAAAGTAAGCAGCCGCTGAAACTGGGAGTCGCTCAAATTTCTGTCGGTCAGAGTGATTTCCTTACTTCTCCCAGTATGTACTGAATGTGCTCGTTGGGCGGGATTAGAGCTTCTCGGCCCAAAGATACCTTGGTCTGCATTTCTTGGCCCATCTCTTGGCTCATTGGACTTGCTCAAGTTGCAAGTTGATGGAATTGACCCTACATAAGATTGATTATCCTTGGCCATGGATTCAAGCTCGTAAAAGCAATAGGTTCGCACTAAGGTATTTTTAGTCAGTCTCAAGATAACGCTCTGATACCATATCAAAATAGAATCAAGGGATGGAGATAATTGCTCAATCTTATTCATTAGGTTCTCCAACCATTTATGGTGAAGAGACTGATACAAGGAAGGAAAAAATAAAATTGGGATATACAAATAATAAGCTCTATCCTAATACGGTATGAGGCTATCCTAATATGATACAAGCCAATTCATATGATATAATTGCATACGTATCTTTCCTGATATGTATCAAGAAAACCTCTCTCGTGACAGGAAGAAGGTGAAATGTCTCATTCAGTGTTTAAATCCTTTTGAGATGAGCTTACACATCTAAATTTCCCTTATGATATGCGCTTGTAGGAGTACACACATAGTTGTGGCATTAGTCTGACAAAATGCAAATACATGTAACACACACACACACACATATAAAAGAATCATTCGTCTCATGTAATTTATGAATATCATCTTTTTACTTTATAATGCTTACTGTAAAAACTCACAAGGGTTAGCTCAAGTGTACATGATGTATATTTATTTTATATGAAAATAAACAAGACCAGAAGTTTGAATAATGTGAAATTTTTCCATACCAATTGCACATCATATTTTAAATCTGTACTTTCAAGATTGTTTAAAAAATGTGAAAGAAACAATTCTACAACCAATTTGACAAGCAATCAATTTCATTAGATTAGGGTGCTTGGAACCGGAACTAGAACTTGTAAACTTATTCTCATAGTTAATTTTAATCGTTCGTAACTTTCTTATTTGAGCTCCGACTCACAAACCGTTTAAACAGTTTCTAACTCAATGAACTTTCATTTGACATAATAAATGTTCATATTTGATGAATTTTTATGTCTAAAATATTATTATAACTTAAAGTTAATAATAAATAATACTTAAATACAAAGTTAACATATTTAAAAATTATACATATTTGTTTTTGATAAAAAAATTATATGAAATAATAATTATTATGAAAAATATTGAAATAACTCATATTATAAAGGTAAAAGAATAATTAATAAATAAGTTCCAATAGGATACCCGGAACATATGCTATCTTACACGTTCCAGGTAGCGTCTAGTTCTAAGATTTAACAGGGTATGGTCTAGTTCCAAGATTTAGGAACTGGTCTTATATTGGGTAGGGTATGAAAAAATACAGAGTACCCGGACCCGATCACCCCTAATTTGATGGGACTCCACATCTTATATACTTTCTAGTATAATTCCTATTAAACAATAATTATTGAATTTAATTAACTGACTTTGCTCATATAAACAATATGGAATTTCTATCTTCTTGAACAAGTGAAAAAGTTTATTGAATTCTTAACCATTTCAAATCTACAATATAATTGTTTTACTATCCAACAATGCATAGCATTATCCCAATAATTTCAAATTTATTAAAAAAAAAGATTGCACGCCACAAAGACACTTCTAATTTTGTACAAATATGTGATGATACGATAAAAAAAATTAAAAAAATATTATCAGGTTATTCCTTTCTTTACTCTATTACATTAATATAAGATACTTGAGCTAAACTAGTTAGATTAGAATGTATGTTTAAAACTATTTAGATGTTGCTATATATGCCCATGTATCTAATCATCTTATTAATAAATACCAAACTTCATTATTATAAGAGAGAATTGAAGATTACTTTGTAGTGTGTTACATTCCACATCGACTAAATATAAGAATTATCTTGGTTTAAAAGAAAACCTAGTTTAAGTGAAAATGGGATCTGTGTATTGTAAAGCCCACTAGTAATAATATAATATATGAATATATTGACCATGACAATTTCTTATATAAGCCTGAACCCTTTTCCTGTAACCTTCCCACTAACCTGAGCTCAAATTCGTTAGCATGGTATGAGAGCGAAGCTAAGCTCCTTAATATGTTGTACATGAGAGGGGTTGTCTCTAACACGACTAAACATAAGAATAGTCTTAAATTTGTAAGAGAACTAGTTACCACTATAGCTTAGACTTTTGGGTGGGAAGGGATCCAACACCTTCTAAGACTCACTATTAATGATATAATATAGATATTCTCCAACTACGACAATCTCTAAAATAAACCTGGACCATCTCAGTAATCTCCCTACTAACGTAAACCTAGGTCCATCTCCAATATCCTCTAGACCTAATTGCTGACTTTGTTAACAATCGGCTAACAATAGATCAGCACAGAGAACGGTTAGCGTGTACCGTCATATGGCTAGTAGAGGAGTCGAAGGAAATGCACGATCCGGGGCCAACATTTCGCCAAAGTGCTATTGTACCATGGAAATGACCTTTTTCTTAAATATTGAATCATCTGACTCAGACAAGGACGATCGAAACATCCTTTTTATAATGAACTTGTAATCTATGAAGTATCGCATTGGATTAAATATGCACTAGGAACTCAATTCGACATTCTCAATTGGTGGAAGGAGCAATTCAATACTTATTCTGTGTTAGAACTTATGGCTCAAGATTTCTTATGTACACTTTATCAACTATTACGCTAGAGAGTATACACAACTTATTAGGAAAGATGCTCGAAGAATGAAACTCAAGATTGGCTTTGGTAACATTGAAGATGATCATGTGTTTGCGAGATTGGGATTGAGCCAAATGACACACTCCAAGCATGATCAAGAGTTGGATCCATGACTCGAGCACTTTAGGTTCGTCTGGCCCACCTAGCACAAGTGATCTGTGGGTTATTGTGTGTGCCCTGAGGAGGAGTTACCATAACCGCCCTAAGGAGGAGGTGCCGTAGCCGCCATTAGTCGGGCCCCGGAAGGCACTCGAATACCTGGGCTATAAAAAAAAAAAGGAGTTGGATCCATGAAGATATCGAAGACAGCTCTTGTAACACTTACATACTTATTTGTAATCAGATCTACCTAATTAGATATTAATGGAAAGGATGGTAGAGTGTCAATGCATGATTCTCCACTCTATAGGTAATTTTTTAAATTGAAATTTTGATAATTAAAAACGCATAAATAAAATATTATCTATAATTTAAATAAAAATTGTATGGATAATAAAATAAATAAATATACTAAAGGTAAAAATACCTTTAAAACAATAAAAATACTCTAAAAACATAAAAAGGATCCGAACCATGACATGGTTCACATGAAATGGACCAATTATTCCCCAGTTCCGATTTTGGTTCATGGGATCGTGAACCAGGGCCTGGACCATTTAGCTCAACGGGTCAGGCCGGACTGCTCCAACCAGTTCATATATATCATTCTCAAGAATTAAATTGTCTTTGGTTTTTTATGTTGATTGAACAACCTATGTGGGCCTGTCCTTGAACAGACGAAGGGGATTCAAGACGATGGGCCATATTCTCCACAACTGCCTTTAATTTCCCAATCTCTCTGGATGAATCTAAGCTGAAGAACCAGATCTGGCTATTTGGATCCTCCTCGTGTCGTGCGACGAGAAATTCTTTGGCAAACCGAATTCTCTCCGTGACCAGAACCGAAAGGGAAAAGGAATGGAATTTCTATTCTCCAATTGCCGAACCGTCAAGTAAGTGGATAAAATGATAATAAAAGATTAAAATTTTTTAATTTAAATACACATGAACTTTCTTTATTAGGAAGATTTGTGTTTGCTTTATTGTGTTTACCAAACATGTGATTTGAAGGTCTCGGATTTCGAGCATTGTGAATGGAAAAAATTTACTCAGGGAGAGCTTTATCCCTAGTGGACTTTTCCAGCTCAAACTGGATTAGTCATGGTCTATTCGACTTCTAAATACTAGTAGTTCAAATTGAAAAAACATGTATTCTTTTTTTAAAATTTCAATGACATATGGACTAAGGTTTGAGACAAATTGGCCCATTAAAAATAAATATCCTCCAACCATTAAATTTCGTATGTATATAAAATTCGAATTCAATTTTTTTAAATAATATGATAAAAATTCTCATTCGTTCAAATAATCTAGCAAAAGTCACACGCTCATGTTAGTGTCTTTGAAAAAGCTCAGTCTCATGATGTTAGTATAAAAAGTCCACGGTGGCACCATGATCTCAGGCGTAATTAGCTCCCAATCACCGCATAAAAAGGAGAGAGTTGCCGGTCAAGTCTTTAGCTTTTCGACCTTTACAGCTTATACCTAGAAGTGATTCTCGAGTAATTCAGTTCGAACCAAGTAAGCTCTTCTTTGAGGTATTGAGGAAACCATTCAGGATTTTTTTTTAAAAAAAAGTGATACTAGAAAGTAAAATACATTAAATATCAATTTCAATGACATTTTCAACTTCGTCGTATTTATTTTTTAAAGGTAGAGCGTGCTTCAATAAAGGAATGAAGACCACCGAGGGCAATAATCTAGTTATCCTAAACTCACATATATGTCACTTGATGAAGTTGATATCTCATGTTCGAATCTCACTTTAAATAATTTTGCCAAAATAGACTCTTGAATTTGGACACTAACGAACTCCAGCGTCTTAGACGAAACTAGATTTTTTATGGTGGTACTTTTGACGTGACCAATAAATTAGTATTAATTATTCAATTCGTTTAATATGCTCGAGGCTAAATACGAAATCCAAATATAATATAACGGAGATAACTGAATTTCACAACTATTGCACTCCTATTTCAAGTATCAATTAAGGGATAAAGGAAAGAAGATGATCGCACCGACGCTTCTGCAAAGGTACGGTGTCGTTCAATTACTTCGGGGGTAATGAATTTGTCCCCCAGTGTCTGCAAGTCCGTGCAGCGTCGCGGAGATAGATGTTCTTGGTTTAATTGCTGAAGTGTTAAATAGAGAGGTAAGTTATTACAAATTATTGAACTCCTTCTCTTTAATTTAAATATTTAACGGTCGCCTTTGGATTGAACAGTGAAACGATCCAATAATCATAGAGTTAACATCCGGAATATCTCAAACTTGATATTTGTTCTCTTCACATGGGAGATTCAAATCTTTCTTAATTGTTTTTTGTAACAAAAAGATTATTATGCGAGCGACTCATAAGCACTTCACAAGTCTATCAGTCAACCTGAGTTAATTTATAAGCATATGTCTAGATCACCTCATCGAAATTATGTAATAGCACGAAAAATTCTTTCGTAATCTTATATCATCACGTGACTTGAGAAAATACCAAACGAAGAAATTAATATTAATTATCCGAGCACTTATCTTAAATAATTAGATTGATTTAATTATTTTTTCCTTCTCATACTATTGTAAGATATAATCATTTAATATTTTTTCATACCGGTACAGGGGATTGATGGGGATGATTTCCTAAACTAATTAACGAAGCCCATGAAGGTTTCCTTTTATATATAGATAATATATATATATATATATATATGTATGTATCTTTAACTCGTAAGACACACCAAGAGGAGTTGGGCCGAGTGGTAAGCAGCTCGGTACCGCTTAAGGAGGTCTCGGGTTCGAGACCTCACGTACGCAGACACCCCTCTTGGGAGCCTCACCCGCCATTGCCAGGCGTGCGACCCGGGGCGACCAACGGATTAGTCAAGTATGGTTAGCTGAAAGATGTCATCTCACCGCTGGTGGGGCCTGCTTGGATACCGTAGCTGGCGACCAAAAAAAAAAAAAACTCGTAAGACACGCATACTATAATCTGTAGTTTTCCGTATCACGGCTTGGAAGGACCTGGAAATAGTGGGTGATAGGATACGTGTATCTTGTATTTCTCTCGGCACTCTAGATTTTTCTCGGCACATGGATTACACATTGTATAAAATCTATTTTTAAATTTTATATGCGAACCATACTCTATTGAATCTTAGAACAAGATCTTATTTAGAACTTATAAGATACTATCACATGTTCTAAGTATACCGTGTCATAACCTATTCATTATTTTTTGTCTCTATAATATAGATTATTTCAATATTTCTCATGCGTTTAATAGTTATAAAGTAATCGCATTTGAAGAATTTGATATTTACTATTTTGTACAGTTTTTTTATCATAATCAAATATAGTGTAATTTTAAACACGTCTGCAGTATATTTAATTATTATCTGTTACTGACTTCTAAGTTATACTGATATTTTTAGATATGTAAAGTTATCAAATGCACATAATGATTAGTTCAAATGAAAGTTCATCGAGTCGAAACACAATGGTTTAAATGATTCGAGAATTGTTATTTAAATGAAAAAATTATAAATGATTAAAATTAACTAAGCGAATAAATTAACATATTCCGATTTCGGGTACCCTTCTGTGCTGAAACCGGAATCGACCAGTTTCTTAATTTATTACTTGAAAAATAATCAAATTTTATTAAAATGTACCGAGAAGCTAACCTATTAGTTACATGGTTTGTTACCAGTTTACTGTGTACTCGTGCACACGCTTTGAATTATTATGGAATGACTTGCGTATTTGAAAGAAAGTGTCAGTGCCCGCTCAAGTGCAAATTGTGCAATGAAATGTTTCTAGGAATAGTGAAAATAATCTAAATTCTCTATATATTTGGTCTCAATAGCTTTAAAAATTGCTCACGGACCCTCCAACCAAATCAAAGGAAAAAAGACCAGTAGAGTGAGAAAGGAGAGAGCCAAAAAGGGGAAAATCATGATATAGATTTAGTGCTGTAGTATAAAATTCTAACTTATAATTTAGAGATTCTAAATTCAATCCCCACTGTAAAAGTTATATGTCCCGTTAATTCTCTTCATTTTCTATCGTTGTACTAGAACCGTGAGTCCATCTTATCATCGAAAAAAGGTAAAAAGTTTTAGATATTTTTATCTTCAAGCAGTATGGTGAGTAATTATTAATAAAATTGCTCTAATGGATAAAAATTATGGTAATTACTTAGGCTTGGTTTGAAATTGGATATTTTTTTCAATTATAAAATAAATTTATAAGTTTAAAATGGAATAGGAAGAACATTCACTAAGTATCACTGTAAAAATATATGCTATTTTAAAGAGTCTTAACATTTTTAATTACGAATTCCACCAACTATATCATTATCTAATAGAATCATCTGAGAATTGTTGCAGTAAAATGCTCACTTCGTGAAATTCTTAAGTAATTTTACCTTGTTAATTAATGTATGAAAGTAATAATTAAATTGTAGCAAACAAGTAAATTAATATTAGATACACGAGCAATGCCATAATTATTATGATTCATAGTAATGTAATTGTTATTTCTTTGTCATATTAATGTAAGATATGACAATTCAAAATTTTGCAGCTCTATTAACAAAAACGCCACCCAAACTTACCAAGAGGGGTTGGGCCAAGTGGTAAGCAGCTCGGTGCCGCTTAAGGAGGTCTCGGGTTCGAGACCTCACGTACGCAGACACCCCTCTTGGGAGCCTCACCCGCCATTGCCAGGCGTGCGACCCGGGGCGACCAACGGATTAGTCAAGTATGGTTGGCTGAAAGATGTCATCTCACCGCTGGTGGGACCTGCTTGGATACCGTGGCTGGCGACCAAAAAAAAAAAAAAAACGCCACCCAAACTTGTTGCCTAATTATTAACTAGTCACTGACAAATGTGGTGACAGCCGTACTTTCTTCGTCAGTTTCACATGCTCCTAGACTATGACACGTGTCTGGACCATGAACGGCTAGTGGTGGCTATGGGTTGGTTTAGAACTGGCTCGGCCAAAACTATCCTAGAATTGGACCTAAACCAGCCCGAAACGTTGTGAGGGCTAGTTCCAGGGCTGGTTCCACCACTCATTAGAAATGGAATCACTAGTTCCGAACCAAAACGTAAACCGGCTCAAAACCGCCATAAAATAACAAAATAAATCAAATTTAAAATTTAAAATACAATAATACATCACATTACGTTAAAACCAGATAAGATTAAATTCATTTAAATTTTAAATATTAATATTTAGAATTTTGTGTAATCAAATAAATGTGAATGAGTTTCTCAAATGTGAATGGGCTTCCTTATTTTATAAGCCTTTTGGAGAGCCTGTTCTCCTTTTCTCATCATGTGCATAACTTTGGGAAGCTTTTTTTCACATTCTTTGTTGAGATAGTTATGCACACAAATAAAAGTCTTGCACTTGAAATTTCTCATTCTTTAAATTTTTTGTTGAATTGATCGATTTCAAATCGGTGGTTCGAAATCTACTAGAACCGTGCCTTGGAACCAGAATCGAACGGTCTCAAACCATCCCTGAACCACCTAGATCCGGTTCCATACCCCATGGAACTGGATCCAGCTGTTTCGAATTAGAAATGACTGGTTCTTGAACCATGGCTAGGTCTATGTACAACTCTTATTGTTACTGCAGAGGTTCATTTTTTTTCCCCTAACCTCAGAGGTTCAGATGACAAGTAAATATTTAGTGTATAATTTTCACAATTTTTAAGAGTTAACTTTACACGTATCAAGATATGAATGATAATTTATATAATGAATTTTTTATGTATTACACATTGAATATTTACTTCTCAATTGATTGCCAAAATATACCGTAACTCTTAAATTAATTTTCTCCTTTCAAAAATTTAATACTTTATTTAAATTAAAAAGACATCGGATTATTTCAATCAATTTGATAGTATCATCCTTCCACCTTTTTATCTGAGAGGAAGTGGATCCAAATAGCATAAACGGGACCAGAATAAGCAGTGCACTCGCTGTTATGAATCGAATTCTTGCTAGATATCAGCTAGCGAAATATTCGTTATTTCTAGATAGAGTAAAATTTTGTATTAGAAATATTAAGATTATGAAATCGAATATATAAAATAAGATTGAGGATAGATAGTTTTATGTTCTTAATATTTTCTAGATCCAATTGAAAAAATTGCTCATGTGGTCTTGCCATATGGCTAACCACATTATCATTCTCAATATCTCCAGTTTTCTGCTCCTCTTATTTTTGTATTTATTAGGTCCTTTAGATGACCCATCGGATGTCAGTTACGAAGTTTTGAGTAGCGACGGAGGAAGCTCTATATTAGCGAGAATCCCTCAGCTATCCTCGATACGTCGCTCTAGGAACATACAAAGAAGCCAAGTCCATCCTGGGATGACTCATCAATGCTTGAGTAGGTATCTAGACCAGTGACAGAGCAAAGAGCAAAGAGCAAAGAGTGAAAAGAGAAGGCGAGAGTGTTGAATTGAGAGATCTCTTACCGAAGCCTTGGTTAGAGTGTATTTATAAACTTTTATCTATACGCAGAGCTGACATCGGCCGCCCCTTGCCTGGAGCGTGGAGGGTACGTTGACAATCATATGAATGTCCATATCAACATTAATCTTCTATATTTGTAACTACTGGGGCCAAGGAAGGGGAGGAAGATTTACCTTTCACAGTCGATCCAGGTAGCAACAACAGTTACCGATTAAAAAAGATAATAGAAATAGTAGACTGTACATGGGAATACAGATCAAAGGCCGGTTCCATGGGGAAGGAGTCGATTATAGCTAGGAGTTGTTCAGATCTACATAGTACTGGCCCCTGGAGTGAGGAGGAGTTAGGAGGCAGAGTCACATGCCTGTGTCCTTTACAAAATCTCTAGCAAATTCAGTGGGACCTTTGTGATTGATACAGTGGGATGGGACCTTGCAGATCATTAATGGGTAGGGAATACATTGTAGATCATTAATGGGTAGGGAATACGTAATGTACACACATTTCTTCATAAAAATAATAATTAAAAAAAGACCAGCAACGTTGAACTAGACAATTCCCAGAGTGAAGATGGATAAACAAATTGAGTATACTAGTATTTTTGCCACAAATGATTCATGCAATCATCATTTTTATTCTAATCTAATTTTACCATCAACACTGTCATCGGTATTTAAAAAATCCTAATAATTTAGTTTATTTTCATCATTTTTAATTCTATCTATTCTATCTCTATTAATTCCTTTCTGGTGAATCAAATGCCCGTAACAATTTAGTAGCCCGTTACCATCATTTACGTCCTCAATATTTAAAGAATCTTATAATTTAGTCCCCCACATGGGGATAAAAATTATGTTTGTATGAAATGTTAGGGACGAAAATGATTGCGAGAGAATTAATTGTTAAGCTTTTCAAATATCGAGAATGATAGTGATGATAGAAATTATATTGAAAATAAAAGTGAAGGTTGTGTGAAACATTAGTGATGAAAATGATAACTTAATTGAATTCAAGAATGAAGAATTGGTGGATATTATCGTTTCCGATCTAGGATTTTAAGTTCTCGATTTATAATTAAGGGATATGAATTGAGTTCAGTTCTCTTAGTAAAATTTACCAAACCTTTCAATTATTTTTTTCTCCTATTGCTCCTCAACATTAAGTCTTCCTTATAAGTGAAAAACAATTCCTTAAATTTGTTACATGAGAACGTTTGATGTTGTTAACATAGTCTTCTAAGACAATTTTCCTTCTCATTTTTTCAATCGAGGATGCTGTATCATAATGTATCCAAATTCCATGGATTCGATAACTTGCAATTTCCGATTTTGTGTCCAGTAGCATTGTCTTCAACGAATAATTAATTAGTTCTAAATTCAATTTTTAACCCAAGAAATTTCATGTTATTTTGGAACTTTCCATTAATTCGATTTTGCGTCCAGTAGCATTATCTTCAATGAATATTTACTTAGTTCTAAATTCCATTTTAACCGTAAAATTTCATGCCATTTTGGAACTTTTCTCCTGTTCACTTATAGATTTACAGGTCTTATACATAACCGAGAATAAAAAGTGTCTCTATTCTCCGATTAATTGATTCATTATCATGCCTCCGAGATTTATAAAAGGACCTAATTATTAATTAAGATAATAGCTATTTGGTGACCTTATTGGTACGAAAATTCTTAGATAATCCTACCTCTTCACGTGATATTGATGTTAATCACACGAATAATTACGATAATTATTAATAAGAGTAATTTAATTAGTTACTTCTTATCGTATTACTGAAGGTAGAACTATTTAAGATTTTTTTATAGAGTTGCCGACAAGATGTCGGACGTCTTCGAGGTCTACCTTACCTTTCGTTGGCTAAGCATGTACCTTTTCCCCAAGACATTTTTTAGTAGACCGATCCATTATGAACAGTGAGAAGAAAATATTAGTATTTTTATAAGGCATCGCAAATTACCAGTATTCTACAAAAATGATACGAGTATAACATGTTTAGGAACAAAGTTGACATTTTCCCTTTTCTTTATTAAACGTGTAAAAATTAAAATACAACAAAGGGAGAAGAATATTATAAATATAGACAAAGGTGAATTGTTTCTATTTTTTGTCCAATGTGGGATTTCACTATTAACTCCCGCTCTCGCATAAATGTGTTTATATTTGACATGTGCCCTTAAATGTACGCCCTCAACAATTGATATCGAGTCGGGCATTCTTCTTTTGATCTTGAGCTATCCAGCGGGCTTTCTCTTCCTCCCTTGGGTTGACATACGAGTCAGCCTTTTTCCATACTTGGGTCTAACGTGATGTGAGTTCATGATCGATCTATTCTAATAATATGTAATAATGAAAATAGAATAGAAGGAGAAGAATATTGAAATAGTTACATAGATAAACATGGTCGGTATATTTGCAAAACACTAGAGTCTATTATTATTATAATTGTAACTGACTGATTCAAGAATTATAACAGATAATCCAATTATTTATAGGCTTGGAAAGCCAAATGAATTAGGAAATGATTGATTAATTCAGAATATTAGATTGATATATAAATCTGATAACACAAAATTCTTGAGATAATAATTGACCTAAATGACATGTAAATATTTCGCTTCCTAAATAACCTCAATATCTCTAACAAAAAGAGACAGGATTTAGACATAGATCCACCTTCTCGGAGCCCGGCGTGTTACTGATGCCATCAGTGAAACATGACAGGAAACGCCTGTGCAAGGAATTAAATGGACTGAAATAGTGATTTCACAGGTCGAGAAAGGGCAACCGTGTAGATGGACTAGAGTAAATATTTAAAATATAATATATAATGAGTTCGTTGTGTAAATTATCATTCAGATTTCAACATAAGTAAAGTTGATTCTGAAAAAATATAAAAACTTTATACGTGTTAAAATTTGAGAGGAATTTATATAACGAACCCATTAGATATTACACATTGAATACTTACTTCATTAAGATGTCTTTCGTGTGGGGATTGCGGAATGGCCCTTATCGATGACCGCTCCACAAAAGGAGAGCCAGGTGGTGACTGCTGAGGGGTTTGATAGGGACACTGACATCCATCGATAACGCCAAGTGAATAGAATTGGACGGTAAGATGTCTTCTTTCTTCTTTCCTTTTTTTTTTTCCTTGGATTATTTTTTTAGAAAAATATGAATTATCAAAAAATTCTTTAATTTATCACAAATTATTTTTTTATCTAAAAAATCATGAATTATCAAAAAATTTTATAATCTACCATTAATTACTTTTCAGCCAAAATCACAAATTATTCGAGAATTCTCTAATTCACTACATTATTAATTTATCTATTAATTGTTAATGTGTACCATTAATTTTACTAATTGTACGAACGGAATCTGACGTGGCATCGTACGTGACATCTAACTAGTCATAAAAAATTATGAATTATTGTCGAATTTTGTATTTTATCATGAGAATGGATGTGCAAATGGATATTTCTTATTTTTATGACTAAATGAATATCACGTGTGATATCACGTCAAATTCTATTTGCACAATTAGTAAAACTAACAGTATATATCAGTAATTAATGGTTAAAAGTAACGATGCGGTTGATTACAGAAAACAAAGTATGTTCGTGCTTTTCTGGGCAAAAAAATAGTTCATATTAGGTTGGGGAATTCTTGTATAATTTGTAATTTTCTAGATAAAAAATAATTATTGATAAATTGAAAATTTTTTGAATAGTTGGTTTTTTTTGGGCAAATAACAATTTTTTTTCCATTTTTCATCCTTAATATATATCTTGTGATATATATAAAAAATTTATAAAATTCATAGCGATCTATTATCAAATAAATACAATTTGATTGTGATTTTTTCTTTATAAAATTTGAAATGAACACCTTACTTAATTAGAAGAAGCATTAAAATCATATCAATAGATTCGAGAGCTTGGGGGTAAGATCATACTCCTTTTTTTTCTTTTGTCCTCTTTTCAGTGTGATTAAAGTTTTTCTTGATAGTCAATATGAATTAGTTGAGATGATTTGATTTATTTTCATGAATAAGAATTTTAGATTCAAATATTATGAATAGAGAAAATTAACATTCAGAGAGTTTCACCCGACAATAGATTGACCTGACTTGGAATTGTATTAGTTAGATTACTTGGATTTTTTAATGTATATACTAGCTAAATATTTATCCGTACTATGCACGGTATATATTATCTCAATAAAATTATTAGAAATATATATTCAAGCGCAATTGAAGAATAATATATATATATATATATAACTTTCAAATTAGATAACTATAAAAGTAAATCATATTCACAAGAAACAAAATATGATAATTAAAAATAGATCTATAAAAAGAAGAGATGAATGTGGTGAGAGAAATGATGGAAGTTTTAATTGGGAGAGAAAAAGGTAGGAAGTGAATAATATAATTGACAATTGAGAAAAAAGTATAGCGTGAAAATTAGTTTGTTAGGTTGATATTTTAAAATGACAAAATTATCTTTACTCAATTATTTACCAAATAAATAAGATTAAGGGTAATTTTAGAATCATAAAATATACAAAAATGCTTCAAGCTTGCATATAATAATAGAAGTGTACATATATATATATATATATGTATGAGTTGATAAAAAAAAAAGGCTTTCCTCCACAAAAAAGGCAGATTTTTTTTTTTTTGGTGGAGGCAGATTCTTTGCTTCGTTCGTGGATCACCTCATCGTAACTTTATGAAGACGTGGGGTGGTGAGCGGGGACGAATATAGAACTCCCGATCAGGGCCAAAACCTTACAAGAATTAATCTTCAAATTTCAGAAGGTCAATTAAGCTAATTTTTTATAACGAGAGATTTATTATTCCAAGTTCACGAACAACTTACAAGTTCTTGAACATAAATAAGTCAATCATGTGTGCAAGACACGTGATCAACATGCAGGAATGGATTTAAGGGGGAGAATGAGGGTGCGATCGCCCTCTGAGAACTCTATAAAATATATAGAAATCTAAACAAATTTTATCAATTTTGCTCATATTTTTATTAAGTTATATTACTTCGCTTCCCTTGAAATTTGATTTTTCCCTCCATATTGAGTTTCGCCTCCTTAGCTTATTTTCTAGATCCGTACATGTGAATAAGGTACATGTGTGGGTGACTTCACTAAGGATTACACTTTCAGGGAGAACTGACCCTCCAACCTTATAAAGTTTCACAAGATTTAGATGTACATCGTATTTATTTGAACTAACTCTTAAAGATTAAACTAGGATAGTTGGTCAAAAATATGGATAAAACTTATAAAATTTATACAGAATTTCATATATTTTTTCGAGATCAGGAGAGCGATCTCCCCTTATAGCCCATCTTAATTCCATCGCTGGCAAGATCCAAGGATGCTCCCGTTCTGACAAGATGTGGCTGATCAGGTGAGCTGAGAAACATAGAGAAGCCAAGGTCCCAGCTTGGACTCTCGGACGTTCAATTTGGCACTCGAATTCTCTAAGGATTGAGGGCTTTCACGGATGGACAAACGTAAAAGTTCCAATCAAGAATGACAGAACTAAAAGAATAGTTAAAAGAACAAATTTCGTTGATTAAATAAGATCATTTAATAAAAATATAGAGAAAATGAATAAATTTTATATAAAATTTTACTTATTTTTTCAGCTTAAAAAAGGTGATGCCCGCGCATGCTTTTGATTTTCACCGTATGTGGTCCTTTCTCTTTTCTTTGGCTTGATGCCAATCATCACAACAATAACATGATGCCACCTCCAAGTTCGAATTGACAGAAAGAATGATAAAAGAAAAATGTCAATTAGAATTATGGGGATACGGAACTGACCAACATCGAATTTTAGATTTTTAATTTTAGGAGACATCGAATTTCACCAAGACCATATTCCCTTTCTTTTTATTTTAATTTTTTGTATTACTTGGTTATATGTTTTATTTTAAATAAATGTGAGATGAATAAAGAAAATGCATGATGTTTCTCTATTTCTTATCAATAAAATGGTGATAAGTTTGTGGTCTTTGGCTACGTGATGCTCGTACACTCGCATTCAATTGCGAACATATCAGATAAATCGAACAAACCAGCACAAGCATTAGCCCCACCGGTATATTACGATCAAAGATAAGATTTAGGCCCAGTTTGAAGAACACATCTTTAGCAAATTTATAGCAAAAGCATAGATGAGATTCAAATGGGAAAATTAGAGTTACTAAAACACGTGAGAGTAAATTTGGAATCACTGGACTGTCACTTTCGATGATATAACTTTTTTTTTATTGAGAAAGTCTTGTTATAAGAGTGTCAATATACCATGTACCAGTACTTGTGTGGTGATACCAACTAGTATGATTCAACTCAGTGTTGGTAAAAATACTTAAATCTTATCGATTGGCACTGTTATCATATAATCACTTTTAAGTAGTGACATACAGTTACATGGAAGATTTGCTTGCCCCTCTTTGTTTTAGTTAGGCCAATCAATCATGGGCACCATGTGAACGTGTTTGCATGCCGCATAACTGATAGTCCATTCGCCTTACATCATCAAGAATCATCCACTGGCTCTACACTGTCCCCGTTCATCGGACGGTTCACATATGAAGAAACCATTGGGCTATCTAACCTGCAATTTTATTTTATAAATAAAAAGGATCGCAGCCGTAATGTTGATCTGGTATTCAAATTTTTGTATTCAACTATAAATATATCAGATAAACTAAAACGTCAATACTAATACTGGCCTCAATATTGTAGTATCACTAAAAGCCTAGTGTAATTCAAGAAATTGGTGTCCGTCAAGGTTCAAGTTCACTAACTTGTATATTATATGTATGTATGTATATACGAAGGTGTGTATATATGTCTGTGTGATGGTGACTGCTGCGGATTGTGTTCCACAACACATGACGAGGATAAGAGATTGCCTTGCCAACAGAACATGCATGTTTATTACTAGATTACATCAGTCTCCATCCTCCTCCTTAAGCCACATGATTATGACCGATTGATTTAGCCATTGATTCCTCCCAACTCGGTCGTTGATGACGTTTATTTGTCTCCTTAATTAGTAGTCATGTGCACCGAACTTGTGAAAGGCACTCGTCAAGATTAGGTTAACCACAACTTTTGATCATCATGCATGTTGCGGTTCAATTGTAATTTTTTCGAGGTTCAATTGCAATTGGTTTGCCGAAACTGGGTCGTTTTTATATTTGGTGGAGAAGAACGACACGTTATATAAAAACGACACGTCACACTGGACGTTGTAATGTAATGTTGATGGCACACAACGTTAATTACATCAAAAGAGAAAGGCAGAATTCTATTTCGGGTCACTACCAAGACAAGAGCATGAGCCACACATGGGCGAAACTGATGTAATAGGTGAAATCTTCGCAAATGACAACAAATGGGGCTTCAAACAGTGTAATTATATTTTATCTGAAATTAAGAGACTCTGTATTTAATTTTTATTAGCGGAATTGGCTTTACCCCTTTATTTCCTCTTCTTTCTATTCCCTTCAAGATTTCTATCTCCTCTGTACACTGAAAAAAACTTTAGTAAATGATCATTTTTATAAAACTCATATTTCATACATACAGTTTTAACCTTTCTCTAATGAATGAGAAGTTAGTTTGATACAACATTGTAACAGGAATCAAGATATGATTAGCATAATCGGTTTTTCAACGTACAAAGAAGACACGTGGATTTAAAGGGGCGGAAGGAAGAGATCAATAATTCAATATAGTTGTTGCCGAGTACTCGTGACTTTATAAAATGAAAAGATGATATCGATTCATCCCATCATTTTATTATAAAGAAGGGTTATTTAAGGATGATTTACATAAAAGGAACACGGATAAGCAAATGGATTGGACCCATATTTAATATGGATAGTTACTGAGAAACATGGAAGAAATTGGTCTTTATTTTGATTACAAGGGTGTGTTTGATTTAGGGATGGTAATTTATCACAAATCTACGAGACCTGCTCCACCCCACCCAGCTTTGGGGTGGATCGGACCCTGCCTTGCGCACGGGTCAGTGCAGGTCTAGGTCTGTCTATCGACTAGTCTCGCTCCGCCCTACCCCGTCCTTATTATACACAATATTTTATTGTATAATTATATATTTTAAAGTTAATTCTACTTAATTTATGAATACTTTTATCCTAATAAATTAGGTAATAATCATTTTATTTTATCAAAATTATATAAATTCTCAATCTATTTAAGTTTATTTAACTATACTATTATAAATATGTAAATTTATGTCATATTTTAAATTATATTTTGCATAATAAAATTTATTTTCTTGTAAACGGACCGGCTCGTGTCACGACTTGTGCAGCAAGCTAGGTCTAGGTATCCAAATAACTACCTGCCTCGGCCATTGCCATCACTAAACTTGATTCGAGTATTGTTAAATTATAAAAGAAAATTAAAATTTATGAAAAATTATCATTTTACGTAAATTTAAATTATAATATAAAATTTTCGTGTCGGTTAAGCTCGGAAGAGAGGGGAGGGGACTTGCCCACAGTATCTTCTACCTCTTAGTCCTTGGGCCCCATTTACTGTATTTTTTTCTTTTTTGGGTTTCACTATTTTTAAAATTTACTTTGACATTTTTAATAGTAAAATAATGAAATAATTAAAAAAATAATATAAAGGAAAAAAAATCCCAAAAAGAGAGAAAAAAATAGAACAAACATACATAAGAAACTTGTAAAATCTTATTAGTTTCAAATATGTTTTAGTTCTAAAATTTAATAGAATGGAGTTTAGATTCAAAATTTAAAAATCGATTTTATATAATAACGGGTCTGAAAATTATTTAAAAAATATAGAATACAAGACCTGGTCACCTCTACTCCTACACATCGAGGTGCCTAACACCCTATGAGATTCATTTTAAGCTCGAAGGGGGAGAGGACTCAGCCCAGTCACCTCTACCTCTTACTCCGTTGGTCACATTAACCGTGTTCACCCCCTTTTTTTTTTTACACTAATACATTTTTTAATTTTTTTCCGTGTGCACCATCGGTATCCATTAAATTTTAGTTATGATAAAAATCTATATTATGTATGATCTATTAGATTCCACACTAAGGTGGTAATGGGTCTAATAAAATTATATTCTAACTAATCTCTTTAAACTTTTTAGTAAAATAATTCGATTAACTCTTAATCGAATAAAGTAACAAGTCAAGATTGACCTTTGACAGTATGTCATGACTATTCGGATAGTAAAATTTTAATTATGAATTGAACAGCCTTCAATGATTTAGTTTTTGTGTAATTAAATCTTTTGTTATTTTTATACATTTTAATAGTAAAGAACTGGAAAAACTAAAAAATAACTTCAAGAGAAAAAAATTCAAGATTAAATCCAATTTTAGAAAACTAGAAGGAAGAATAACAACAACAGTCCACCCATCGAGCAAAAAAAAAAAAAAAAACAACAGTCCACCCATTTTCACTCCTTACAGGCATTGCCACGGCAACCGCTATAAATCGAAATACCCTCCACATGCGCTCATCCCACTTCACTCACCTCCTTCCTTTCCATTTTCACCGACAGTCCCTTGGCCGCGGGAAGGAACCATGAGATCGCCGATGCCCCTTCTCCTCCTCACGGTCCTAGCCTTCCAGAGGCTCCTAGCCGTTGCCGCAGGAGACGAGTTCGTGAGGACGAGGGGGATCCACTTCATGCTCAACGGCGTCCCTTACTACGCCAACGGGTTCAACGCCTACTGGCTCATGTACTTGGCTTCCGAACCTTCCCAGCGGCCCAAAGTCTCCAATGCCTTCCGGGAAGCCGCCTCCCACGGCCTTAGCGTCGCCAGGACGTGGGCCTTCAGTGACGGCGGCTACAGGCCTCTGCAATACTCTCCTGGCTCCTACAATGAGCAGATGTTTCAGGTCCCTTCCCATGTTCTCTTACATTATTATTACTCCTCAAAATTAGCTCCTTAATAAAAATTCCCTTTTTCCACTAAATTTTCTGACAAATTCTTCTGTTTCTTTTTGGGGTTGTCATTTCATGTCCGAAATGTTTGTAAGAAGTTGAATCGTCTTGGTAACATAGCTTTTAAACAAATAATAGAATCTTCAGATTCCTTGTTCTTTTCCTTCCGTTTAAGATTAGAGAACTGTCCTGTTTATCTATTACTTTCTGATAGAAGAAGTCATAGGATTCTTTGTTCCTTACAATTCTAATTTGTTGTATGTTTTCCTATGATTTGGTTGGAAATAAAATGGCAGAAATTTGGGATTTTCCCCCTTCTGTTTAGTGGCCATAGAATGATAATTGCGGAAAGCAATCTCCTGTTACAGGATATGCTTTTGTTTTTTTTGATGTTTATAACCATGTTTTATATTTTAATGCTTTTAATTTAGCAACATGGATGGTTGAACCGGTATGATGGATCAAAATCTCGATCTAGAAAATTCATTGTTGGGAGAACTTCATTCCTAGTGATCTGCTCAAATTTTTATTTTTGAATATTAGATGGAACACCTGGCTAAGGCTTTTAATTTGGCTGTGATCAGTTGGTATTTTATTTGCACCGCCTCTTTATTCTTTTTTATCGCCTTTAAAATTATTGCTTTCACATTTCATTTATCTTTTAATTTCTTATCTTAAAAAGAGAAACACCTTCTGATAACATCCTCAGGCTTCATGAATAATGGTCTCCATGCTGTGTAAACATGTTCTTGAATAAGTTTTAACTTAGTTCATTAACTGAGCAAAGCAAAGAGAAGGTGTTCAGATTGTTTACTCATAAACGGTTTTGATCTTTCTGGGTGTTGCCTGTTTGGTTTTGTGTGGAAAGGGATTGGATTTTGTGATAGCTGAAGCAAGAAGGTATGGGATCAAGCTCATTCTGAGCTTAGTGAATGACTACGAAAACTTTGGAGGGAAGAAGCAGTATGTGAATTGGGCAAGAAGCCAAGGCCAGTACTTGTCCTCTGATGATGACTTCTTCAGGAATTCTGTTGTCAAGGGATACTACAAGAACCATGTTAAGGTAATATGAAGCCAATGTAAAACAACCCAAAGCCTCGATTCTGATGCTTTCGATAATCAAACCGGTCCTAAATGCTCGTGTCTCCTTTCTTTGTATGTTGTTTTAGTTTCTTGTAATGGCTATATGATTGAGTTATTACTTGGCAAAAGAATGATAAAACTCAATCGTATTCGATGAAAAATTGCTTGATCATTGGAACCCTGTTTCTAATTTGATCTTACAAGATATGTAATGGACCAACGTTTTGGAACCTGGGTTTTGGATCTCTTGGAATACTTAAGAGTGAAATCTTCCTTTGTTGAGTGTGAGATCTGATCTTATCGGTCAAATCTGTGCAGACGGTTCTTAACAGATACAACACCTTCACTAGAATCCACTACAAGGACGACCCGACAATCATGGCCTGGGAGCTCATGAATGAGCCTCGATGTACTTCGGACACTTCAGGAAGAACCATCCAGGTTAAAATCTAACTTGAAAACTCTGTTGCTACAGCAATTCCTCGATCCAGCTTGAAGTGGTGTTGTTTGTGCTCTCCATTTTAGGAGGAATGCTTAGGTTGGGCTTTTAGTTACTCGTGAGATTTAAGTTTGTCTATAATTATGGGTTTCAAACCAAATTTCTGCTCTAATTCATGTACTATACCTGATATAGGGAGAGAGCTGGATAGCATTTTTCGATAACTAAATTCTAAATATTCCTTTCATTTACAGTAATGCTAGATGATGTAGGATATTCAATCGGCAAATTTTTTTTCCTTACTTTAATCTTGGTTAGGCCACAGAATTCAAACTTTACCTGACATGGAAGCAGCTGATCTCCACAAAGATGGTCTGTTGCTGGTTCCTTAACAATAATACCATTTTCTCTTTTGTTGGTGTGTGGAAAACAGGCATGGGTAATGGAGATGGCTTCATTTGTGAAATCAA
Organism: Lagerstroemia speciosa; assembly: GCA_037672795.1. NCBI lineage: Eukaryota > Viridiplantae > Streptophyta > Magnoliopsida > Myrtales > Lythraceae > Lagerstroemia > Lagerstroemia speciosa. Next base: position 7,561,046 of record CM075299.1, read on the forward strand.
TGGACAGGAACCACTTGCTGGAGATCGGATTAGAAGGATTTTATGGGCAGTCCACTCCTCAACGGAAGAGTGTCAATCCCAGGATGGATATTGGAACGGACTTTATCACAAACAACCGTATCCCCGGAATTGACTTTGCCACAGTTCATTCATATCCCGATCAATGGTAAGCTCTCATTTGCCTACACATATAAAATGATATATTTATGCCAAAGTGTCCAGTGTGCTCTTATACATTGAGAATGCAGCAAGCCACAAAACTACATAAAGAAAGTGTTAGGTTGATATAACCTTGAAATCTCAATAGGACTTAAGTAGACCTTGTTTGAATTCTTTTTATGCATCTACCAGAAACATTTGGTAGAAGTGTGCCATTTGGGTCTGAATTAATAGACACTGAGTTTTTGGTAGTAATCCAAACATTGCATAGCGGGATAGTTAGGTCACCACTACTACCATACACCTTTTACACGGGGAAGAAAAACCTTTTCACTTTTTATAGAAATTTCCAACCGTTGGGTGGATAGAATATGCCCAATTGTAGTGATCCAAGAACTATGGACATGGCAGTGGCACATTAAAATGAATAACTTACCTATACTTTATTTTGGAGTAAACATTCACTTTAGTCCTAAAATTTATACTCGACCAATACTTCAGTCCGTAAATTTTTTTTTGCCAACAAGTAGGCTCAAACATCCATGTTTTTGCCAACAAATTGGTCCGACCGTTAGTTTGCCGTTAAAAATACTGACGTGGAGTTTGATGTATCACTTACGGTGTTAGATTTATACTTTTTTATTAGCAACATATTAAAACGTCGTTTTGCTAAATAAAAATGTGTAATGATTGTTTTATCTTTAACTATTGATTATATTTCTAACGAGTTTTGTTTTTAAACCAATGGTAATTCGTTTGAAATATGATCAATAGTTAAGGATAAAACAGTCATTACATTTTGCTATTAGGCAAAACGACGTTGTTTTAATGTTTTACTAATAAAAAAGTATAAATCTAATGTCGTAAGTGACACATCGAACTTCAGGTCAGTATTTTTAACGGCAAACTAACAGTCAGACCAATTTGTTAGCAAAAACATGGATATTTGAGCCTAATTGTTGGCAAAAAAATTTAGGGATTGAAGTGTTGATTGAGTATAAATTTTAGGACCAAAGTGAATGTTTACTCCTTTTGGTTGCTTTACTGTCATCACTAGTTCCTGATTAGCATTATAAAGAACTATAACTAGACCACTTAGTGATCTCTTGATGCCATTGTTCCTTTACGTGATTTCATAGGTTATCAAATTCGAATGACCAGTACCAGCTCTCATTCCTGAACAATTGGCTCAATGCCCATATTCAAGATGCCCAGTACATTCTCCGGAAACCGCTGTTCCTTACAGAGTTTGGGAAGTCATGGAAGGACCCCGGGTACAGCACATACCAGAGGGACCAGGTCTTCAACACTGTCTACTACAAGGTCTATTCCTCTGCCAAAAGGGGTGGAGCCGTTGCTGGCAGCCTCTTCTGGCAGCTGCTGACTGAGGGCATGGACTCTTTCAGAGACGGGTACGAGATAATTCTGGGAGAGGGCTCCTCGACCGCGAACTTGATCTCCTACCAGTCCCACAAGCTCTACCAGATCCGGAAGATCTACGCGAGGATGAGGAACATCAACAGGTGGAGGAGGATGCGAGGAGACCGGAACAGGGGAAGGCGGATCGGGAACTGAAAGGAAGAGGAACACATTTAGGGATGGTAATCGAGAAAGGACAACATACATCAATATATTCAAAGCATAAGGTACTGATGTCTCTCTTAGTGATGGGAAACTTTTCATCCAGGAGAGTGTGACTAGCTTAGTTTGTGTTTGGCGTGTTTCTTCTTTTTTACTTCGGGTGGAAGTTAAGTGGTTTGGTATAAGTTTTCTGCAAGTTATCTGAGAATGTCTCCTACTTGAAAGAATGAAGTGATATTGTAAAACGATCTACTGGCCATGACTGAAAGGATGCCTTTTTCCTGACCTTGTGCAAGTTTGTCAGTTATATCAACTTTTCTTTTTGTCTGATATCCAGAGGTTGTATGGGTCTTTGACGAGAGATTCTTACATGGACTTAGATCATCACGTCATTCGTAAACTATATGAATGAATATTTAACACGTCATCATAAAATGTTACATCACATTTTTTAGCAATTAATATTATTTATTTTTTAAATATACTTGTTGATGAGTCAAATATTTATTGGTTAAGTCTATCACGTCATCTATAAGCTCAGCTCATCTAAGAATTTCTCATCCCTAACTAATCCGGTTGCATTTGGGCCAGTTTAATAGGGGTAAAACTCTCTTAATATGAATTTTTTCCATTTTAAAAATCTCAGATCCGAGACCTTTTGCTTGGATCAAGTGCTGAATCAGTTCAACTAAGTCAACTTCCTCTTGGAGGAGATTGCACTGAAGCTTCTTCATGGACATCGACTTTTCATCCAGGAGAGTCGCTAGCTAGCTTTGTGTTTGGTGGGTTTCTTCTTTACTTCTGGAGGAAGTTAAGTGCTTTGGTATAAGTCTTCTGCAAGAAGTTATCTGAGAATATCTCCTACCTGAAAGAATGAAGTGATACTGAAAGGATCCAGAGGTCATGAGATTCTTATGTGAGCTCAACTCACTACGTCGTTCGTGAACTCTATGAATAAATGTTCAACGCATTATTATAAAGTGTCGCATCACATTTTTCATCAATTAATAATATTTATACTTGCTGACGTGTCAAATATTAATTGGTTATGTCCACCACATCATCTGTGAGCTTAATTTACCCAAGAATTTCTCATATTTGACTAATTTGATTCCATTTGGGCCAGTCCAATAGGTGTAAAACTCTATTAGCATGAGTTTTCTCTATTTTAAAAAATCTAAATCCAAGACTTAGAAGGATCAAGTGCTAAATCATTTTAATCGAGTCAACTTCCTCTTGGAGGAGATTGCGCTGAAGCTTCTTCATGGACATTGACTTTATGTTTTCCAAGCTGTAACCAGACGTTTCGGAGCCTTGGAGCCTTCCAGTTAGCTTGTAGAAACCAAAAGTAGTCATCCAACGCAAAAGAACCATTCCAAGACAGGTGACTAAACCTAAGGACCCACCAGACATAATTCACATTTTTCTAATAAATTATCTTGGAAAAGAATCAAAGTCCTTGCTTTAATCTACAGGAGCCATTGCGTACCTTCTTTGGATGTGTTTCTGTATCATGTCCGTGAACGGTCTATACATGTAACATGGGGGAGCCTGGCCACCTTCAGTCGCAATTCAACTTCGTGATCAGGGCTTGAAGCTTCCCTTGTAGCTACAAGGCTGAATTTCGTTGTTTCACACACCCAAGCTGGGGCTTCTGAGCAGAGACGGATCTAGCATCCTTGCTTCTAAGAGAAGATTTTCAACAGAGCGGTATTCGTCCACTTATAATTATTAAATCTTAAAAAATCTTCAAAAAATTCAAAAATTCAAAAATAAATGGTGAATTTTGAATGAAAAAATATATAAATAATAATAAAATATTAAAAAATCTAATAAATGGTGAACTTTAATTAAAAAAATATATAAATGGTGGATCTTAATTAGACAGATAAACAACGTCAGCATCACCTACATAGTATAACCGTTCCGTTGAGACTTTCTCTGCTCAAGCTCAATGGAAAAATAAGATCACAAATTAAATGGAGTGAAATAAGTAGAAAAAGACAAAATAAAGTGAATTTTTTTTTTTTTAAATTTTCTGGCCATCCTAATCTATCTACGACAGATGGTGTCCTATATATGCTGTAGATTATGTTATAACCTTTTACGTTAAAGACACATAAATATGAATCTTAGACTACGCTCAGCTCGCAGTAGTAACATAGATATGAAATAGAATACATAGGAAGAAGAAATAGAGTGGGAAATAAAATTAAATGAGAAATAAAATGATTATTATTTGGTTGGACGGAATAAAGTGATATAAGATATTGATAGTACCTTCAAGTGGCCTATCAGGTTGAGAGGTCCTCGGTGGAATCGGAGCTGGCCTCGAGATGGAGAAGATAGGCGGATTTCATCAGAGACCTGTAAGAAGCTAAGTCCGGGGTAACTCCCCAGAAAGACCCTCTGATATTTAAGGTAGGACAGGATCTGAGTAAGAATAATGGAAGAGAGGGGAATAAGAGAGAAGGGTTGGATTCGTCCACCTCTACCTTGCCCCAGGTTGGGCATATTTATAGATCAGGTTCGTACAGAGGGTTGACATCAGTCTATCTCCCACGTGGCCGGCATGGGAGGAAACTTGGTCCGAGTGTGTTGGGTATCGAATATGCAAATCGTGCTCGAAGTGCCCGACATGCACATGTTCGGGGGTACCCATCGCACCCGTGCTTAGGGTACCCGACATGCAGGGGGTACTCGACGTGGGCGTGGCCGGGCCACTCGACGTGCTCCCTGTTATCAGAACTCGTTACTCCTACCATCCTATGCAGAGGTTCGCGTTGGGTGTCCTTATCTAGTCTATGTCAAATATGGTATTAAAAATGAAAAACAAAATTGTCACTATGTATATTTTATTTATATTATTTTTTATTTTATTTTTATGGAAAAGTTAAACTAAAATTTAAAAATAAAAATAATTTTCTATTCATCATCTTGCTCTATTCATCGTGCACTATTCATTACCTTCAACCTCCCAAGCGCCATAGCCACCAACGAGTCCCACTGCCAAAGTAGCGACTTCTATGCCTATGCTTGTTGGAATGGGGTCATGGACTCAAGGGTTGTTGGAGATGACTAGTGATAGTGTTTGTCGGAAGGGAGAAGAGATGGGATTGCTAAAGCGAGGAGATGTGATAGTGCTCACCAGAGATCAACTTGGTGGGCTCAAAGGTCGCAGAAGCTCGTCGGAGATGAATTGCATGATTGTGCTCATCAGAGATGAACCAGGTGGGCTCGAGAGTCACCAGAGAGAGGAGATGTGGTTGCCGGAGGGGATGGGATCGCTAGAAGGGAGAAGGCTGTTTGAGGAGATGAGAAGGGTAGGGGCAGTCAGCAAAAAATTCAAAGAGTAATTGAGGGCAATTTTGTCATTTTCATCCCATTCCATATGGGAATAGGAGTCCAATGCTCTGAAAGGAATTTTGTGAATATTGTGATGGGAAACGGGAAAAAAAAATTAGACCTACCTTGAGAGAAGAAACTAAATCTCCCAACAGTTACCTTTCTCCACTATGATTAAGCATTATCCACATTGATGCGAGAGAGAGTATGTAGAGAAATTATTAGATGATCCTAACTCACTACATGATGTGAAAAAATACTAATTATAATATGACAAATGAGTAAATTAGTATTAATCACTTAATCAATTGTCTCAACTATTATTAATTAGAGTAATTTCATTGGTCCTTCCTTGCCACGTAGTTGTGGGATAGGATCATTGAAGATTTTTTTTATTTTTATTTTTCAGTATGCAGCTTTTGCCGAGTGGATAATACACGGAGAGACGATTTTAGGAACTTTGGCAATAAGAAATGGCACGAAGGCCCTACCTATATCAAGAAAACTGAGCAATCATCGCTTATGCTGATATGATATATCCGTCTAAATATAATCAACAATTATACCATTATGTTTAAATTTATTTTATCCTAAAAAACTAAAAAAATTTTAAAAATTATAATAAATGGTGAACCATAATTGAAAAAATATCATAGCATTCCTAAGTTATATTTTTTAATTTAATTTTTTGGTGTATCTGAAAATCAGGGTGCAAAAACTATCCGAAATAATCACACATTGTTGCGTGTGCCCTGAGGAGGAAGTGTTGCAATCACCGCTAGTCGGGTCCAGAAGGCACTCGGATACGTCGGTTATAAAAAAAAAACCACACATCGTGATTGATTTTTTTTATTCCAAATGGTTGTTAATGTAATTTCATAACTCTTAATAACAAACTTACAATTAAAAGAAAAATCATCCAACCCCCATCACTCTCATTCTTGATACTGACATATTGATTCATTTATTTTTCCCACTTGGCCAAGCGTTTTAAGAAGCTACATTAAACAGAGAAGACCGAAGACCGAAGACCGAAGCTTGGGACTTTGACTTTTCATCTATTACACATATATATGTATATATTTTTGGAGTTTGGATTGTGTGAATATAATGAATGCAGAGCGGAAGAGAGAAGAAGTTGCACACACGATGTACGCAGTTTAGGACAGTGATGGAATAACACGACATTCACATGACTCAATTCTCAAGACACACAAGGCCTTTATAAAAGAGGAATTTTAAAATCCTTAAACTAGAGAACATATATCACAAAAGACTCTGAACACACATTGTACACTTACTAAATGCACCTTACGTCAATGCTTCCAGCCATATACATAAACCCTTTTTTTTTAATCTCTGCCTATAATATCCTTAATGCATGAATTTATAATCTTCCAAAAAATAGAATATTAAATCTTTTAAAACAAAAAAATAAAATTGGATTTAATCACCTTTAAAATTCAAGACACACAATAAATATTTTTATATCTTCGAGTGAAGACCGAACAAATAAATTGAATTTAATATTAATCCGTGAAGACTAGAAACAGACAAATGTCACAGGTTGTTTAAATTATAGATCCCCATTTTTCTTTACATTTTTTAAAGGTAAAGTTCAAATGCTTAGAAACCACAGCGTTACCTTTAGATATTTAGAATTGACTTCAACGGAAAAATAAGAAACTAACCACCTCTACTGTACTGTCGTTATAGCAGACTCCGACATTTATAACGCTACTTACTAGGGATGACGATTAGGGATTAGGTTCCGACCGGCCCCGCCACAACTAAGTCGGATCATTACTCGACCCGTCCGTGGGTTAGATCGAGTTGGTGTCTTCTACCCGTTCTTGCCTGTTCTCATAGTATTATGATATAAATTCTTGATCAAAAAAAAGTATTATGATATAAATATATATATATATATTCTAAAACTTAGCTTTTATTTAATTTATTAGAACTTTTATCATAATAAAATGGATGAAATTTGTTCTATTTTATTAAATTTATGTGAAAGTTTAATTATACTGACTTTATTTTATTATATTATTTTTTAAATTTACATTAGATTTTAAATTATATTTAACATAGATATTTATTCAATACTTTTAAGTTGGATAAAAATGACTTGAGTCTGTTTTTTTTTTTTTGATAATTCTGTTTTTTAAATACTCTAGTCTCGATTTTTCATGTTGATTTTTATTGTAGAAAACATATGGAGAACAATTTAAAATCATGAAAAACTAACCATTTCGAGTGTGATATTTTTGGGCACTAACTTTTATATAATTTAATTGAAATTAGGATTTTAATTGAATAACTCAAATTTTTTACAAATTTAAAGAAACAATGAAGGCTCAGTAATCATACATAAGTATTAAGATTCTAAATGGATAAAATATTTACATTTTATAATCAAATTTATATTCTATAATATTGTTTGGACAATTTTTTTTTATTTTTACTTCATTATATTAAAAAATAGTTATACTTCACATAAAAGTTATCTAAATAAAAATATATAATAAATATGAATGAAATCAAGATGATTAAGACCTACCGGTTTCTTCATGTTGAACTCGACTTTCCTGGACCTATTTTTTCTCCCCTAAAAAAGTGACAAAATTTCATTTAGGGCTCAAAAAATTCGAAGTTTCTAAATTGGTCTTGGTCGGTTTCTTTAGTTTCTCGATTTCTCGGGTTTTTACTTAGGCTCACGCCAAGGGTCGGAGGCCGTCTGGGTCTCTGAATATCCACTCGTCCTGGCAATCCCTACATTTTATAGCATTTGTAAATATTATTTTGAAGATATAAAAAATTATTTTAAAAATAAAAATAATTAAAGAAAATTGCACCCATTGGATGAACGGAGACGGTTGGCGTTGGGTTCCCGCTCCAGGGTTCAATGGAATGGAATCCAAGAAAAAATAAAATAAAAGGATGGGATTTTAAAATATAAAATAAGATAATTTTATTAAATATATCAATAAAATTAATAAAATTTAAATAAAAATTTAAAATTTCTTGATATTGACCGGAGGTTGCATGAGATCTAGAGGTCTCCAGCTAACTTGTGCAGTCGCTGCACGTGAAGAAAGCCTACAATATAATAATATCATTATAGGACAATACTAATATAATGATACTAATCAATTAAAATTAATTATTTTTAATATTTTTTATCTTCAAAAATAAATTTTTAAAAATAATTAAATCTGGTTGATGATCTGACAGACACTGCTGGACAAAAGACTTGCTCCTGCCTGCGCTGCTCCCCTTTCATTTTCTAGATTATTTTTTGTTTTTTTGAATAAATAAAAGGCAGTAGAGTCCCCGTGACGTTAAGTGAGACAGTATGTCAACAAAAGTAGGGATTGACTTCTTAGGTCGTGTTTGGCTCATAATTCACCATATGTTTGACTAGTGCTGGATGGGAAAAAAATCGTCATTGAAATGGTCAAATTATATGCCTGGCAAAAAAATTTATATTATATATACGATGCTAATATAATATATTTATTTAATTAGAACTTAATATATAATTAATAATTATACATATATAATTATTAAATTCTAAAAATCTTTAAGAATACAAAATACCCTAAATAAATGGCAAACATTAATTGGAAAAATATATAAATAATAGAAAATATTAAAAACATGATAAATTGCGTAATTAGACAAATGTACAAATTATGAATTCTAATTAGATTGATACACCACACCAGTATTGCCTACGTGGTACGACCGCTCCAATGAAGACTTTCTTATTGTATGGGTCAACTACCTGTTAGAGTTCTCACAATAACTTTAGATTTCAAATACATACATATATTACATAGAAGAAATCCATATTCAGACATCGAAATACAAAGATGGGTTATCTTCGTACTCTTAAATATTTAAGATCGTTATGCAGGATTGAATCACGTACTAAGAACCCTCATGAACATGAACACACCATCAGTGGATCCTCACTACATAGTTGAACAAAAGCTAAACACGATTCACAATACAAGAACCCTCTAACTCGCTCTTTATGGGAGTAATACGTAACCTAAACTCACCCACTTTTTCTTAAAGTTTTACTCTCACGCAAATGTGATTGATACATAGCCACAGCCATGTGTGATTTCTTTTGTTTATGGATAGTTTGAAGAGAATGAGGAGTCGTGGATTTTCACAATGAACATGATCCTTCGTTAAAATAACACAACTATTTGAGAGAATGCACTATCTGACTAAGTCGAGTTCGGGTTAATTCGATCGAGTCCACATGGGCATATTTTATTTTCTTACATCTTTCACTCGCACTTGAGGAACCATCTCGATACAATATTACTCGTAACCATTAGAGAAAGGTTCATATAGGTAAATGTGTCATGCGATCTCCGAGCACATGAAAAGACAATGAGCTCCACACTAGAAACTCGTTAGAGCCAGCATAGAGGCATTGACCCAACAAAAAAATAAGTCTGTCGAGTGCCTTAGATTTGCTCATATCACATCAAGCCAAGCATCTCTAATCTCGTGAAAGAATATACTTAGCTACTCATTTTTTCTGTTCACAATTATATCCAAGCTACTCAATTAGTGACATAATAGGAACGTCCTTGAATACAAAACTATCGATGAGATTGAAATAGTCGTCCTTTCGCCCTCACATCACAGCAATCAAAACTGATTGCTTTCCCAGTAGTGCCCTAGCCGGCTAAATCATCATTCATGACCATAGATAACACGCTAAAGTAGCGATCATCAGCCCCTTATTTTGCGATATAGTCAAAAGTGAATAGGGGTACTATAAAATTATTTAGAACTCACACAATAACGAAGTAGGGATTCATTCATCCATTTTCCAAATAGGCTGCTATAACACATGTAGTATGAAATACATGCTATGGTAGAGCTACTATTCTTAGAGTGTATGTCAAGCTCTTTTATAAACACCATACAAATCTTAGTTCAGTTGCTTCTTAAGCCCTAACTTGCGTCCTCCATCAGCTGGTCCTTCAAAGCTCCATAACTAAGATCTCATATTTGGCTATTAATATCAGACATTAGGAATATTTATTTTGGTCAAGAATTTAAGACCTCATCTTGGCTCCATCGGAGGCGACACAATGGTACCTAAAACCTCATCCTCCCACACCACCGTAGGTGTTGAAGGTGTACCATATTTGTCTCATCCTTGCTCGCCATAACAGGCGCCAAGGGCGATTGCTCATGTAAGAGGGCCAATCCTAGTATGTTGGCATGTTGTCTTTGTTTCATGCTAATTATCTCACACAATGCATAATTAAATCGCAGGTAAGTCATGCATTAACTGAAAATATCTGATAACAAATGTCATCTTTAAATGAAATGATCTATCTCCTAAAATCAAACATAATCACCATCTACAAGGTTGTACTACCCTTACCCATATAACTCTCTGCAGTTATAGGCTTAGTTAGGGGATCCACAATTATTTGACTTGTAGGAATGTGCTTTAGGATTACTTCCTTTTGTGCAATCATATCTTTGATGAAGGCTTTCATTATGGACAAAGTTGTGTAGATTTATTTCTGACTAGCCCAAGTCATGACAGATTCATAGTCTTATGGCACATGTCAAGACTCAAGCTTACGCCGATATCTTTGTCTCAAAATTGGTAGATAGCCACTCCTTAGTTTTGACAAGCAATTCCGTATCGTTTCCTGCATTTAGAATGTCATCAACATACAATGACAAGATCAAGAAGCTTCTCTTGGAGCGTTTCATATACACACATTGATCATTCTCATTCATCATAAACTCGTAAGACATAATGGCTTGATGAAATCGAATATAGCACTATCTGGATGATTTTTCAGGCCATAAAAGGATCTTCGAAGCCTGCAAACTTTGCACTCCTAACCTAACGCCGCAAAACCTTTAGGTTGATCCATATAGGTCCTCCCATCCAGCTCTCTATTGAGAAATGTAATTTTAACATTCATCTAGTGTAATTCAATATCCAAATATGTGACAAACGACTAGAACAATGTTGATCAAAGCAAACCTAACCACTGGAGAAAAATTTCTTTGTAATCCACACCTTCTACTAGGCATAGCCCTTTACTACTAAGCGAGCCTTATATTTGTCGATGGAATCATCTGCCTTCCATTTGACTTTTAGAATCCACTTGTTTTCAATCGTCTTACATCTAGATGGAAGATTAACCAAGTCCCAGATGTGGTTGGTCCTCATGGACTCCATCTCCTCGTTCATTGCATTCATCCACTCTTTGCTTGCAGAAGATGAGAGAGCCTCTTGCACAGATTGGGGCTATACATCATCTTGCATAACAATCACGGAAGCATCTCCTTTGACCTTGAATCGGAGATGGGAAATGTTTCCACGTTTGCTTTTTCGCAATTGAGGCTCAGGTGAAACTCCCTCTAATGAACTAGGTTCACCAGTTATTAAGTCACTTCCACTATTCCCAAGAGGTGGAGAAACTGATACCTCATCCTCCATCAGCTTATTAGGAGCGCCTAGTTTGGAGTCCTCCTGGTCATATAACTCAATTTCTTTTGTCACCTCACCCCTACTAGGGAATTCTCCTTCCAAGAAATTCGCATCTTTTGACTCAATCTCAGAGAAAGTTCCATCAGCATTAGGTCATATCCTGTAGACTGCTCAAAGTATCTAATGAAGATGCACTTTTGACCTCTAGAGCCTAACATGATGTTTGGTTTGCCGTAATAGAATAGATAGAGAGAGAGAGAGAGAGAGAGAGAGAGAGAGAATAAGTGAAGAATAAAATTTAGTATGGAATAAAATATGTTGTTTTTTAGTTGGAGGGATTAAAGTGATAAGGAATGAGATATTTTTAAATAAAAAGACAAAATTGCCCTTAACTATATATGTTATTTTTATTTTTATTTTTATTTTTATAGAAAACTTTAAAAAATAAAAAATTTTGTGAACAGGGCCAAGGGGCACTATTCATCTTCTTCCAAATTTCCTGCAAGCAAGTAGCCACCGTCTAAAAGCCTCATGGCCACACATCGAGGCTACAACAACCGTCAAGCCTCTAGCCACCTTAGTCACCATCGAGTCATCGTAGCAATTGTCTCAACCTTAAGGAGCCCAAGCAAGTAGAGTTTCTCTCTCTACAGGTTCTGCTTGGAGTGGCTGAAAATGCGAGTGTCGGAGGGAGGGATGGAGTTGAGGATTTAGATGATGAAGTAGGGGGCTGTCAGAGGGAGTGACATTACTCTGAGCTACGGAAAATCGTGGGCAACGGAGGGACGAGGTTGGGGAAGAGTTGCTTGTTGGCTTGAGGGATGATGATAATCTGAGGATGGATATCTATGCTTGTCGAAGAGAGGGAATTGCCACCGGAGCAGATGGAGTCATTGGAGGAGATGGCATCACTGGAGGGACTGTGCACAGCAGGGGAGAGTGGCAAATGTTTGAAAATTTGATAAACAATTGATGGTATTTTAGTAATTTACCCTCTATTCCCAATGAAGATGCCCCATTCCTTGTAAATCCATAGGGACAATAACACTCCTCTATTACCCTTCTATTCCTATCCCACATTACTGAAACTTGTTTAGTTCACTTCCCCATCCTATTCCACCCAAACAAACATACCATAATTTCCTGTACTTACGAGAAGAGTTGTGTACATATGCTGTCGAATCCCATGGACGCAAATATCCAAAAATAGTGTTTTCGCCAGTCCATAACTCATCCTAGGTTTTAGGAACTGATTTGGAGAGCACATGGTTAAGTATATAAGCAGCAGTCAATAGCGCATCTCCACAATAGGGGATGGGCAAGTTAGCTTATGCCATCATAGACCTAACCATATCCAAGAGTGTTCTGTTCCTCCTTTCTACCACTCCATTTTATTGTGGAGTTCTGGGTATAGTTAATTGTCAATCAATTCACTTTTCATCATAGAGCCTTTTAAATTGCTCCGATAGATACTCGCATCCTTGGTCAATTTTTTTGAGAGCCTTAATTCTCTTATCTAGTTGATTTTCAACAAAATTCACACACACACACACACATATATATAAGGTTGAAGCTTCTGATTTTTGGGAGATCAAGTAGATATGACCAAAACATGTACAGTTATCTATAAATGTGATGAAATAATATGCATCAGAATGTGCTCTTACATTTATTGGTTCACATATATCTGAGTGAACAAATTACAATAGAATAGATGCCCTTTTAGTTTTACCAAATGGCTTTTTAGTTGCCTTTCCTTCAAGATAATGTTCATAATTTGGCATGCTAAACTTTGCAAGAGAACCTAAAAGACCTTCTCTAAGTAGTCTATTCATTTGATCTAAACCCACATGGTGTAATCTAGCATGCATATAATCGTATTAGCAAACGTCTTATTGCAACTAGAGAAAAGGAATAGACATTTTTATTCTCATAATAATCAATGTCTAAGAACATCTAACCATCATAAATAAAGCCACGCTGTAGTAAACATCACCAAGAAAAATGCTCACAAATGAACCCTCAAAAGCATATTTAAATCCAAGACCTAATAGGACCATAACTAATAAAAACTTTCACCGGATCTCAGGAGTATGAAGGATATCATGGAGATACAACGTGCAACCACCTCATAGATTGAGCTTGTAAGTGCCTATTCCAAGCACTTGCATACTCAAATTGTTTCCCATATATACCTTTCTTCCAACTAGGACTCAACTATACTCCATGAACCCATCTTGACTCCTCACTAGGTGGTCAGTTGCAACTGAATCCACAATCCACAAAGGAAAAGGAGTAGGATTAGCAACTAAACCATTAGTGACCATAAAACTTTTAGGGCAACAATAAGAATCTGTAAGTACCTATTTGCTTCAGCGTAGTCACGAGTAAAGTGCCCCATTTTTTTTTTTTTTACAGTTATAGCAGTTGACTTTGCTCAAATCTTTCTTTCCACCACGCTTTCCACTCTTGCGCTTGGTGGAGTTGCCATCCTTAGGGTGCAGAATCGCCTTAGTCCTTAGGAGCATCTCCAACTCGCTTGCGTTTTGGCCCAAGAGCCTTTCGTAACTAGAGGCCAGAACATTAGCCTCAGAATTGGGCTTGGCAGCCTTTAGGCATTCGTCCTCTAGCTCTAAATGGAGACGAATGTTGTCAAATATTTTGATGCTCTCGTTGTGGGTCATATTAGCTTTCACGCACTCCTAGGAACTAGGAAGTGATCTAATCACTACTTGGACCTATTGCTCATTAGAAATGGTTACCCCACTAGACTTAAGGTCTAGATCATGGTAGCCATGCATCAAAGATGCTGCTTCATGATCTGATCTAGTTTCCCGACACAAGAATCAAACCTCATGTTTAATTCCCTGAGTTTGGTGATGTACATTACATCGAGCTTAGATTTGAGGGCCTCCCACATTTTGTGAGCAGTCGGATACATCTCATACTTACCAATTAGATCGTTGTGCATGCTGCTTAACATAGTAGAGTGTGAACAATGGTCCTTATTAAGCCAATTTTGGTAGGCTCCAAGATCTCATTGGCGCACCACCTTTTTTAGGCGCACCACCTTTTTGAGGCGCTTCCATGGCTTGGTTAAAGTCTCCATGACCTCCTACTCATCCAAGAGACATTGAATCATCTAGTGCCAAATGTCATAATTATCGCCATCCAGTTTCTCACCCTTCATCAAATCAGCGACAATAGATTTTGATATCATTGCTAAATCTATTATACATGTGCATAAATATTTTCAAAATTAGTACAAATAATCACATGACTTATACATCAATAATCTAAATAACCAACATAAATAATCAAAGGTGTGAGATCGAAAATTCGCAGTCCTCCTAATCATCACTCACGATCCCTTTACTATAACTATCAATAAATTCAATTATCAAGCATAAGTTTATTTTGAAACAAAATTAATTCACTTAAAAAAATTCCCCAATAAATATAATATGCAACAATATATTAAGTGCACATCATATTTATTACTCTGAATTTTCACAATACTATAGTATTTTTCTTCAATCAATCAAGTAACTATATAAGATTAAAAATAAGAAAAATACTAAAAATAGTGTAAAAAAATCAGAAATCACTCTCAAAATATTTCTGACATATTTCTAATGCTTAGGAAAAGATTTCATAATTTTTTAGAGTGTTTTGGTGCTTTTCTTAATTAATCAAGCAACTACAAATGATCAATAATCTGAAAAAAATCTAACTCAATGATAAATTTCTGAAATCACTTCAGAATGTTTCTTCATCTATAGAGATCTCCAGGAAAATGTTTCATAATTTTTCCAATGACAAGCAATTTATTATTAATTTGTAACATAAACTAAGTCATTAAATGATAATAAATTTTTTCTGCATCTAAAATTTCTAAAAAATTGCTAGAATACTCTCTTGGTGTTCTAGAATCCATAGAAAAATTTTCATCTTAGGAAAAATCATACGTTTGAGATATTGTGTAAGAAATTCAGAACTTATATATTTTATGTTTCTACATACTTAGAAATTATTCGGACCTTTCTGGTTCTTAAAAAATAATGAAAAAATTATCAAAAGTAGAAAATCGAGTTAAAATTGCAAAGGTGAAAATGGATTGACTATCCGATGTCGGAGCAATTTATACAGGCCACAAATCGCACCGTTGTGCACTCGAGATATTAGGTACAGCCCCTTTTATTTATTTCTACTCTCTGTGGTCGAAATGTGGGTCCACGTGCCACCTCTTACTGGCACGTGCACGATGGTTTCCGTTTCCACTCGACGTGTAAGTCTATTGCAACTTTCAATTTCTCAATATGATCTTGGGATGAGTCACACTTTTTTTCCCGATAGTGGCCAAAATTCTGGACATATTATTGCTATTCCTAACACCTAGAAAAATTCTTATCTGTTTCAAAACTTTAAACGATCATAACTTTGTCATTTGATATCAAAATGAGGCATATAATAGTCTTGGGATGAGGATTCTAATGATATAAAAATTAACACCATAAGAAATTGACATTGAATCAAGAACAGCAATCACAGAACCATCGATGTTTATGTACAACAACTTATCATACATTAATATGGAAACGAACCCTGCAACTCTGATACCAATATTGGAGTTCTCATAATAACGTATGATTTCAAACATATACATATATCACATAGAAGAAATTTATATTCATGCATATCAAAATACCGATATGAGTTATTGGCTTACCTTTAAATATTCAAGTTCGTTGTGCATGATCGAATCACGTACCAAAAACCTTCACGACACGAACATACCAACGATGGATCCTCACTAAGCAATTGAGCGAGAACCAAATACAATTCACAGCACAAAGGCCCTCTAATTTGCTCTTTAATGGGAGCAACACATAACCCGAACTTACTCACTTTTTCTTACTTAAAGTTTTCCTCTCACGCAATCTAATTGATACATAGCCACGGCCAAGTATGATTTCTTTCATTTACGAGTGGTTTGAAGAGAATGAGGAGTCATGATCTTTCATAATAAATATGACCCTTCATTGAAGCAATACAATATCTGATTGAGTCCAGTTCGGGTTAAGTCAATTGGATCCTGGTTAAATCGATCAGGTCTACATGGACGGATCATATTTTGTTTTTTTTTTTTGGCCGCAAGACGGATCATATTTTGTTACAGTACCTTTCTTGTGTGTAATGAGTATATCGCCTAACACATAATATCACATATTAATAAAATTCAACCTTTTTAAAGATTTTTCAATAAAATCCTAAAAATAAAATGAAATATTTCAAAAAATAATTGAATTCTATTTGTTTCTAATACTACATCCACACAGCCACATAGTATATACATTGTATACAATGGTTTTTCCTACCATGCACCAGATTTTTTGATCTAAAACCTATCCTATCGAATTTTGGAATCTAATTCTATTTACAACCTATTTTATATAGTAAATTTTCACAATTTTTGAGGTACCATTGGAACCTGTTAATTTTTTATTCTTATAATATTGATAGTATATAAATATAGAGTTGTTCATAATCTTTTATGAGGTCATTGGGTAAATGATGTTTTTAGTCATCAATCTTTAGCGTTTTACTGTTTTCGGCCTAAATCTTTACTTTTTGTCATTCGCTTCCTTAATCTTTCGAGTTTTTACTACTAATGAGACGGTAAATAAGAAGTACGGTGGTACCATTCCTAGTTAAGGAAGTATTGGACACTAAAAAAATGTTTCCTTTAAATTCATTTTTATTTAGAATAAGTTACGGTTTTGTATTAATAATAACTATTAATTAAATAATTTTGGAGGAGATGTGACGACTAATGAAACTCCATTGATATTTTTTTCTTTTCGTTTCCTTTTCCCTTATTATGCGGTATACATGAAAGTAGTCCCTGTGACCCTAGTTTATGTTTTATGAGTGCTTATTATCTTCGGTAATGTACTGCACTTCTTCTTTATTTATAGTGGAAATCTCGGTTGAGCCTCCTTAGATCTTTTTTTTTTTTTAATTAGTAAGAAAGAGGGCAACGGTGAGGGCAACGGTGAGGGCAACGCTAATGGCAACCCAACTACCCCGCTATATAATGTTCAAGTTTTGTGCTCAACTGCGAACATATCAAACGAATCGAACAATCAATACTAATAGTAACACCATCAGCGTAGCATTGTCAAGGGTCTAATATAGTCTAAAAAGTCGGTGTCCGCTAAGGTATAAGTTCAAGAGTCTATTTTAGTAATATTGCTTAGATCAAAAACTTATGATCTTGACTTCGGCAAACCACCTAAAAGTGAATTTTAGACCACTAGACTATCAATCTTGGTGGTAACCTCCTTAGCTCGCTATGTATAAACCTAGTTGTCTAAAACCATTAAGCGTGTGATCTTTTTCCTCTTCTTCGATGATTAACATCATTCTTTTGCAACTCAATTGATGCTCGTATATCAATGGGAATCCTAGTAGATCCCATGGACCTCATCGATCTTCACCGAAAATTTCTACAAGAACGTTGATTTCCACAACTCAAGGGAATGCTCACTTTTCAACTTTTGCTTGAAACTCTCCCTACAGGGTCTGAATTGGATTTTCCGTCATTCCCTATGTTAAATTTTTACCTAGACCTAGAAGGGTTTTTGGTCCATTTCCACCTAAAAGTCTAAGCTGATGAGTGGTGATACTAATTTTCTTATAAATCCAAGTCTGCTCTCGAGTGATAATGCACTTGATACATGCCCTTAAACACCGGTCCCTCAACAATTGACCTCGAGCTGGACTGTTTTTCTTCTAGTCTCGGATAAGGAGGGACAAACTACCACGATGTGAGCTCTCTTCTGTCATCAGGCTAATAACTGCCCTCGATGAAGGGGCTATTTGGATCAATTGTAAAGTGGCTAATCCTTTGGAAACGGGCATCCCTAGTCCAAGAAATCAAGAGCGAGCCAAGGAGATCATTTGGAGCAGGCATACAGGCTTCTAGATTCAATATCACCGGTGAAATTTCTCGTACTCATTTTATCATCTCTTCCGTCTACTCTTACGAGCCTATGTGTGCCTCTTTTGTACATCAACATTAAACTTTTCACTCAGTCAATCTTACACAAACTGCGCATTGTGTTCACGTCACGCTTTGCTAGCCATGTTAATTAGTACCGTTATAAAGATGAGATTTTTCATATGCTTTAATATAATTGTCAAATATTTGAAATCCAGCCTTACACGATGTTTATAAAGGTTTGCTAAGTTAATTTTAACTTATACCACATACTAAAAAGAGATTGTCGGACCAATTGATTAATATTATATTAGATAGTATTATACTCTCTTTAGAAATCAGATTTCAATACCTTAACTTCTCGAAATGGGATTCAATTCTCAATATCCACCCTTAAATGGTAGTGTGTTTATACTTAATACGTGCCATTAAACAGTCGTCATTAATAGCTGTACTCCACCTTTATACAATATGTTTGCAAAGTGCTGCTACGTTAATTTTTTTAGCTTATAAGAGATTGTTGAGCTAATCGATTGACATTATATTAAGCATTATCAAATTATCTTATAAATTAGATTTTAATATCTTAAATCTATTATAATATTTGTAAAATATCCACCTAGACATATGAGAAGCTGTGCACGTTTTCACATCAAAATCTAAACTACTAGATGATTGTACCCGATTCTCTTAAACCGTATTTCAATTTCTTAACTTTCCAGTATGGGATTCGATCCTCAACAATGAGAATATAAAAAGTCATATATTATTACTTATCAATTTAAATTTTTAAATTGAATAAAATATCTTATTGGAGCCAAATTTTATAATGTTAACTTGTAGATCGGGAAATTCTGCGGGGCGACTCCGAGTCAAGCCCCAGAACCCACTCCTTCAATTAAATGAACCCTCTCAGGTTTTTTTTTTGTAAAAAAAAATTTTAATTATAGAAAATAGGTAATTAAATCTAAAATCATTAAAAAAAAGTGGAAATAAAGAGGTATGAAAAGTCACATTGATGAAATCGATTTAAAAATTTTTAGATCACAGAATGAGAGTGATACAATCTATACTAGACTATTTTTCCAAACTTTTTCGAGATATGAAAAGAACGTTCTCAAGTAAAGTCCACAGACAGACCCCACACACCGTGGGCACTCAAGTCAGAGAAGAAGCAGCTAAGGATGTTTCCTTCAATTTGGAATTTTCTGTATATTGTGAAGGAATCCTTGAAGGGCAAGGAAGTCTGCCCCCTTACTAAAACCCCCCCATTCTTCTCCTTCGTTCTCCTCACACACTCACAATCCTTTCTCCTTCCCCTTCATTTGATTTCTAATTCTCCAAACAAAAGTTTGAAACAGATACCGAACGATTTCAGAGATCACTTGTTTCCAGCTCTAGTCTGTTGAGAAATGGCCGACTCTTCATCCGAGTCCAAGAAGGTCACTGTGAGGGCGGTCTTCTCGGCCGCGGCCTCGGTAACTGCTAGCCTAATGCTAGCCAGGACCGTGGCCAACGACTTCCTCCCCCACGAGTTCCGGGACTACTTCTTCTCCGGTGTCCGGAACTTCTTCTCCCGGTTCTCGTCCCAGGTAACCATCGTGATTGAGGAGTTCGACGGCCTCGTGAATAATCAGATCTACGAGGCCGCCAAGATTTACCTCGGCACAAGGGTATCCCCCTCGACACGGCGCGTAAAGGTTTCGAAGCCTGAGAAGGAGAACAATTTTCACGTGTCGATGGAGCCGAACGAGGAAGTTATCGATGTTTTCAACGGGGTCAAGGTTAAGTGGTTCCTTACATCAAGGAGGGTCGAGTCGGGCTATCCCGTCAACCACGGGATGAACTCGTCGTACCATTTCGAGGTCCAGTTCTACGAGCTCAGCTTCCACAGGAAGCACCAGAACTTGGTGAGTCTTCGATCGATTTACTGTTTCGTGGATTGTACTACGCATTTATTCGAGTGGAAAAAGCTTCTTTTGGAGTTCAATTACCCAGTGGGATTTCGGGTCAATTTTGATGAGACCGGCAGCCAGGAGGAAACATGTTTTCTCTTTGAGTCCTCAACTTTTCTTTATTTACTTTCTTGTACTTAATTTCAATATGTCCCTTAAGGTTCTGTTTTAGATGATTTTGTCTCAAGATTCCCTCTTCGATTTGCATCATTTGCACCGAAATATTAACAAGGGTATTTGGTCCTGTGGAACGTAACTCTAGAAGTTTCTGTCCTACAGAATCATACCAATTCAAAAGCTTAAAATGTTTTTTACATATAGCTAGTTCTTAAAATTTTGATAAGACAGAAATATACCAATAAAAGCCTTCTCCATTTCATTCTAATGCCAGCCTTTGACTATCAAAAATATACGTGAATGCACCAATTTAGTTAGCCATAGATTTCTTTGGGTTTTAGTACTTGGGATTAATTAAAGCATCTCTCCTAACTTCAGGGGCTATTTCGAGCAACTAGAATACTGGTGGACTTAATTGAGAGGGCCTTCAAATTATAGGGGCAAATTGCAATTAACCCCTCCCTTACTTCCATTTTCTTTTTGAGTAAACCATCAAATTAGTTTTTAAAGATTTAACAAATCATCAATTTGGTTTTAAAAGTTTGAAAATCATCAATTTGGTTCTCACTATTCACTTCGATTAGTCAATTTAGTCCAGGTGTTATAATTTCATTTGCAGATGATGATGTGGACGGTTAGCCGGTCCTACATGTCACGTGACTAGTTATGAATGTATGAAGTTAAAAAATAAAATATAATTTTATCAACTTATTAATTATTATGTGGCATGTGGGACTCACTAACGTAGACAGCGACATCCACGTCAGTATCTATAAACGGTGTTATAATGCATGGACTAAATTGACTAACGAAGTAAACATTGACGACTAAATTGATGATTTTAAAAATTTGAAGATTAAATTAATAGTTCACTACAAATTTGAGAATCAATCTGATAATTTACTCTTTTTTTTTCAATTAGGCAGCTGAGAAGGTTTCACGATTTAATTTCGTCTTTGAATGATTGAACAGGTGATCAATTCTTACTTGCCTCACATCGTGGAGGAGGCCAAGTCTCTGAGGCAAGAGAAGAAGACCCTCAAGCTCTTCACCCCGAGCTTCGAGCACATGTACGGCAACCTCTCGGACGCCTGGACCCCCGTGAATCTTGACCATCCAGCGACGTTCGAGACCCTGGCCATGGAGTCGGAAATCAAACGGACCATTCTCGAGGACCTTGAGCGGTTCGTGAGGAGGAAGGACTATTACCGGAGGGTCGGGAAGGCATGGAAGAGGGGATACCTTCTCTACGGGCCACCAGGGACCGGGAAGTCAAGCTTGGTGGCGGCGATGGCGAATTACTTGAACTTCGACATCTATGACTTGGAGCTCACTGAGCTGAGGGGCAACTCAGATCTCCGGAGGCTGCTCGTCGCCACGGCTAACAGGTCGATCCTGGTTGTGGAGGACATCGACTGCACGATCGACTTACAGGATCGGGCTGCCGAGGCAAGGAGATCGCAGTACCCTCCAGGTTATGCGCCAGAGAGACAGGTCAGTGTTATTCATGTCGACTTCCATTCTATGTGCTCATTATCAAATTAAAATGATGATATTACTATACTAAATATATAAATTAGGCATGTTTTCTATCGTAAAGTCACACTATTTTGGTCAAAGGTCATACACGTAGAAAGGGCATTGGCAATAATCCCTAACGTTAGAAAAATTAACCACACAAGCCATGAAAAATTTCCAGCCTGTAAGCGGGAAGAGCCCTGTGCGTAATTGTACACAATATTATAAATTAATAATATTTATTTATTTTAAAATTTTTTTATAAAATTATAAAAATAAAAAGATAATTATTAAAATAACTGAATTTTATTTATCTATGATATTAAGTACAAGTCAACATAATGAGAGGGTGAACTCACTCACTCAATAATCCGCTCTAATAATATGTAAAATTTGCATGGGTTTAGGATCTGATTCTCAACCAGCTGAGTCAGGGAGATGTTGACCAAAGTGGATCCAATTCACTGTAATATTATTAAACAAAGATACCGTTAAATACATGCACTTTTCTCTAAATAAATTTACGATGAGACTTTACTGTAAAATTTCTGATCCGAAGTGAATATGATCTGTCTGAATAAGTGAACTTACATAATAAAAATTAATCTTAGGGTTGGGTAAGTGTTGTCGTTCCATTACAACTGCCTAGGCGAAGGCAAAATAATCCAGTCAGGGAAGTTTCCTCCGTCAGTACTCAGATCATTCAGGAGATTTAAATTAATAGTTTGTAAATAATAAGCCAAATTAAAAAAAAATAATTAAATTACTGATATTCATTTTTCATAGGAGTCTGCACGGGTACCGAATAAATCTGGAATTGGTTCAAGTATGTTCTTGTTAAATTCTCATGATAATAGAGTAGGTTCTGAATAGAAAAATAAGAAATCGGTTAAAATAGGCTCCGGTTTCGATTCCATTAAAGGTGATACCTGAAAACGGAACTGGACCAAGTACTTAGAACCTACAAATATATATTTATATTTTTACTAAATATAAAAAATGAAATTACAATATTTTATCTTAATATTTTATTCTATCCATTCATTTTCATATTCAAATCCTCAATATCTCTTTAAACTCATTATTTCATTAGTTTTTATCATCTAATGATCATCATTCTTTTATGGGAAGGGTTTTACCCATCACAAAATATCTCTCCTATTATATTCAATTGGATATTTCAATATTTTTCGGATATGTTAACTAAGAAAATTTATTAAATAATTATTCATTAATTAATTTTAAATTTTTATTTTTATTTTTTAATAGAAGACTAGGTTCCAAACGGGTATCCACAACCAATAATAAAATACAGGTTTCGGGTAGGATCTGATTCTTAAAATCAACAGGGTAGGATCCGGTTCCAAATTTTAAGAATCTGTCTTAAATAAGGTAAGATCTGGATATTATAAAAAATATAAAGTATCCAAACCTAATATTTTTTCATACCTGTTGTTCAACGATTTGGTAAATGAATAGTAGAATTTCTCAATAAATTAATCAAGTCTTGGACTTGCGGTTGTCGTCTAGTCACCTGGTCCTCTATGTCAGGCTATAAATATAAATATATATATATATATATATATGATTTTTTAAGAGTAAATTAACAATTTAGTCCTCAAGAGATGGACTTTTCGTTACTTGAGTCCTTTAGTGATTTTTTGCCTCAGTTGACTCCTTCAGATATGCATTTTTCGTCAGTTGAGTCCTTAAGTGGGTTTTTTGCCTCAATTATACCCTTTTAGTGTATCAATTGGGTCCCTCATCGCTTCAATTAGGTCCCTTATGGTTTCAATTAGGTCCCTCATAGTTTCAATTAGGTCCTTCATGACTTCAATTGGCTCCCTCATGGCTTCAATTGGCTCCTTCATGGGATCAATTAGGTCCCTTATGACTTCAATTAGGTCTCTCAGTTAAATTGAATACTAACGGCGTGATTATACTATCAATCAGGTCACTCTCTCCATTTATTTTTTTCAATCTAGTCATCCCACAAATTGATTATTATATTATCAATTAAATCTTCATCTTAATTTCTTTTTTTCAATTAGGTCCATCATAAATTTTTTATTTTTTAAATAACATTTTTTTCAATAACTTGACATTCAGAATAATATTTTTAAATAAAAATTTAAAAATAAAAATCTTAAAATTTTTAAATTAGAAAAAATTTCAAAAAATTTAGAAAAATTCATCAAAAAGATAATAAAATATAGGAACACTAAAAAAAATATTCAAAATACATAAAAGAATGATGAGCTTGAAAAATTTTTAAAATTTGTGAAAAATATAAAAATTTGGAAATTTTTTATATTTTATAAAAATAAAGAAATATATAAAATCAGGAAAATTTAAAAATAATGTAGAAAAATATAAAAATTTCAATAATATAAATAAAAATTTTAAATTATATGTTCAAAATACATAAAAAAAAATTTCTTTTTTTAAATAAAGAAAGCTTAAAAATAAATAAAAATTTATTAAATTATGAAGGGTATAAAAGCTTAAAAAACCAAAAAACTTTCATAAAATAAAAAATTAAAAATTTCCAAAATCATGAAAATATGAAATTATTCACAAAATTAGAAATTTATAAAAATTTAAAAAATGGAGAATATTATAAAGATTGTACAAGATATATAGGGGTGTGCAACCGAACCAGTTAGAACCGGTTCTCCCCGAGCCGGTTCTATTTTGGTGGAATTTTTTAGAGGAAAAATGGTTCGGTTAATTTTTTAAGTGTAATTGATGCGGTTAACCGATTCGAACTGAACCGAATTGGTCTTAATTTAAAAACCAATTCAATTCGGTTCGATCAAAATTGAATCGTTCCAAAACCGATTCAATTTGATCGGAATCGGTTTTGAACCAAACCCAACCATTCCAGATCCAATTCGGTTTGGTTTGACCCGATTTAAAATCGTGTCGAACCTTTGTAAAACCAATTTGGTTCAAACTGATTAACCGAATTGGTTTAAAACAATGCAGTTTTTCAATATAAACTGGTTCGGTTCTTTGCCTAATGTGCCAAACCGATCCGGTTCTTTTGGTTCTGTTCAGTTTGAAATCGGTTTGGTCCCGAACCGATTTTTTACACACCCCCTAAAGATATATATTGCAAACGGGATGGACTAATATTTTACTATCATAGGTGACATAAAGAGATACTTACAGAAAAGATAAAAAATTTCTCAAATTTTCTGAAAATTTTCATAATGCGAAAGTGATGGACAAGTATTTTATATTTATTTTTTAAAATTTTATAGAATATTTTAGAATTATTTAAAAAAATTTAGAATTTTCTTAAGGTTTTAAAATTTTTTTAGAAATTTCTAAATATATTTAAAAAAAAATTTAGGAAATTATCTAAAAAATTTTAGAATTTTTGAAAGTTATTTAAAAAAATTTAGCAATTTTTTACTGTTATTTAAAAAAATTAGAATTTTTACAATTATTTTAAAAAAATTTAGAATTTTTAAAATTTTCCAAGAATTTTTTAAAATTATTTTAAAATTGTCTAAGGACCCAAATGATGCAAAATTCATCTCGGAGGGATCAAATTGCAAGTATTTCCGTCAAAATTGACAGAAAAGTTAACGGAGAATGTCTTAGGGACCAAATTGATGTCATGAGGGACGAAATTGATACCATGAGGGACCCAATTGATACCATGAGGGATCCAATTGATACTATGAGGGACTCAACTAATGAAAAATGCATATGTGAGGGAGTCAACTGAAGCAAAAAATCTCTAAGGGACCCAAGTGACGAAAAGTCCATCTCTCGAGGACTAAATTGTTAATTTACTCATTTTTTAATGTCCTCTTGGATACTTATACTTCAAAGTGGAACATAGTAATTTTTTATGACCACATGATATTCTCATCTAAGAAGAAATATTCGAAGTGGATTACATTAATTTTTATATATATCGGTTTAGTTTTGTGCCAAGTTCACACACTGAAATTAAAAAAAAAAAAGAAAAAAAAAGAAAGGGAACTTTCACCCAAAATGAAAAAGTCCGTTCAACCATATCTCGAAGGTCAATTCAAGTAGTTCCACAATAAAAAAAGGGTCAATTCAAGTGGAGATAAAGTGTACACATTTAATAAGTGATTCACGAATTATGACAGCATAGGTTTGAATTCTGTTTTGAGTGGATAGCCGCTGATAAAAATGTTTATACGCGTGAGAAAGAGATATTCTTTTCTATAATATGTATATTACGTGGCCGTATTTATAACGTATTGTAAATTAATAAAATTAAGTTATTTTAAAAATTTTTATAAAACTCTGAAAATCAAAACATAATCATAAAAATATTTGAATTTTATTAATTTGTGAGATTATATTAACGTTGCCGAACTTGATATACAAGACTTTCTCCAACGGTTGAGGAAGAATGAAGTGGTTGCTCTGAAAAAGGATTATATTCATTAAAATTTTTAAGAAAATAAATAAATTTTGATTGTGTTTTGGAAATCCACACGAAGAATGGCTTCCTTTCGTTTGTATGCTATTTGGTCTCTATTTTCGGAGAGAATATTGTGTATAATGAATATATCATGTGATGGTACTAATATGATATTATAAATAAATAAGATTTATCTATTTTAATAAAATCTTAAAAATAGAAATTAAAAAAAAAAAAGCTAAATTATACTAGTGTATGATACCTAATCACTGTGATCACGTGGTGTTTCGTTGTATGGAAGACTTTCTCCCATTTATGGTCTTAAGACGGACTTTCCCGGAAGCTTCAGAAATGGATGCCTTCGTCTTGTAGCTCTGTTGAAGCTTCAGCCGCAATATGTGGAGATCTTCAATGACATGAATTTTCACATGGCTGCTTTTAAGTAATTTACTTCATAAAACAACGGATTTTCGAAAGAATCTATCCGATTATCTGCAAAAATTACCGGCGACTAATCTTGTCTGCAATTTATTGACAAATTATTGATAAAGATAAATATCTTCTTCTTCTTCTATTACTATATGGCTCTAGAAGATAAGTTTAGTGTCTTTTTCTCTTCCAAAACTATCCTCAACCAAACTTATTTGAAAAAGTAATTAATTTTACATGAATTCAAATATCATAATAAATTATATACAGGTTTTAATATTATTTCACGCGCATATTCCTCACCTAGAGGATCGTTACCTTTTCCGGTTATTTTTCCCAATTTATTTTTTAATATAAAAATTATGAAAACAACAATATGTATTTCCTATGTCAGTAGTACTTTACGCTGCCCACTGTGCACCATACGAGTCGAAGTCCAGTATTATTAAATACAATGTTTGGGAGGCTTCATATCTTTTTTGTTTTCTATATTTGTCTTCTATCTAATTTATATATAAAATATATGTGACACATGCATTAGAATTTGATTTATAAAATCCTCAAAACTAAGAGTAAAATAATAATTTTAGTCATTTTCTACCTATTTTATATCTATGATATTAATGATAAAAATCTTTCGTTAATTGTTTAGATTCTCAATTTCACCCCACATCACTTTATATCTATAAATTTAACAGTAAAAATTTTAAATAATCTAATTATATAAGTTTATCCTAATATTTCATATTTGTATATTTTTATTTTCTTTCTATACTACGCACTGTCCATATCTAGTTGTTTATATTGTTTACGTTTTGTTTATGTGATTTCTATTGAGCGACATGTTAACCCTACCACAGGTGACACTTTCGGGTCTGCTGAACTTCATCGACGGGCTGTGGTCGAGCTGTGGCGATGAGCGGATCATCGTGTTCACGACGAACCACAAGGAGAAGCTCGACGGGGCCCTGCTGCGGCCAGGAAGGATGGATGTCCACGTCCACATGTCCTATTGCACACCTTGCGGGTTCAAGCTCCTGGCAGCCAACTACCTAGGAGTCAGAGACCACTATTTGTTCGGGGAGATTGAGGATCTGATCGGCACCGCCGAGGTCACGCCAGCGGAAGTGGCGGAGCAGCTCCTGAAGGGCGGGGATGAGCCTGATGACGCGTTCCGGGACATGATCGAGTTCCTCAAGATGAAGAAGAAGGAAAACGAGGAGGCCAAGGCGAGGAAAATTCAGCAAGAATTGGAAGAACAGGAGAAGAAGAAAAGAGAAGAAGAGGGGAAGGACGGTCAAGAAAATGATAATGACGATCAAGGCAATTTAAATTAATTTTTTTTCATTTTAACGGGAAATATTATTAGTTTGGCAATTAAAAAACATAGAGATGAAATCAAACAATTACGCATGCATAATTGCCTAACTCTAAATAAATGTCCATTTTTATGGGCACTTTGTTGGGGGCTATTACGATGGAAAACTGATGGCAAATTATATTTTCTTTTTTTTTCATAATTTTTTAAATCTCTTTTCCTTCTTACAATTGAAGTCGATTTAAATATTTTGTTGTCTTTTGCTAGCTGCATCCGTAAGCTAGGAGAAAGTCTTCTATGTAATATGTATAACAATACTAATATTATTTTATAAATTAATATGGTTAAATTATTTGTAGGATTACTTTTATATTTTTAGGATTTTATTAAAAATATTAAAGTAATTAAATTTTATTGATTTGTGATATTTTATTAGCACAGTTATGTAATATAACCCATTACACATGGCTAGCATACAATTTTTTTTTGAATTTTACTTAAAGGGTAAATATTTATTAAATTATGAGGTTTGACAAAATTTTATAATTTTTAATAACCTTCAATAGTACTAAACATTACGACGTGCTTTTATCAGGGATGTTCGAGTCCGGGTATCCTTTATTTTTCTGTGGTACTCGGACCTTCCATATATAAGACATATTCCTAACTTTAGGATTCGGATCCCAACTTATTGAATCTTGGAGCCAAACCTTACTTGGAATTTGTAATAGATTTTGGGTACCTTATTTGAACTTATTTATTTCTTATTTTTTATCTCTAAAATATATATTATTGCAATTTTTTCAAGATTACTATTATTTCATATAATTTTTTATCACAATAAAATATGTGTAATTTTAAATATATTTGCATTATATTTAAGTACTATTTATTTCTAACTTTAAATAATAATGATACTTTAGGCATAAAATTTCATCAAATATATATAATTATTATATTAAATGAAAGTTCATTGAGTTAGAAATATAATGATTTAAACGATTCGTGAATTAGAGTTTAAATAAGAAAGTTGCGAATGATTAAAATTAATCACGCGAATAAATTAAGAGGTTTTGATTCCGATTCCGAGTGTCCTGTGTGCTGGAATTGCAACCAACCAATTCCTTCATTTGTTACCTGAAACGTACCCTATTTTTATTGAAATATACTCAGAACCTACCCAAAAAGGTAGGCTTCTACTTGTTTCAAGTCGACTCTATACCTGTGCACATCCATATCTTTTATTTCTTTCTGCGAAATATCATGGATTTAATATTGTTAGAATTTTTCATTAAATCATTGACACAATTGCTAACGTGTCCTTTTTTTTTTTTTGCTAATATTTCACTTTTATTTATATTTAGATAGAAAAATAGGAGAATTTGATCAAAAGAGATCAGATTTCTTACATTTGCAAAACTGGACGAATTTATTGTAACATATCTATTTGGCACCATGTAAAATCTATTAGATGACAGTGCCAGAACACTCACATAAATGACTTATATTCTCTATTGTTATAGAATAAAAATACCATATCGGTAATAAAAATTATAATCGGCATGCCACATCAGTGTTTAATGGAAATTTATAGTAGTGTTAAGCTTGTGACATTTCACAGAAAAAAATAAAAACATTTGATAATGCTTCATATTATTAAATGTCATGACAAAATAGGAAAATTTATCAAATATTATGATATTTTAGATAACTTACCCTTACTTAAAAATACATTTTTAATTATAAAACTTGGTTTTTTAGGTGTATACTATTTAGTACCTGAGAATTAAACAAAACCTGCTAGTCCAAGTTCGAGTCATATCAGTCCCTAAGAGATAAACCTCTTTTACTCATCTCAGTCTCAGCTCACTATACTCAATTTTATAATCTAATTTAAAGGGAAAAATTACGCTCTATCACCTTAAAGAGTCATCTTATTTTTTAAAACAAAACATCTTCCCGAATTTTGTTGGTGAAGTTCATAAGAAAACAGAAAGATCTTCAGTTCTCTGCATCCGACTTACCATAGGATTAAACTAAACAGATTTTTTCTAGGTCAAACAAAAATATTTTTTCATTCATCCTCAATCAAGAAACTACATTAGACAAAGATGGATTTGCGAGCCTTCAACTCGAAATAAAAGGTGAAATGTTACTAAAATTTACTTAATTTTATCTATTTTCTTTAAAATATTTCATTTCTCCCCCTTCATCTTGTACTTTTACTCTTCCTTTGATTTCACTCCCTTAATATATTTTTTAGATTTGGTCCCAAAACCAGAGATTATTGAGACACTAATATATTTCTGTATATTATATCAGAAAGCTTCTTGGAGTTGAGAATTTGTACTGATACAGGTCATGTGGATGGGAGTGGAATCACCGACATGGAGGGCACCGTCGAGAGGTATTCTCCGTTTTGAACGGCGTCATGTTACAACCTTCAAAGAAAGAGGTTGAAACTTGGATTCGATTCTCAACGAAAAGTACCAACAGGTTCAAGCTGCCACCTCTGCATTCCATCTATCTACTTTTGCTAAACCGTCGCAGATAATCTCCGAGTATATTTTTCAAGCACAGCATGTTTCCAGTTCTTGTTGATTGTCAAACTTGATACCTTCCCTTACTGCCATCGCCTGAGTTAATTCTGCAGAAAGACTTTGGTAATTTAGCCCACTTCCTCCAAGCAGTTCTCCCACGGCGCCCCTGCCACCAACCAGATCTTTATTCAATAGCAATGTTTTTTAAACCCAATTTATTATTATTATTTATCTGTGTATTATTACTTTAAAGGGTACATCCCTCTTGGTACCACATTTTCTTTTTCTAAAATCCCCCAATTAAAATTTTACTAGCCCTTAAATTTGAATAAAATGAGGTCGTAATCGTAAATTCAACATGAATAACTACGTATCTTTCACAATTTTCTCTCGCACTTCCACTATTATAATTATTTAATTGAATAATTGAATCTATATTATTTTTACTTGAAAATTTAATTATAGATAATTACTCAATTTAATTATGTATCAATAGATATTTCTAATAATTTTTATTAAGATAACATATACCGTACATAGTACCGATAAATATCTAGTACTAGCAAAAGGAGGGTAGCAGTACCAGTTGTAATTAGGCTAGCCCTATTATACAATATTCGAACTTCTATATTTAATAACAAACATCATGAACTAGATAAATAGTCTTCAATATTGAATCCATGAGAATAGTGTATATTTTTTAGTTACTAAAACTCAGTGACAAGGCATTTCCACATCCATCCACATCGCTGTCAGCCTGAATTTATATTTTCTTCTTGATTCTAAATTAATCTCTGGTGTGTTGTATCTCCTCATCTTCAGTTGTGAAAGAGGTTTCATCAGGCCTTCCACGTGGTAGGTTTGAGGCCACTCTTTTTTTATTTTCAATTTATTTGTTTTTGTTATCTTAGGAAAAAATATAGTTTTGGTCCTCAACCTTTACTGTTTTTGTCACTTTCGTCCTAAACCTTTATTTTTTTTTGTTGTTCTTGTCCTCAACCTTTTCCATTTTTCTGTTTTGGTCCTGTAGTTAACTTTTCCATCTGCATATGCTGATATGGATTTTTAAGCAAATAAAAGAATGCCACATGTGTCTAAATCCCACCAGTTCATCTTGAATTAGATCAAATTATTTTTTTCTTTGCTCAGTTTATTTAGAATTTCGAGAAAGCGTAAATTTGTGCAAAGGAAGACCTTCACCCTGTTGTTCGACGCTCTCCCACCCTTCTCTTCTCTAATGTCAATCCATTTTCCATGAATTTCCTTCGATCTTCTCTAGAGATCTTCTCCAGCCCTAATTGAAGCAATTAGGACTTTCGATGTCTCAGTTCAATCGTAAAGGTAACACACCTAAGGCTAGCAAATTTTTTTGGTAATTAAGGCTTGCAATTTCTTTTCTTAGATACTGTATGTTCTATTTTCGAGTCTATGTTTCGGCATTAGAGGCAAGTAAGGGAAATTTCATTGTGGCATTACATCAAATACCTCTTGGACAGTAAGAATAATACAATTCCGTTTGCTGTTTCTGATACCTAATGGATCCGAGTATTAGAAAAATCTAAAGAACCGTTTGCAAGAAACATTAATAAGCCCATTATTGTCGTTTACTGATTCAACAGTGACTAAAAGTGAGGCAAGTCGCAAAAGACAATGTGAATATGTAGTGTTTGTGATTTCTTTAGTAGACACTGGACATTCTATTTTCTCTGCTCTAGACTTGCAGGTTAAGGAAATTGACGGGAAAGGGATCCGTTTCAGAGAAGGGAGAATGTCGAACAGCAGTTTGAAGGTCTTCTTCTTCACAAATTTAGGTTTTCTCCAAGTTATAAATAAACTGGGCAAAGAAAAAAATAATTTGGTCTAATTCAAGTTGAACCTGTGGGATTTAGATATTGAACCAAGATCACATGTAACATTCTCTTATTGGCTCAAAAATCCATGTCAGCATACGTAGACGGAAAAGTTTACTGCATGACCAAAACGGCAAAAATGGACAAGTTTAAGGGCAAGAAAAAAAAAAGACGAAAGTGATAAAAACAGTAAAAGTTTGGATTAAAACTGCCTTTATTCCCGTTGTCTTTTGTCAAAGCTTCTACCGTCCTCGTCTCCCTCATTCCTTCTCTCTCTTTTTTTTTTTTGATATGGATAGTATCCGGACCCGCCACTGGAGCGATAACGAATTCCGACTTGTTTACCAGATGGTGTATTGTACGGCTTGGGATCCGTCATTAAAATCAAATACCGTCTTCCGAGAGGTTCGAACTCATTTACTAGCGTACTACTTGGTATCGGTTTACTAGTTGGACTGCCGCTGAAAGGCTGATTCCTTCTTTCTTCCGTGCGTTCTTCTCCTGCCCTTTTCAACTTCGTTTCTTTTGCCTTATTTTTTTCGTCCACGACAAAGCAGAATACCGAACACTACTCAATCACGGTCAGAAGAGGAGTGAACCCCTGCACTGAGTCATTCACTAGTTGGTTCCTTCAGTGTCGGTTCGCGTTGTCCACCGAGCACTACAAATCCTTGCCGTTCTCAACTGAGTGCTTGCACCGTGCTGGTCGTCGGTCTTTGGCCGTGGAGAGAGTGGTTTTTGGTTTGGGGCTTTTAGTTTGGCTTTTTTCTTTGCTGCCTGCTTTGTCGTCCGGTCGCTTTCGATCGATCGTCTTCTCGGACCAGGTATGTTGCCCTCGCAGTTACCTTCCTTTTTTTGTTGGACGATCTTCTTCTGCAGGTGCGGGAAACCTAGCCGCTGCTCCCTTGCCTTCATCTGTTTCAATTGACCCTCTTCTCAGTTCAGGTGTGTTCTGCTTGCCTTCCTCTTCTTCCTTTTGCCACTGGGTTAAGTGTGATAGTTATCTGTTCTATCTATCTTGATGCATTGTGGCTGTCTGGGTTTCAGTTATATCCGTCCTGCTGAGTGGTTAAAGTTGTTTGTCTGTAATCAGCAGTTTGTGAGGACATGGTTGTTAAGAAATCTGAGATTTCCAAGGAGAGATGCATCGAGATTAGCATTTGTCTTTGGAATTGGTCCTTTTACGACAATTTCATCTTTGTACACCAGAGAACTCAATATCCAGTAAAGAACTGATATAATGATTTGTAGACCACTTTTTTAGAAAAAAAGCACAGTTATAAGGAGGATCTGATGATGTTCTTGGCTATATTGAGCTTCATTACTGTGATTTCTTACCTGCGGTTAGTGTATCTTGCTGCAATTTTTCTGTACAGATCCATCATTTGCAGGTGCAATTCATGAAGTTTATGTAAAAAAGTATAGCTACAACAAAATATTTAGCTTCTTATTCTTTACTTTTCTTAATAGTTTTCTTTATATAATTTTCTGCGGTTACTTACATATTCAAGACACGGGGATTATTATGGTAGAGAAGGAAAAAATTTCATTGCTAAAGCTGGTCCTAGCTACCGGAGAGCAATGAGCTCCTTTTAAAGCTCAAGGCTCTCTTTGAGGGGATCCTGCCACTGTTATGAAGGTTATAGTATTCTTGAGTTATCCTCTCAAATCATTTCTTATTTCATGAAAAAAAGAAATACATTTTCTTTGCGATCATGTTTGAGATAAACAAAATCACTGTGATTGTGGCAGTCGGCAGTGCTACTTTTCGTTATGGTCAGGTGTGGTAGTTCCATAACCATCTTAATTAAGAATGATTTCTTTAATTATCTAGCAATTTTTTCTTTCACATGGAAATGAAAATGAGATAATTTGGTATCTTTCATTTTATTCCTCTCTCTCACAGTGGACACTGCTGCTGTATCATATAAATGCTGAAATCCCAGCAATTACCTGTTGGAATTGGAAAGTTTTCCTTTCATTGCAGATTTTGTTTATTAGGGGGACACTTGGTTCCGTTACCATATTATCTATATTGCGTTTTTTTGGTAAGGCATCATTGATATTTATAAAGAACAGGAGAACTTCATGGATGTTGTCTATGTGCATTGAATCATCACTGTTGCTATAGAGTTATGGAAGGGCAGAATCATAATAAATCTCGAGCCATTTGTCTTTATGGAGATTAAGAGGGGAATGAGTAATTAGATACTAAATAACCATTTTGGGGAATGAATTAAGAATAATTTGTTTAATTATCCTGAAACTATTTCCTTAATTTTACTTACTAAGCTACTTCGGTGATAGAGGATTCTGTACCCAATTGTTTGTTTTTTTTGAAATGGCTAAAGATTTTCAAGAAATTGTAACATTCATGTCCTTGAAATTTGAACTTTTATCTTGCAGGTGAAGACTTTCTACGTGTTGACCATGCAGGCTTTCACGGGATAGGTTGACTTTCAAGCTGAGTTTTAACGTGCATGTTTGAGGTGATGTTCTTGAGGTAACAATCAAGGTTTCAAGTCACCATTCTGTAATCCTCGAAATTTGATCTTTACATGATGTTGAAGAACAGACTCAAATCATTCTCGGGGAACAAGGGTTGTTGAGGTGTCTATCCAATTCCTTTTCTCTTGCTTCATTAGTTGAACTTCATCCATCAATTTCAAATATTGCTGACTGACAATGAATATTTTAGGTAGCCAGCTACCCCGATGCGTGAATATAATTATTATTTGCAATTTCCTAGTGCTGCTAATATCATTTGCTGCACTTAGTTGTCATTGATAATGAATAAACCACAAGTTTGAGATGAAGACGATGGCAAAGATGCATTAGGAAAATTGAACCCTCATCTGGAGCATATGCTCACTACTTTGCACCAAGGATAGCTTTTGCTTTTTCGACACATCAATTTGAAAGAATGTAGTTTTAACATTTCAAAGAATTGCTTGCTACAGGATCTCTTCTTTGGCAGCACCATATCTTTGACCATATCAGGCTCAACCGACAGGGCCTTCATAATATTATTCACCAGAAAAGCATCTTATTTTGAATTTAGAAAATGTATGTTTGGGCCTATGATGGTAGTAAACCAACTTGCTTATTAAAATTGCCTTAAGCTATTTTATTGATATATTTTTCTGTATCGTTCTTGATATTCATGGATTGTGCAATGCATCATTTTGTTTGGACTTGACTCCAGTCATTTTATGATATTCCTCACCATGATAGTGGAACACTGCATGGATCCATATTGTTTTATCGGTGTTGCTGTTTAGGAATTGATTATTTGTCCTTTTTGACTTGTGTTATTAGATTAGTTATTCCTAGACTCATTATCTTCCTATTGGTGTTGATCTTAAGGAGTGGATTATTTGCCATCTTTGAACTTTTATTTCACTACACCAGTTGTGCTCTTCCAACATATTAACTAATGAGTGCAATGAATTCTTTTCATTTTGTTACCGGCACGTTTGTTGTTTGGGCAGATTCATTTGAAAGATTTAGTTTTAGCATTTTAGAGAAATGCTTGCTACAGCTATTCCCTCCAACAAAAGATGCGCTCTGTTCCCTAATAGACCTGTGTGGGATCTGGTAGATTTGGCAAGTGGCTCTCGCTTTCATCATTATATGCATTCTTCATAAGATGTAAGATAATGTTTATGGTTACTTTTTAATCATATTATTATTAACTATTTATTATAGTTATTTATAGAAAAAAGCACCATTTTATTAGTTCAATTCATTGATTCTATGTTCATTATCACTGCATTCATTTAGAATTCGAATGTTGTCTGTTTAATTCAATGGTCTTCCCCTAATTTTATCACCAATTTTCCTAATCAATCTGTGTTGGATTTAACAGTTTTGGCAAGTGCTCTGACTTCCATATTTATTTGAAGAAGTTCTAGATGTTGAAACACAATACTTTTTGTATCTATATGAATTGTTTATCTAGAGTATGCAATGACTCTAATGTTCTTTTAGGTTGTGCTACTGTTTTTTATATCAAGAGGGTCAGGATAAAAAAACCGATGTCAAGCACTTGCAGTGCGGAAAATACTGCTTGAATGTTCTATCTATATGTATTATATGTATAACAATACATATTTGTCTATCCACAACATATATGTCATAGGGATCTTTTTTCATCACATCTGTCAAACTATCAACTTCCTCACTCGTAGAAGTAACTCATCCACCAAATATGATTGCTCATACAGAAACAACTTAATTAAATATAATCATAATTGCAAAAATATTTCAATTTATTACTAATGAAATTCTCATGGCGAAGCGCTGTGGGCATCTACACTAGTACTGCTAAATGCCCAGTTGAAGAAGCCAACAACATTCAAATTAAGGTTCACGGATCACTTGCTAATTATATTATATTATATTTCAATTTAGGTTTGTGTTTAGTCGATTTCTATCTGCCGCTGGAGGCAGAGACATGATGCTGTGTGCAGTGTACTGAGGATCATGGCGAAAACAATTTCGTTCGAAAACAATTTCGTTCAAAATCATTTTAGTTCTATGCTCGATTATTAAAGCTATTTGATCATTTATTTATATATTTTCCCATTTAAACGGAAACATCTTTTTGGCAAATAAAGAAAATGTTTTTAATAAGTTAAAAGGAGCATAATAATAGTGGCAAGTGTCACTCTTACTATTTAATATTTGAATCTTTTGTATTTAATTATTAATATATCTAATGAATTAAATAATCAGTATTAATACTGTACTTACTAGGCTTGACAATATTTTATACGATTCGATAACGCAATATGACACGACATGGAGTTAGGCGATGTAACTTGTTTACATAAACATGTTAAATTGAATTGAACCAACATAACCTAATATGATACGATTAAATCTATTTAATTATGTGTTTATGTGTCAAACTTATTAACCTCTTTAAATATATTAAGTTAAAATTATAATTATACTACACACATTTACTTATACAGATTAAACATGTTATGTCGTGTCAACCTAGTTTTAAACAGGTTGTGTTTGCGTTTCAAGTTTCTGACTTGTTTATTAAATGGATCGTATTCGGATTGGGATACTTTTGACATGAACTCATTTAGGTACGACACGATACGTAAAACTAGGCTTAGTACTTGCTGTCAATATAGTGCCACCAAAAGTTTAGTTCAGCTAAAGAAGCTAGTATCCATGAAACATTGGGTCCAAAGAGTTGCTTCTATAGCAATTATGCTTAGAGAGGACTCAAGCCTAATATTTCAGTCTCACTAAATTGTATGAAAGTGAGTTTTGAACATTAAATGACTGCTAATAGTGGTATTTTAATGGCGATTCTGTGGCTGTCCAATGGAATTTTATAGACTTTTTGGTTCATAATAAGACCACTGTGCTTGGAGAACGTCAGAGGGCCCGTGCCGTCCTCATTGACGTGAACAGTAAACCGGAGACCAAAAGGATTTCCGAATTCCGGTGATGGCCCTCGACTCCGCGTCTGGAAATCATCAACATGCTGGAAAGTGGCGCAATATTGGAGTACCGCAAGGGCATCTTGGTAATATTTGATGAGCCCTCTCTTCTCTTAATTTGGACTTCGGACATGCCCTCCTGGACGCACCTGAACTCTGATGTTCATCCATCGAGGGAAGGTGATGCTTCTCTCTCTCTCTGTCCATACCTCTGTTTCAAAGTCCCTCGTCGGAGAAGAAGCTCTTCAATGTGAAAGGTTCTCTTCTCGCTAGAATAAGAAGAAGACGAAGAAGGGAGAAACATCAAGGTCTGGCAAAAGGGGGCTTGCTTCTGCTATTCTTTCGCGTCTTCGTGGACTTGTAAGTTCGATCCTTACTCACCTCTGTAGGTTGTCTCAAGCAGAAGCTCAACTCGAAGCTTTGATTTGAATAAGGCCCTCTCTATGGTTTTGTATGACAATATTGCATTGACTTTCTTTGTGTTGCATCCGAGGAGCCTAAGCTGGGAATGATTAAAAAAAAAAGAGAGATAATTCACTTGTTATCTTTGTTGATTAGCTATGGGATGCCCATCAAATGTTCGATGAATAGCATTTCTTGCCTTCTCTAATGTCCAGTAGAACGCTTTCTGAGGTGAAATGTCATGAAAATGGAATGCCGTAATTTGGGTTTTATGATCTAGTGTTTATTTTCTGTTCGTAGGCGAATAATAGTTGCTTGATGAGAAGTGATCCTACCTCACCATATGTTGTGAAGAAACACAAACTAAAATATGACAAACGAGTAAATTAGCGTTAAACACTCGATCAATTGCCATAATTATTATTAATCGACGTAATTTGATTTTTTTTTCATCACGATGTTATTGTGAGATAGGTCCATTTAAGATTTTGTCTCGCATGATAGTTGTTATTGGACTAGATAATGATTGATCTTTTCTTCTCATTATGGCAGGCAGGAGGATGGTGGATGCTGTAGTGAACGTTCTTCTTGAAAAGCTCTTGAGCGTGCTCTCTGAGCAGAGTAGCCTCGTGACCGACCTTGGGGAACAGTTCAGGAAAATGCGAGGGGAGCTTAAGATTATGCAGTGTTTCTTGAAAGATGCTGAGAGGCTGAAGAGGAAGAACCTTACCCTTAAAGCGGTGATGGTGGAATTGAGAGAATTGATATATGAAGCAGAAGACATATTGGCAGATTGCCAACTTCATACCTTCGATGGAAATGGAGACTTCTTGGGAAGCAGCTGGTGGAAGGTTTGTGCCAGCCCCTCACAGCTTCCATCCCAGTATCATACAGGAAAGAGATTGAGAGAAATTAATGAAAAGATAGTTGAGATTAGGCAACAGATATCCACTTATCTCGGCGTGCCGCTTCAGAGTCATCCTGAGGTAGGAGATAAACCCCCTAGCCAAGCTCGCTGGAGCTCAGAGGTCTATGATCATACCCAAGTGGTCGGGTTGGAGAATGACACAAGGAAGATAAAAGATTGGCTTTTTGAGGGAGGTCCAGGGATATCCTCTATTGGGTTTGTCGGGATGGGAGGATTGGGCAAGACCACACTTGCCCACACAGTTTTCAATGATAGAGAAATTGATCTGCATTTTGAGAGGAGAATATGGGTTTCGGTGTCTCAGACATTCACAGAGGAGGAGATCCTGAGATGTATGCTTCGAAGCTTGGGGGATGTGGGTCTGTGTGATAATCATGGGGAGTTGTTGAAAAAGATATACTACTTTTTAGTGAGGAAACGATTCTTGCTCGTGATGGATGATGTATGGAGCTGGGATGTTGCTTGGTGGGATAGAATTTACGATGGACTTCCCAAGGTCGACGGAAGTTGCATCATAATCACGACGAGGAATGAACTTGTAGCAAAAAGGATGAGAGTGCCTGATTGGAGAATTCACCGCCCAAAATTTCTCAATGAGGCTGAGAGTTGGCTTCTCTTTAGAAAGATTGCATTCGCTGGCTCGCGAGGTGACTGCAACTATCCTGACCTGGAAATGGTTGGAAAGGAGATTGTGGACAAGTGTAAGGGCCTCCCACTGGCAATAAGAGCCGTTGGAGGGATGATGCTTTGCAAGGAACCGAGCCACCGAGAATGGAAGATGATTGCAGAGCAATTTCAAGATGAGTTGGCAGGAGATTACTCAGACTCATTGAACTTAAAAGCCCTGAAGGCTTCTCTCCAGTTGAGCTATGATGAGCTTCCAGGTCACCTAAAGTCATGCTTCCTCTGCCTCTCTCTATATCCTGAGGATTGCATCATAAACAAAGAGCAATTAATATATTGGTGGATTGGGGAAGGTTTTGTTCCAACAAGGGGCAAAAGATCTGTGATTGATGCTGGAGAAGATTGTTTTTCTGAACTATCAAACCGGTGCCTCATAGAAGTCGTTGACAAGACTTACAACGGGACAATAATTACGTGCAAGATTCACGATATGGTTCGGGAGTTGATCATGAAAATTGCAAAGGACGACTCATTCTTTGACCTGAAAGATCTTATTACTTGCCGCCACTGGGGAATCAACAACACCACCATCCTGCACAATACTTTTCTAGGGAATCAGAAGCTCCGGACATTGTTGTCTACGGCAAAAACTGGTGAAGTCAACAAAGTTGCCTCCAGTGCTGCCAGGAGTTTTCTTGAGTGCCGATATTTGCGGGTGTTGGACCTCTCCAAGTCGATATTTGACATACCTCTCTTTACCCTGTTGAGGCAAATTGGGTTCCTGCGGCATCTGACTTACCTCAGCTTAAGCAATACTCACCCGTTGGTTGAGGTCCCACAGTCCTTGGACAAACTTCAGGGCCTTCAGGTTCTTGACCTGAGTTATTGTCAGAATCTGAGGATTCTTCCGACTTCGTTGACCACCTTAAAGAATCTCCAGGTAGTTGATGTGGCTCACTGTGGTTCCCTCCAATACTTGCCCCGGGGGATGGGGAGCCTGCCTGGGCTTGAGGTATTGCTGGGCTTTAGACCTGCAAGACCAGGCCAGCATGGAGGCTGTCGTATTTCCGAGCTGAGGAACCTGACCCGGCTGAAGAAACTTGGGTTGCAGTTCACTCGGGGTGATGAGATCGGAGAAGGTGAGGTTGACTCGCTATTGAATCTTCAACACTTGGATTTTCTCTATATTAGTTGCTTTGACAGCCAAGGAAGCGACCTTGTAACCAAGCTTGAGATGCTGTCTC
This sequence comes from Lagerstroemia speciosa, assembly GCA_037672795.1. Classification (NCBI taxonomy): domain Eukaryota; kingdom Viridiplantae; phylum Streptophyta; class Magnoliopsida; order Myrtales; family Lythraceae; genus Lagerstroemia; species Lagerstroemia speciosa. Next base: position 7,602,434 of record CM075299.1, read on the forward strand.
CACCTCGGAATCTCCACGAGCTATCTCTTAAGTTCTACCCTGGGCATACGAGCCCGATGTGGCTCAGGCCTGACTCGCTTCCCAAGCTTACATATCTTTCAATCTCATCGGGGAATCTTGCAAAGATGAGCCAGAGCTTTTGGGGGAGCAAGACAAACGTCTGGAACATTAGAGGTTTGATGTTAGACTCTCTGTCAGACTTGGCAGAGGATTGGTCGAATTTCCGAGCAGCAATGCCTTACCTGCGGGTTGTGAGCGTCTGCTGGTGCCCGGAGCTGGAGTCATTCCCGATCGAAGATGTTGGATTCCGAGGGGGTGTGTGGACAAAGGGTGAGAAGCAGAAATAATTTAGGCCATCTTTATTGAAGCCAAACTGCAAGTGGTTGGATTGCAATATTTCCCCGAGGATCGGGTGGTTTCACGCTGCGCTGGTAACATCCCGAGATCTTTCCACGGTCCAAATGCAGTGTAAATGCTGAAAGAGGACTAGAATAGGTATGCATCGATTTGTTGTCTGATTTGTCCATCAAAATTGAGCAGATTCTTTGGGGGAGATGAAAGCATTTTTAGTGACAGATTGATTAATGATGCAGTTACAATTTTATTGCTTCTTTGATTCTGGAAACAGTGTTTAATAATAAACGGATAAGATTAAATTATTTTAAGGTTTTTTTTTAATTTTATAAATAATCAAATTTTATTAATTTCTGATACTAGTTAATACTGTTACGTGATATACATATTATAAGACTTTCTCTTACTTCAACGGCTCTGATTTTTGGGTGAAGTTTCCTTTCAAAATGGCAAGGTCACAAAAAGACAACGGACTGTTTAAGTGGTTTGATGTTTAAATTGAATTTCGATTTGACTCTTACTAGATGTCGACCCATATTATATACGGAATTGTCCATTGTATAGTTGAATATAAATCTTACTTTTGACAATTGAGTATTATTTTCATAAATAGTTAATATTTAAAGAGTGCATAATAAGTAAATAAATAAAACATATAATAATTAGAAATAGAAATTTAGATAGTAGTAATTTGGTCATTGTAGTTGTATGAGTAATTTACCAAGGGGGGTTGGGCCGAGTGGTAAGCAGCTCGGTGCCGCTTAAGTTCGAGACCTCACGTACGCAGACACCCCCCTTGGGAGCCTCACCCGCCATTGCCAGGCGTGCGACTCGGGGCGACCAACGGATTAGTCAAGTATGGTTGGCTGAAAGATGTCATCTCACCGCTGGTGGGACTTGCTTGGATACCGTGGCTGGCGACCAAAAAAAAAAAGTTGTATGAGTAATTTACCACTTCATTCTCATTTGTCTATTTTTTATTGGTCAAAAAATATATTTATTTAGGTATTTTGGAGAGTTCAAAAGTGACACCAACTAATCACATTTCTCCTATATAATAATATATAACTGGAAAAAAATTATAATGAGGAGAGTTTTATTCCTTAGTAGACTGATCTAACTTGAACTTGGATGAGATAGTAAAAAAAATAGAAGAAAGGTAACAGAGTTTTTTGCAAGTCTAAGTCTAATGAGAAGTATCAAACAACAGATTATCTGAAGATAGCAAAACCGTTTCCATGGCTCAGCCTTGCTTTACGAATGTTGAGGAGGCTGTGTTTGCCTTAGTCAGTAAAATGGAAGAATAATTTATATTCATCCATGCAAATTATACCATTGTTTATTTATTTATTATATCGCTTGATTGCAATAAATGCCATGTAAATCACCCTTCAACTAGAGGTGTAAATGAGAGAGTACAATTCGTGAACAGTTTTGATCCGGCTTGATTTTAATGAGCTCGAGCTCGAGCTCGGCTTGGCTCGGTTCGTTAGTTAAACAAGTCAAGTGAAACCTAATAATATTCGACTCGTGAAACTCCTGAGTTTAAAATTTTTTTTATTTTATATAGCAATAATTACAATTATTTTTTAACTCTAAAAAAATTAAAAAATAATATTATCATCTCAAATTCTTATTTAAAACCATTGTTTCATTTTTTCCATCTTTCTCTTTAGTTTTTCTCGCTCTATACAATTGACACAACAATTCCGTGCTTGAATTATATTTTCTTTCTCGGCTTAACTCGTATACGCTCAATGAGCCTATGCTTATTTTAATGAGTCGAGCCCAAGCCTAAAACATTGGGCTCTGTGTAGCTCAAGCTCGGGTCCCGAGCTTACAATTCACTAAACGAGCCGAGCTTGAACATTATAAGTGGGATTCATCTCGGCTACCTTCAACTATCGTAAAGTCACCCAAATACTTGAAAGTGAACAATTAATTTATATAAAGAAAAAGTAAATGAAATTTAGCATTACACAGTCTATATATATCTTAATATTTCGAAGAAATATCGATTAAGAAATACTAGTGGTTAGTTAGATATTAAATTTCTACATATTATTATTATCATATAAAAGTGGCACAAATTTCAGCTATCTTTTTATCTCATTATATTAATTGTATAAATTATAAACTCAAGCAACCGTACTATACACAAGAAATTATCAATTTAATTGTCGGCGACAAAGTTTTGTTATTTTTATTCTATTAATAATCATTGATAACATTTTATAATATTTTACAATTGAATATTAATTTTTCATAATATTATTAATATGAGAAAATGTATCATGGATAAATAAAAAAATGATATATAATTAAAAGAATTAGAGAGTAGTTATGATCTTTAGTGATAGTTATCTATACCATCATATGCAAATGTCTATTTGTTTGGTGACTTTTTTGATTTTCCATCTTTGACATTTACCTAATTGACATATTAAAACTTATAATGTAATATGTTTTATAAAATTTACCATATATTGATAGTCCTATAAATTTACCATTTCTCCTAAGTTAATCCTATAAGTTAAAAGTGGTCTTTTCAATCCTAAATATTTACTCCGTTACACATTTTAAGTCCATTCCATGAATTTCTGTTAAATAACCGGTAACCTGGACTAATAGCGTTACTTCCTTTTATTTTTACCATTAATATTCCGATGTGGCAAGGGAGTTGGCATTTCTTTTATGTCAAATACATGACATGGCATCGTATGGTTCGGTTCGGTTTTTCATTTTTAAACAAATAGACTAGTTGTTCTTTGACTGGAAAATTTCAAATCAGACAATTCGTGTGCCACATCAGAAGAGTAACGGTACAAATAAGAGAAAGTAACGTCGTTAGTCCACGTCAACGGCTATTTAACAGAAATTCACGGAATGTACTTTACACGTGTAACGGAGCAAATATTTAGAACGGAAAATATCACTTTTAAATTTATAGGGCTGACTTATGAGAAATGATAAACTTATAAGATTGTTAATGCAATTCTCTCTCCTAAAAACTAATAAAACTTTATATGGTTATGCATTGCAATGATATAATAAGAAATCACAAAAAAATGGTTTAATTAAAAATAGTTATAACAAATGCTCGAATGATAAATATTCATTTACTTATTTATCACAATTTCATTTGTATCTTTTCACATCGGGTGGTGAGATGCGCTCTCCAAGCAATTTCTCCAAAGGCTTTTTTTAACCTAAGTGGATGATCAGAGTGGTGGAACGTTTCTTTCCCTTAAATAAGGTTTCGGATTTAATTCTTGTGAACAAATAAAATTTGCCTTGGGGAGCTTTATTCTTAGTAGGTCCACCCTACTCTAACTAAATTAGTTAGGATCTGTTAAATTTCTAAATACCAGTAGTATAGACCGAATTTATCCAAAGACTTCGGTCATATGGAGGTGGATCTACAAAAATGTGGACTATTTTGCAATACATCAAAAATACAAGTGGTGATTTCGGAACTTTCCACAGGCCCTTTTGGAACAACATTCCGACAAAATTGGAAGGGAAGCTTGTCGGTCTGAGATAGATATAGATAGCTGAGTTCGACCGGTAAAGCCTTGAATTTCAGTGGCTGGATCACCCAGAAACGCTCACTAACTGATCCTTAACAATAATTATCAGGAAAAAAATCCTTAACAATGGTGGGATTCTGTTTTTGCGGTTTAGCTCAGTGCCCATTAATGTGCAAATCTCGAGAAATGCTCTGCTCCGGAGATTCTCCCATCTTTGGTACCCCTCTCCGACTTCCTCGCTTCTTTCTAATCTTTTTGGTTCGGCATGTTCTTCATGTCTCGTGCAATCTATAGATGTTTGGTCTTACTAGATCTTTAATGACATTACATTTACAAGATCAATTTTAGTATTGATTGTTTAGTTGATCTGATATATTCGCAGTCGAATGCGAAAGTTCGAATATTAAGCAGCGGCAGTGGCGAGTTCACCACTGCTACAGCATTTCTTGCATGAGTTTGTTGGAAATTAGAAACAGTTTTTTCTGCAGCATGGATAAGATGAAGAAAAGGGAAGGAAAGAGCTTTACATTGTTTGGATGTTATTGCTCGCACCCTTTTGTCTAAAATAACATTTAATGAATAAGAAGAAAAGTCCAGTTTGGGATGAGATTGCTTGTTTTCACGATAGAGGAGGAAAATTAAATTATGTTTTCTCGTACTGTGCTTGATTTCCTTTTTTTTTTTTGTGGTTTTTGTTGTTCATTGTATGATGTACGCAGGCATTTGACAAGAACTATTAGTGCTGGCAAAGTAATCAAAATTTGAAATGGCAACAAAAGGGAAAACCATGCCAGGATCCTTACCCCCCCGGACACGGTAATCCTTGGTTCTCTTGGCTTCTTTTTTGTTCTTTTAACTTGTTCACCTGCCGATTCGTTTCCATATATCGATGGAAAAGCCGGTGTTAAGATCCATATGGTTCGATGGATCATTGAGATTAAAAGATTGTATGAACACTTACATGAAATCTAAATTACGATTATCAGCTTCAGTTGTACTGCGGCAACATTTTAATCTCAGTTGTCAATTCATCATTTTCCTGGAAAATGGATGGTAAATGTAATATTATGAAAGCATAAGATTATCTCTTTATTTTTTTGTTTAAATGAACAAGCGGAAAAAAGTTTTAATGGATTTTTCATGCAAGGAAACAGAAAACTGGAGACATGATTTGAAACCACTGGGAGCAAATCTTATTGTGGAGACAATTTTGAGCAGATGGATACAAGGATGCTGCTGATTGCTTGTGTTATTTACTGTACTTATGCGGGTAAAGATAGATGCGAGGTTGATTTCGGTGAACACAAGAGGAAGAAGAACAAGATCGTGTCCTTCAAGAAGAAAGCAATGAGCTCCTCCAACAAGTTCCGAGGTTCTCTGACAAGCGTAGGAATCGAGGATGTGCATGACGCTGAGGAGTTGAAGGCGGTTGATGCCTTCAGATAGGCACTTATTCTGGAGGAACTGCTGCTCTCAAAGCGAATTGAAGGCGCTTTAGCATGAGTTGTTCCTTGAGAGTTCTACGTAGTACAAAGCGAATTGAAGATTCTTCTCCGTATTTCACATTCTCAGTAGAAAGAAACTTATTATGGTTGCTTCAAAGAACTTCTTCACTTACCTAGTGGAAATAGACTCATTATCCAACATAATGAAATTATTTTTCAGTTAATTCGACTTACAACCTGACAGATTTTACTATTGACTTATAGGTTTTTGAAGGCCAGAAAGTTTGACACTGAGAAGACAAAACAAATATGGGCGGACATGCTCCAGTGGAGGAAGGAGTTTGGTGCCAACACTGTCATGGAGGTATCCTACCCATCAATTCCGCTTATCCAGACTCCTTTTTCAACGATGGACACTTTAATATTAAATTTGTTCTAGAGAACTGAGAGAATGTTTCTAACTACCTTTTATTTTGCTCATTTTTCTAACAAGTTAAAGAAGAAATAGCATCTAAAATCACACATCCCACTTTTCCTTATTATTTTGTCATATGACATAAGAAACGTGTAGAACATCACAAAATCTCAGTTACTTTCATGGAGTATTAAGTTCTTTTATTTAATTTTCTCATTTCTTCAATTATCAAGGATTTTTGGTTTGGAGAGTTCAAGGGAAGTCCAGAAGCATTACCCACCAGGAAACCATGGAGTGGACAAGGAAGCATGGCCAATGTACATCTAGAGGCTTGGGCAAGTGGATGCAAACAAGCTCATGCAAGTGACAAACATGGATCACTATTTGAAGTATCACGTTCAGGAATTTGAGAGGACTTTAAATGTTAAGTTTCCAGCATGTTCAATTGCTGCAAAGCGACACATTGATCAGAGGACCAGGATCCTTGATATGGATGGAGTGGTTCGTTTGATTTCAAATAGTCATTATTGTATACGTGTAAGGCAAACATTTGTATCTTCGCGAGGAAGAAGGGATCATGTATATGCTAGATTGGGAATAATCCTAGGACCAATTTTTGAGAAGGAAAGTGGGTAACACTTACTGAGATTATAGAGATTCCTTACAAAACAAGTGCAAGGCAGCTACGTGTTTCACAAAGTGTTTAGGTTTCGCATGTACTACATGTCATGTGCATAATCGGTTCAAGGTGTTGAACTTAGAGCATCCAGTGATTTTTCATCATCTTATTAACATTTTTCAGGTGACATTAGGCAATCCATGAAGATTTATCATATCTTTGCTTTCTTTTAGGTAGTTATAGAAATCTTTTACTAGCTTGGCATAGTTGATGGTTTCTCTTTTGAAATTAGTTTTTTGAGAATATTATAGTTTTTTGAGATATTATATTTTTTTGGTTGTCTTTACTGGTATTTTATCTTTTCCAAGAAGTGGTAGAACACTCTTTATAAGCTTTAAAAATTCTTCTCTTTTTTTACTAACATGAGTTAGTTCTAGTGGTAAGTCACTTACTTCCTTTAAGTAAATATCTCGGGTTTAAGTTTTTATAAATAGGGAAAACTCATTCTAGGAGAGGTTTATTCCTTAATGGGCCGACCTGACTTGAACTGGATTAGTTAATAGTCCAAAGGGTTTTTGGATATTTGTCTTTTAAATAGTAAAGCTTTTTTAACGTAGTGTGGCTTCTTAATCTCATTTGACACTAATTTAAGAATTTTTCTAAAAATAATTCAGATTAATTTTCAGACTTTTTTGAAAATGAATTTAAAGAAGAATTGTTGGAACACCTTCTCAAAAACATCCCAGCAATTGAAGTATCACTTTTCACAAATGTAACTGAATGCTATACTGCCAAGCTTTGTCCCTTTGCCAAAGCGCACTTTTCCTTCGATCTTCAATTAAAATGCAATTGGTTTTGCAAGGATTTAAGCAACTTAGTAAAGCTGCTAAGGACCTTCTCACATATATTCAGAAGATTGACAGTGACAATTTATCCTGAGGGACAAATTTCTCCACACTTTGCAAAAGAAATGAACCGCTGTGTTTTCATTTCTATCAATAAACCTTTTATAGAGTGCTATTTTCAGACGTTGTTAAAATCAGACAGGACTCTGGTTCAATTAAAATATGTCAGTGTCTTCTTCGCTTTTTACGTGCAGGTTGATGCATGGCAACAATCAAATTGATTGGATGGTTCACTTTACGACATTGGCTAAGAGATTCGTTGCTTATTCTTTTATTGATGAAAATTCTTTTAGTAGCAAACCTTGGGCATCTGAATCTTCTGAACCTATTGATTAGGATAAATCCATGCTTGAATGTGATAGTTTAGCGTGGATATGTCACCACACGACAGTCCGCTCTTAAATCACTTGACAAAATTTTAGAGTTATTTGCCTTTGAGAGGGTACCCTGGTGGTTTGGACATAGTATATCTATCTCGGAGTTCCTGGGTTCAAACCCCATAAGGGGCAACTCTCTCAAGGGTGGGGTTTATGCCCTCGAGCCTGTTAGGCTTCACATGGTTTAACTGAGACACGTGATTTACAGGCTATTACGTGCCTCCCGGGGAAGGCTCTTGTGTCCACCCCTAGGGGCTCCCCTCCCCAGCTGGGCTCGAAGAGCCCGAATACCTCCGTCATCAAGGAAAAAAAAAAATTTTAGAGTTATTTTGTCAATTATTTCACTGATTCAACAAACGTGATGTGACTAATATCTTTAAGATAAACTATCATTTTCGTTCTTAATATTTCTCACAGCCATCTTTTTATGTTCAACCTACTTTTACTATTAATATCGTCATCGATGTTTAAAAATCCCTACTAGTTGTCCTAATGTTTCATATGATTATCATTTTTGTCCCATATGAATGGACTAAATTATTAGGAATTTTTAAATATTGAGGATGGAAATGGTGAAAATGGACTAAACTACTAGAATTTTTTAAACATTGAGGATGATATTTATAGCAAAATAGGTAAGGACAAAAGTGATGATATCAAGGACAAAAATGATAGTTCACACTATATTTAACTATGCTTTTCAATACTGTACATTGACCAATTGTTTTATTTTTTTACAATAAACCATGAACTTGAAGTCTATGTCTTGTCTTATTCACTAGCCGGTTGGACCTTGATAACTTTTTGTTATTTGTATTGCTTATTTTTATAATGATACATGGTTTTATTGCAGTCCTTGAACGACATGTTTATCCTAAATGCCGGCTCCGGATTCAGAATGTTGTGGAACACGATTGAGTCATTTCTTGACCCAAAGACCATTGCCAAGATTAATGTAACCTCTCGCATCTAGATCTTCCAACTTCTTAAAATTGAACCATTGATTGAAATTAATATAATCTCTTACTTGTCAAGTTCTTGGTAACAAACATCGGAGCAAATTAATCGACATAATTGATGCAAGGTAATTGTCCTTCATTCATCAGCCTTTTCTATTCTCCCCACTATTGAACTGATGGATCTTCGCTGAGAATTTAAATTTTTGGAAATTTTTTACCAGCGAGTTGCGAGATTTCCTTGGAGGCACCTGTAGCTGTGAGGGTGGTTGCGTGATTTCTGACAAAGGCCCCTGGAATGATGCAGAAATTCTGAAGGTAACTAAATCTCTCCCTCCCTTCATTAGAACTGTAAAGCAAGAAGCTGAAATTTTGCCAAAACTAACTAATATTTTCAGTAAAAAAATGCCTTAAACTTCAATGAACAGATGAATACACTGGCAATAAACATGGCGCAGTGACCTTTTCTTTAGATGGCTTTACTATTTTTCCTCCTCTATATGACATGGGCAATAGTTTTTAAATTGTCAGAAATGAGACTCAAGCACTTGGCTGCTGCCTGAACGTCATGAAATTAGAGAGTGAAAGAAGCAACTAAATAACTGGATGCTAGAAGAACTAGCAATTTCAAAAGAACACAACAAAAGTTTCAGACATAGTAACAATAAATTTCTTGCAATGCAGATAACATTGTGTTAGTATAATAGTATCAGTTAGAATTTATACTCAATATAAGTTTTACAGGCCTATTCACTTAACTAGTGCATCATGGGATCTAATATCTCATTTTGTTGGTGCTCTTCTACGTGGTCCAAAATGGAGATCATCAGTGCAGGAAATCTACATTTAAGGCCACCGATGAGAAGACAACCTTAAAGGCTGTGGTGGAGCACCCCAAGATTTATCCTCCATCCAGATGCTCAATCAGATTTTACCTTAATTTTTATCATTAGAAAACCTATTACTAAAATTCAAGTTAAATTATTTGTCCATTGATTTAAAGGAACTTGACTCGTCTGAGTCCAGCAAATGTAAGGATATGTGTGTTGTACAATATTGGCAAAATCCTCAACTACAGAAAGACAATGCATAACACTCACTGGTTCCTCACTTTCCAAAAAAGGTAAAATGAAATATACTTCCTTTGACTTGAGTTTAAGGTAGTAATGTATAAATCTTATTGATATGTGTTTCTTAACATAAAAGAAGAAATGATTTTTCATTATCTTCTATTTGGCTAGTTTCTATATAATGAGACCCATCTAGCGCTCATCTTTTGATTGCTACAAAACTGCAGATTTCGTTTAGCAATTGAAAGTTTGAGTCGTTTAGCTGAATTGTGTGCCATCTCTGTGGTCGTGTATTGTATTATATAGAATACATAATATTGTGTAAAGATAAATACAATGATTCTGTACAAAAATAGAGTAGCTATACATAGAAAGAATTAATTGTAATTTGTTTCCTTTGTTGTATTATCAGTATCTCTATCAGTCCCTCGCAAGCGCAATGTGGACAGTAGAACGTTGAGCTTGGATCGCACCTCGATGAATCGAGAAGAGGATAGTCCCTTGGTAAGACAATCGACAAGCTGATCCTCCGATCGTACAAATTGGATAGACAGTTGTTTTCGTATGAACCAATCTCAGACGAAGTGATAGTCTATCTCAATATGTTTTGTTCGGGCATGAAAAGTAAGATTTGTCGTGAGGTAGATGGCAGAGACATTGTCACAACAAAGTGTTGGAGGTTGAGTCAGAGAACAACCCAATTCACGGAGTATGATTGGATCCAAATAATTTCGGCAGTTGCATTTGCGAGGCTCTTGTATTCAGACTAAGTACTGGATCAAGCAATGGTATGTTGCTTTTTGGAAGACCATGAGATAGGAGTAGAGCCAAGAAATATGATAAAACCACTAACAGAGCGTCGATCATTTGGATTGCCTGCCAATCGGCATCCGAATGACCTAATAGAGAGGAAATGGAGCCAAGTCGAAGCAGAAGTTCATGATTAATTGTACCTTTGAGATATCGAAGAATTCTCTTGACAGCAGACCAATGACTGTCAGTTGGTTTGATGCATGAATTGGCATACTTGATTGACTGCATATGTGATATCAGGTCTTGTCAAGGTGAGGTACTGAAGACTCCCAAAAATACTGTGATAAAGGGAAGGTTCTTCAAAAGGATTCCCCATGGTGACAGAGAGTGGGGAACCTGGGCAAGTTGGCGATGTTAGTGATTTACACTCAAGCATTGAAGTCTAGGACAAAAGGTCATAAATGTATTTGGACTGAGTGAGATGGAGACCAAGAGAGCTTGAGTGAGCTTCAATGCCAAGGAAGTAGTGAAGAGAGCCAAGATCCTTCATAGCAATTTCTCTATTGAGAGAAGCTAGAACAAGATTGAATGGTGCTCCTGGTGTATCGGTGAGGATGATGTCATCCAAATAGACAAGTAGCAAAATAATGTATGACTGTTGTCGGAGGACAAAAAGTGAGGTATCTGCACCAGATCCGGAGAAGCCAATTTCATGAAGGAAATTACTGAGACGCTGAAACCATACTCGGGGAGCCTGTTTCAATCCATAAAGTGATTTTCTGAGTCTGCAGACATGAGCCAAGCGAGTTTTGTCAATGAATCCAGGAGGTTGTTCCATATACACCTCTTTAGTGAGATGGCCATGGAGAAAAACATTCTTGTCATCTAGTTGACGAATGGGCCATCGTAATGAAACTGCAATAGAAATGATGGTTTGGATTGTTATCGGCTTAATGATGGGACTAAATTTTTCCATGTAATCCACTCCTTCTCTTTGATTGAAACCTTTTGCGGCCAATCAAGCTTTGTAACAATCAATTGTCCCATCGGCTTTGCGATTGACTCGATACACCCATTTGCAGCCAATGACATTCTAAGAAGAAGAGGAGGGAACAAGATCCCAAGTATGATTCTGTAGTAGGGCTTGGTATTCTTTGTGCATAGCAGTGCGCCATTGAGGGTGTTTGTGCACACTGTGGAAGGACTTGGGTTCCTAGAGATCACTGGAGACAGAAAAGGCAGTAGGATGTCTACATATCGTAAAACGAGGAGAAGCGAGAGTACTCCTACAAGAGCGAGTAACCATTGGATGTGTCCGATGAGAGTCCGCCCTACTAGTCGAAGCCTCCTGTGTCATGTCCATAGAACTTGTGGATTGGGACGGGGCTAGGGCAACTGGTGGTACAACATCAACTGATGTGGGAAGGAGAAGGATTAGAATAGTAGAGAGGAACAGGAAGGTGAGAGGAAGTAGAGGCGCTTACATCAGTCAATTTTGTGGTAGCAATGGAGGGCTGTGTATAACCCACCATGATAGATGTTGGTGAGTGAAAAGGGAAGGACAATTCATCAAATATAACTTGGGGAGAAATGAATACCCAACCAGAAATAGGATCAAGACATCTATACCCTTGATAATGTGAAGGATATCGTAGAAAAACGCATGGACGAGAGCGAGGGTCAAGCTCATGATGGAGGTAAGGTCCGAGATAGGGTAAGCAAAGACAACCAAAGACATGTAACTTGTCATAAGTGGGTGTTTTTTGATAAAGAAGCTGGTAAGGAGACTTAAATTTAAGAGATTTAGTCGGTAAGCGGTTAATGAGGAAAACCACTATTTCAAAAGCATAATCCTGGGTGAGGTAGAGGCATGATGAAGGAGAGTCAGACCCATATTGACTATGTGACGATGTTTACGCTCTACAGAGCCATTTTGTTGAGGAACATGAGGTTAGGAAATTCTAAGAAAAATTCCATGATCTTGCAGTTCTTTTTGAAATGCAGTAGACAGGAATTCCTTGGCTCCATCGGATTAAAGAAATTTGATTTTCTGATTAAAGAGATTTTCAACTTGTAAGTGGAATGCACGGAAAATTGATAAGACATCGGAATGAGATTTCATCACATAATACCATGAGTACTTGTTGTAATCATCCAAAAAATGAATATAATAAGAGTGGCCAGTATGAGAGGAAATCGGTGCAGGTCCCCAAATATCAGTATGAATAAGTTAAAAGAGAGTAGTGCTTTTATTCAATGTGTTAGGAAATGAACAATTGACAATTTTGCCCATTTGATAGGTAGAGCAAATTTTATTAATGTTATCATTATTCAGAGAAAGACAAGAATGCAATAATTGACGAACAATAGAAAATGAAGGTGACCTAGTCGATTATGCCAAAGGGAAATAGACTCGGATGTGGAGAGAAGAGCTTGTGGTGGACGCCAACATCTATCATGCAGCTGGAGATAGTAGAGCCCATCCTTAACTGGTCCCTGCAGAAGCGCCTGGTGTGTTTGAAGGTCCTGGACAACAAAAAAATTGGGGTGAAATTCAAAATAACATGAGTTATCATGGGCAAATTTTGAGATGGAAAGAAGATTTTTTGAGATATTTGAAGCATATAAAATGTTATTCAGATGTAAGGAGTGAGTGGCAGATGGTAAAAGAGAAGATCCAGAGGCAAGCACGGGTATAGATTTACCATCACCAATGAAAAGTTGATCATCACTATGTTGATTATCTCGGATACTCAGATTATCCAAATTAGAGGTCACATGATGTGTTGCACCAGAGTCCACATACCAATCCAGGTCGTGGACACTTGACGAGGAAGCCTGAGCCAAGTAAGCCTGTGCACCAGAAAAATCATTAAACTGGCAATACATGGCAATATGACCAGGACGATTACAATGTTGACAGATAATGGGGCTTGATCCGGTCAGCCTAGAATAGAGAGGTGGGCTTGGTTGCTCACTGAATAGGAGTAGGTTCGAGAATTAGGGCCTAGGAGAGCTTGCTGATGTGGGCTGGAATGAAAATGCTGAAGACGGCCCAGAGTATTGGACCGGGACAGATTGCGAGTCTGGGAGAAATTGTGCTGCCCTGTCCAGTTGGATTGCTCGCCACGAGAGTCACGAGGCTGACCCGACTGACCTGTTCGGGTATTATCTCCTTGACCCGAGTGTGTAAAAACTTCCAGCTCCTGCCCTAGCATCTCGTCTGCCTCTAACAGAGCGTCCTTTGCCACCTCCTTAGTGCTGGTCGACGAGCCGTCCAGCCACAAAAATCGCCTATGCCAGAGCAGCATCGAGGAATCCGCCAGTTGTAACAACTGGTCCGACGAGTCTGAGTAAGTTCTTCTGGCCTAGTTATTAAGAAGCAATGCACAGAGCTCATCGGTGCTCATCATAGGGTTATCTTTGGATAGAGCCAAAACCAGAGGCTCCCAGTCACGTCCTAGGCTAGTGACAATTGCACGATTGAGTTGGGCAGCAGATTTGGATTTCCCAATTTGCGCAAATCGATGGGCGAGGTGCTTAACAGAGTTGAGATAGTCGAGCATGGGCGTCGAGTTCTGCTTGATGTCATGCCATTGCTGATTGAGAAAGTCTTCCTGTACTGCTGTCTGTGAATCAAACAAAGTAGCAAGGGTGATCCAGGCTTCATTACTAGTTTTAGCTGCAAGAAGATTGTTACTGATTTCTTTAGTCACATAAATTATTAGGCAAGCGAGTGTGAATTTGTCACGTGTAACCCAGAGTCGATAAGTTGGGTTCGGTTCAGCCTTGCCATCCTTCTCAATTGTCATCTCCGGTGTAGGAATGGTGCCCTCAGCATATTTGAGGAGGTCGTAAGATTGAAGGAGCGCTATCATGATTCCTCTCTAGAAGTGGTAGTTCTGTCCATTAAGATTGATTGGGATGTTCGGGAAAGATGTTGGAAGGGGAATTTCAAGGTTTGCCATGGTAGGAAAGGTGAGAAAGGCTGATTGCAGGAAGAATGCCGTCTGCAGGATTTAAGGGCAGTGGACAAGTGTGTGGGAAGGACAGGGGCTAAGGGCAGTGGATGAATGTGTGGGAAGGACAGGAAAGGATTGTAGTGCCCAGTCAACGCTTTGATACCATGAAAGTTTGAGTAGTTTAGCTGAATTGTGTGCCATCTCTGTGGCCGTGTATTGTATTATATAGAGTACACAATATTGTGTAAAGATAAATATAATGATTTTGTACAAAAATAGAGCAGCTATACATAGAAAGAATTATTTGTAATTTGTTTCCTTTGTAGTATTATCAGTATCTCTACTAGCAATAATTGGAAGAAATCTTTTAAGTATGATCTAGCATTTGAGAAGCTTCTACGAAATGCGATATTTGCCCTATCAAAAGGCATATTAAATTATTTGTCTATCTTATGATCAACATCAAGTAGGATATAGCTACATGGGACCAGAAAAATAAAATTGAATTCATTCTCTCTCAGGGTTTTCTTTCCCGAGAGTCTTTTCCTTGATGCAACAAACTCAATGGGATTTGAGATTACTTTTGGTACTATAGGACTAGTCTCAACTAGTTTCTCCATTTTTATTTTTGGCGAACATGATTATTAACAATCAGAGATTTAGCATACAAGTCTTAGATATATCGAAATTGGGTTAGATTAATCAAGTCAATGTTAACAATAATCTATCTGGTCTGGTTGCTAGAAATGAACAAAATTACCATTGTGAGTTAGAGGTGAAGTGCTATGATCACTAATGAAATAGGCTGAAATTGACATGCATTCAAATCTGAACCAACAACTTATGAATTGCGTTTTATGTTCTTCTGTAATTCTCAATTTTGGTTTATATATTTTTCATATATACATGTGGCTCTATCGAATATGATATGGCCCATGAGCCCATGCCTTGACCAGTTAGACATATTGTCCAGTTCTAATATTTGTGCTACATGGTGACCCTAAATGACCCACTCACCAATTTACCTAGGACATGGTTAATTTCTTATAAACCTGTCACATTTATGAGATATCATTCTTTAGCTCAGGGGATTCAATTCTGCTTTCGAACTTTCACAATTGCAAAACCATGATCTTCCCCAAAGAGCAGGAATAGAGCATTATCCGATGCAAAACACATGCAAGGCCCAAGCTGATGGTTTTGGATCCCAGATTGTGAGGGCAATCATGGCATTCGTTGGTGGTCTCGCGACCATCATTAGGGTGTCCCGAGCAGTGCCCAATAGGCTTACTGGCCAATCCCATGTTCAAGGGACACAACATTGGCCTATCTTCTCTCTCTTCTTCAGAATAGTTTGCAATAATCAAGCACATGGTAAAGTTGGAGGAGAAGTTGAACATGATGAGCTTGATGTAGGCAGCCATATCTGCAGAGAAGGAAGAGATGTTGAATGTTGCTGTCAGTCGAGTCAGTACCTTGGAGAAGGAGCTTGCTGCAACTAAAAATGTAACTCTCAAATCCAATTGGTGAATTGTTTGCCTTTTCAGTTTTGTGGAATAAAGAATATTCTTTCACTATAAAGAGAAGAAAATATGAGCTTATGCTTGACTTAATAATTTTGGAGACAAAAATTTGAGATGAAGTGATCGTTATTGATGTTGGAAAAATGGCTCTGATATGAATGTGAAATTGTGCTCTTAAACTTAAGGGAATTTTGTTTGGACGTAAGTTCATGGATTAATTTGTGTGGGTTAGATTTAGAAGAGCCTATGAAGAGCCCACAAGAGCACATGGTGGATTGGTGGAAACTTAATCCCACATTGATAAAGGAAAGCAATTTTAAAGGATTTATAAGTATGGAATGTAGCTATGGTGAGTAATCTTTTCAGCTAATGATACAACTTACCCAAAGGCCCTTGCGCCTGCACTGGGATGCATTCGTTGAGTTTTGCCATTTCCGGTAATTTTTTTTTAATTTCCTTCAATAAACCGACCTAGGATTCTTGTCTCTTCAGGTTTCGGGCAATTTAGGACAATTAACACCGGATTAAGGGTACATTAAGGCATAGAATTAAGAGCCGGCCTTACTAAGCTTCTGCCTAAAGAAACTGGCCAGATCAATCAATAGTTAAAGGATAAGTTTCACGGGAGCAATGTACATTAAGGCATAGAATTAAGAGCTAGCCTTAATAAGGGCTCTTAATACTTGGTTTAGCCTTTTTAATGGCCGATTTGATGCAATTAAGGGCCAGTTCAGGCCTTTAATTCTTGGTTCTCTACCAATTAAGTCACCAGCCCTCCACCACCCTATAAATAGGACCCTCATCCATAGGTTCTAGCAAATCATTCGAGCATTCTCCTCTTCTCCCTGCATTCCAACATCATTATCTGGTGGTTTCCAGCCTCGATTTCGGTTTGCTGATCAGCTTCGAGTTTCGTGACCTTGAGCTGAGCAATTGTTATATTTTGGGAGGGGACTAATAAGTCTTAAGGAAATTGTGACCGTCATAGGTCTCAACGATAAGTAAAATTTTTCCTTTGGTAAATTATTTCGTATTTTTATATTCTTCTATGCTATTATTCTTCATTTCAAAAGGTATTGTCTTTCTAGCAATTTTTTCATGCACAAAGCAAGAAATCGAAAAAAATATTTTATTTATCCTATTCATCCTCTAATTGTCGCAATCAGGATTGTTATTTTATATTTCAGATTATAAACTTAGGACTTATTTGGTTTGTTTTTGATCTCAGATGGCTATTGAACCGACCTAGGATGCTTGTCTCTTCAGGTTTAGGGCAATTTAGGACAATTAATGATGTGATCCAAGATACAAGCTCAAAGCCTACAATCGAAGTCTCTCATGATCGGATGATGAGAAGCTCGTGCACGACAAAGAAGCGGATATGGATATGCATACAAGTGACGAGCAATCTCAGTGACTCAACATTATCCATAAATGGACAAATGATGAAGGCCACATATTTCAGCTAAGCATCAAGAGTGCAAGTAATTCAAGAAATATATTTCAGTTGAATGTCAAGAAGGCAAGTATCTTCAAGAAATATATCTTAACAAGATGAAAGGGAAAGAATAATTTCAAGAAAGACAGTTGAGAGAACTGAAGAGGTAAGGGAAGCACAAGTTAATACTGATATATTGAAGTTATCTACAAGAATATATCACTTTCCTCTTTTAGCAAGTAGAATATATTTCCTTCACCTTTGCTTAGTTCTGAAGATATTGGTAATATTTTCTAATTTCCACGAGGAAACACTTATATTTGCTTTCTAATTAGTTTCCTATCTCATGAGAACAATTTAGGAAGGTTATTTTTGATGTAATATTGCACTTTAGCCTATTTAAAGGCTGGTGCTTGCCTTTGGATGAATGGGAGCAGTTTATTCATTAATAGAGTGTGAGATTTTATTCTCTTTGGTTCGTTGAAGAATTATTCGAACTTATCAGAGAATTCCGTGGCGTTCATCCCCGACTTATCAATCAACCCTTCCATAGTTGATTGTGGCGTCTTCACTATACCAAGGTTCTTACCTCTCTATAGGTAATCGGTCAAGGTTCCACCTTTCGAGCTTGATAAGGACACGTTTCCTGGAGACCTTAGTCATATACGAGTTTCGTCACGAGTTGGTGAGGTTCATATCATACTTGATATCGGCTTTCATCACGGTGTTGGCGAGGTTCGCATCATTTGGTATCAAAGCCAACGTTCTAAGTCAGGTTCAATCTATCCTTTTAGTTTCTCTTCGTTTTCTTTCATCTTCATTGTTTTTCTTTATCTTCTTTCTTTTCTATTACCTTCTTCAGAAAAAGTAAAAAAAAAGGTAGTAGGAGAAAAAAAGTAGCAAAAAAAAAAGCAAAAAAAAAAGAAAGAAAAAGTAGACAAAAAAAAAGAAAAAAAAGAATTAGCAGTGAAAAAAATTGTGGAAAAAAGTGGAAGAAGTGAGACATTGAGCAAGTCTAAGAATTATTTGACCATTCATAGAGCTATCAGCATCTTCGTACTCAAAATTGTTTCTTTTCAATTGATCTATCATTCTCTTGTCCGTAATTCCCTTATTTGTCTTGATCTTCATTACTTTGGAACTCGACCCTATTCTCTTCTTTCAAATCTTGGTGAAGTCGTGGTGGATTGTTGCGGGACATTCTGATTTTTGTTTGTTTAGTTCAAAAAGAACTGAAAGTGGATATATGAGTGGAAAAAGGCAAGAGTGGTGAGATTATTAGAGGGTAAAAGCCGTTTGAGTGCAAAAACGAGTGAATTGAGTGAACATATTCTTGAGTGAAACACGTGAGAGAATGCTTGTGAGGTCCCAATATCTATTGCAGATTCTCATCATGTCACACTATCAAGAAGAAAGCGCATTCGAAGGTGTTCAACTACAAGCATATGTACATGAGGTTGGGAGGATGATGAGAGCTGAATTCAAACAAATCCATAAGAAGATAGATCGAATTGAGGATGAAGCAAAAAGAAAAAGCTTTCAGCTTCCATATGAAGATAAAGAATCGAGAAGACCAAGGCGGAACAATGATCTCCGTGACACAAAAGTGAAGTTTCCAACTTTCCAAGGCAAAAAAGACCCCGAAGCTTATCTTTTGTGGGAGGAGGGAATGGAGATGGTCTTCAAACATCATATCTACTCTGAAAAGAAAAAGGTACAAGTTGCTTCATTTCAATTCTCCGACTATGTTATTATTTGGTGGGATCGGATTATTACAAGTAGGAGACAGAATGGAGAGCGACCGGTTGAGACATGGAATGAGATGAAGTCAATAATGAGGCGACGATTCTTTCCAAGTTCCTATCGCTGGGAATTGCACAACAAATTGCAACAGCTCACTCAAGGATCAAAGAGCGTTATCGAATATTACAAAGAAATGGAGGTTGCAATGACCCAAGCAAACATAGAGGAGGACATAGAAGTCACCATGGACAGGTTTTTACATGGATTAAATCGTGAAATCGCTGATGAAGTGTCGATGCATGATTATGAAGAGTTCAATGATATGTTGCTCCATGCCATGAAAGTTGAACGACGGTTGAAGTAAAAAAACATGGATGAATGCTCTTCAAGCATGGCTGCTACAAGCTCATGGAGGTCGGCTTATAAAGAACACAAATTGCCATCGTCTAGTTCCGAGCTCTCCAAGGATGACAAAGAAGCTGTGAGTATTACACAAATTCATGAGAACCAAAAGAATGCTCAAGAAAAAGAGTGTGATAAAAAAAGTGAGAGTGAGCAAAAGAAACCGTGTGATAAAAAGAAAGATGAGTGTCAAGAAACAGAGAGCAATAAAAAAGAGAAAGAGATTGAAGTTGTGGAAAAAGAAAATGAGAGAAAAGAGGTTGAGGAGAGAGAAAATAAGAGAGATGTTCCATTGGTGAGTGCAAGAGAGGAAAAATACCATGAGATTGAGAGTTCTATAATTTTATATCAGCCCCTTATGATTAAGGAGCCGATTTTATTTACTAACAATCTTGTCGGATTCTTGCCGAACAACATTATTTCTTATTTGCAGGAATTCAAGGGAGTGCATCAAGGATCAAGTCCAAACCAACTAGCCATTACAAGTAATCATAAGGAGATGAAGGAGATTCAACTACAACCCAATGAGCAAGTGGTAAATCTACAAGCTAGTGAGTACATGAGTCCCTTTATTGTCTTAATGTTACTAGAGCATGAGGATCAAACATGTATAGGGTTTTCTGATTTTCAAGCCATCAAAAACACCATGGTCATGTGCCCTAATTCTATTCCTCATTTAGATCGCATGCTAGATGGATTTCATCATGCATGTTTGATTTCAAAGCCTAATGTGGAAAGTGAATTTCATCATGTTTGGTTGAAGGAGGGATATGAGTTCACCAATACATTCCAAATAAAACTTGATTTGTTTGACTGGTTGGTGATTCCTTTTGGATTGATTAATAGGCCTAACGCTTTGACGAGACTTATGAGCCATAATTTACATGCATTTAATTATGTTGACGACATTTGTGATGTTAAGATTCCAGATAATCATGATAAATACTCAAGACTTGTTTTAGAGGCCTTAAGCAAAGAGTCGTTATTTGCTAAACTTGAAACTCGAACTTTTTGTATGGATGAGATTGTGTTTCTTGGTTTGATTTTGAGTGCTATAGTTAATGAGAATCTTGTTGAAGAGGAAAAGGCAATCCAAGATTGGCTAATATCTACTTTGGTAAGTCAGGTAAGTGGTTTCCATTGCCTATCTAGCTTATATTGGTACTATATTCCATGTCATATAATGGATGATGCCACACATGATGATTTGATCTTTGGAATGATTTTGAGGTTACATATTGTGTTCATTTTGAGTAAAGAAGTTATGTTTTTGAACTACACTTGAAAAAATTTGAGAGACGTTGGAAACAAATTATTGTTTTTGACTTGCAATGCGAAAATTGACGCCAAAGCATGTGAAGAATATTTACCACATTTTGGCTTTTCTTACTATAGTTTTGACTACTCTATCATAAGATTTTCATCTTTGGAAATTTCATGTGAGTTTGCTACATATATTTATCATTTGTTTGATTTATGTTTCTTTGAGTTTATTAATTTTTATGCATAGAACAAAGTTGAAGTTGTTGAGCAAATTCATGAGAGAAAAGTACTTAGAATTGAGATGAAAGTGAAGCATTATGAGAAACATTCAATCATTAGGCGAAATAAGAAATTTGATTTTGATCCAGGAGGTTATGATTCATGGCACATGAGGAAGAAGAGGTTTCATGCTCAACGACGTTCAAAGCGACTTTCTCGTGGAGATGGACCATTCCAAGTCATTGAGTGCATTAATAATGATGCCTACAACTCTGAACAACAAGGAGAGTATAATGATATTGATAATTTCAGAATTAGTAATTTATTTTCTTTTCATGTAGGTCATGATTTGAGGACAAATCCTTTTCAAGAGGAGGGGAATGATGTGATCCAAGATACAAGCTCAAAGCCTACAATCGAAGTCTCTCATGATCGGATGATGAGAAGCTTGTGCAGGACGAAGAAGCGGATATGGATATGCATACAAGTGACGAGCAAGCTCAATGACTCAACATTATCCATAAATGGACAAATGATGAAGGCCACATATTTCAGCTAAGCATCAAGAGTGCAAGTAATTCAAGAAATATATTTCAGTTGAATGTAAAGAAGGCAAGTATCTTCAAGAAATATATCTTAACAAGATGAAAGGGAAAGAATATTTTCAAGAAAGGCAGTCGAGAGAACTAAAGAGGCAAGGGAAGCACAAGTTAATACTGATATATTGAAGTTATTTACAAGAATACATTACTTTCCTCTTTAAACAAGTAGAATATATTTTCTTCCCCTTTACTTAGTTCTGAAGATATTGGTAATATTTTCTAATTTCCCTGAGGAAACACTTAGATTTGCTTTCTAATTAGTTTCCTATCCCATGAGAACCATTTAGGAAAGTTATTTTTGATGTAATATTGCACTTTAGCCTAATTAAAGGCTGGTGCTTGCCTTTGGACGAATGGGAGCAGTTTATTCATTAATAGAGTGTGAGATTTTATTCTCTGGGCAAGTCCGTCTAATGCACGTCCAGGTGCTAATCATTGGCTTAAGGCCGGAGCTAGAAGAGACCGTTTGTCAGTTTCGGAAGGTCGCATTATAGGACTTTGGGCAAGCGATTCAAGGAAGCACTAAATGGATTAGTAAAAGAGCATTGGGCTGATTATGGGAATGGAGAGACCGAGATAAGCCAAGGTGCAGAGCGAGGCCTAATCCAACTGATCGGACTAAAACATCCATGACTCAGTATTTGTGAGGACCTTTGCCCATTATTAGATTTGAAAGCTTTTACACAACTTTTGATGTTATCGAGTTTATCTCATGGCGTTCAACAATTCGAAACTTGTCATGCTCGTGGTGCGGAGTTTCTTTATTTCGAAGTCTTGGTTCGTTCCACATCTTGGCTACATTTCAGTCCACAAACCCTTGTCTTCTCAATTCTGGTGTTCCACCCATCGTTGTTCCCGGTTTCATGGCTTTTGTGGGTGTGGTTCGTCCAACTATCAACGCACAAAGTTTCAAACGCAACTTACATTTCGGACGACTTGATGTCGACCATGATCTTCGTGATAGCAATGAAGTGATTTTTAGCAAAAGTTACGACATTTTGTCTGCAGATCAGAGCAAGGGCAAGTCCGTCTGATGCACATCCAGGTGCTGATCATCGGCTTGAGGCTGTAGCTAGAAGAGATCGTTTGTCAGTTTCGGAAGGTCCCATTATAGGACTTTGGGCAAGCGATTCAAGGAAGCACTAAACGGATTAGTAGAAGAGCATTGGGCTGATTATCGGAATGGAGAGACCGAGATAAGCGCAGGTGCAGAGCGAGGCCTAATCCAACTGATCGGACCAAACCATCCATGACTCAGCATTTGTGAGGACCTTTGCCCATTATCAGATTTGAAAGCTTTTACACAACTTTTGAGGTTATCGAGTTTGCCTCATGGCGTTCAACAATTCGAAAGTTGTCGTGCTCGTGGTGCGGAGTTTCTTCACTTCGATGTCTTGGTTCGTTCTACATCTTGGCTACATGTCAGCCCTCAAACCCTTGTCTTCTCCATTCTGGTGTTCTACCTATCGTTGTTCCCGGTTTCATAGCTTTTGTCGGTGTGGTTCGTCCAACTGTCAACGCACAAAGTTTCAAACGCAACTTACATTTTGGACGACTTGATGTCGACCATGATCTTCGTGATAGCAATGAAGTGATTTCTGGCAAAAGTTATGACATTTTACCTCCAGATCAGAGCAAGGGCAAGTCTGTCTGATGCACGTCCAAGTGCTAATCATCGGCTTAAGGCCGGAGCTAGAAGAGACCGTTTGTCACTTTCGGAAGGTCCCATTATAGGACTTTGGGCAAGCGATTCAAGGAAGCACTAAATGGATTAGTAAAAGAGCATTGGGCTGATTATGGGAATGGAGAGACCGAGATAAGCCAAGGTGCAGAGCGAGACCTAATCCAACTGATCGGACTAAAACTCCATGACTCAGTATTTGTGTGGACCTTTGCCCATTATCAGATTTGAAAGCTTTTACAGAACTTTTGATGTTATTGAGTTTATCTCATGGCGTTCAACAATTCGAATTTTGTCGTGCTCGTGGTGCGGAGTTTCTTTATTTCGATGTCTTGGTTCGTTCCACATCTTGGCTACATTTCAGTCCTCAAACCCTTGTCTTCTCAATTCTGGTGTTCCACCCATCGTTGTTCCCGGTTTCATGGCTTTTGTCGTTGTGGCTCGTCCAATTGTCAATGCACAAAGTTTCAAACGCAACTTACATTTCGGACGACTTGATGTCGACCATGATCTTCGTTATAGCAATGAAGTGATTTCTGGCAAAAGTTACCGCATTTTGTCTCCAGATCAGAGCCAGGGCAAGTTCGTCTGATGCACGTCCTGGTGCTCATCATCGGCTTAAGGCCGGAGCTAGAAGAGACCATTTGTCACTTTCGGAAGGTCCCATTATAGGACTTTGGGCAAGCGATTCAAGGAAGCACTAAATGGATTAGTAAAAGAGCATTGGGCTGATTATGCGAATTGAGAGACCGAGATAAGCCCAGGTGCAGAGCGAGACCTAATCCAACTGATCGGACTAAAACATTCATGACTCAGCATTTGTGAGGACCTTTGCCCATTATCAGATTTGAAAGCTTTTCCACAACTTTTGAGGTTATCGGGGTTATCTCATGGTGTTCAACGATTCGAAACTTGTCATGGTCGTGGTGCGGAGTTTCTTCACTTCGAAGTCTTAGTTCGTTCCACATCTTGGCTACATGTGAGTCCTCAAACCCTTATCTTCTTAATTCTAGTGTTCCACCCATTGTTGTACCCGGTTTCATGGCTTTTGTCGGTGTGGTTCGTCCAACTGTCAACGCACAAAGTTTCAAACGCAACTTACATTTTGGACGACTTGATGTTGACCATGATCTTCGTGATAGCAATGAAGTGATTTCTGGCAAAAGTTACGATATTTTGTCTTTAGATCAGAGCAAGCGTAGGTCCGTCTGATGCACGTCCAGGTGCTCATCATCGGCTTAAGGCCGGAGCTCGAAGAGACCATTTGTCACATTCGGAAGGTCCCATTATAGAACTTTGGGCAAGCGATTTAAGGAAGCACTAAATGGATTAGTAGAAGAGCATTGGGCTGATTATGCGAATGGAGAGACCCAGATAAGCCCAGGTGCAGAGCGAGGCCTAATCCAACTAATGGGACTAAAACATTCATGGCTCAGCATTTGTGAGGACCTTTGCCCATTATCATATTTGAAAGCTTTTACCCAACTTTTGAGGTTATCGAGTTTAACTTATGGCGTTCAACAATTCGAAACTTGTGGTGCGGTGTTTCTTCACTTCGAAGTCTTGGTACGTTCCCCATCATGGCTTGATGTGATCCCAAATACGAGCTCAAAGGGTGAAATCAAAGTCTTTCAATGACCAATGACGAGAAGCTGAAGTGAGATGAAATGGAGGACATGGATATGCATACAAGTGACGACTAAACATCAAGAGTGTAAGTGCTTCAAGAAATATATTTTGACTTATTGGCAAGAGGACAAGTATTTTGAAGAAATATATCTCAGCCAGATGTAAAGAGAAAGAATATTTTCAAGGAGGGCACTTGAGAGAACTAAAGAGGCAAGAGAAGCACAAGCCAATGCTGATATATTGAAGTTATCTACAAGAATATATCACTTTCCTCTTCTGGCAAGTAGAATATATTTCCTTCCTCTTTGCTTAGTTCTGAAGATATTGATAATATTTTCTAATTTTCCTGAGGAAACATTTAGATTTGCTTTCTAAATAGTTTCCTATCCCATGAGAACCATTTAGGAAGGTTATTTTTGATGTAATATTGCACTTTAGCCTATTTAAAGGCTGGTGCTTGCCTTTGGAGGAAGAGGATCAGTTTTATTCATTAATAAAATATGAGATTTTATTCTCATTGGTTCTTTTAGAACCTTCGAACTTATCGGAGTCATCCGTGGCGTTCATCCCCGACTTATCAATCAACCTTTCCATAGTTGATTGTGGCATCTTCACTATACCAAGGTTCTTACCTCTTTATAGGTAATGGGTCAAGGTTCCACCATTCGAGTTTGACAAGGACATGTTTCCTCGACACCTTAGTCGTATACGGGTTTCGTCACGAGTTGGTGAGGTTCATATCATACTTGATATAGGGTTTCATCACGGTGTTGGCGAGGTTCGCATCATTTGGTATCAGAGCCAATGTTCTAAGTCAGGTTCAATCTATCCTTTTTGTTTATCTCTGTTTTCTTTCATCTTCGTTGTCTTTCTTTATCTTCTTTCTTTTCTATTATCTTCTTCAGAAAAAGTTAAAAAAAAAAAGTCGTGGGAGAAAAAAAAAGTAGCAGAAAAAAAAAGAAGCAAAAAAAAAAGAAAGAAAAAGTTACAAAATAAACAAAGAAAAAAAAGAATCAGCAGTGAAAAAAAAAGGTGGAAAAAAGTGGAAGAAGTGAGACATTGAACAAGTCCAAGAATCATTTGACCATTCATAGAGCTATCAACATCTTCATACTCAAAGTTGTTTCTTTTCAATTGATCTATCATTCTCTTGTCCGTAATTCCCTTATTTGTCTCGCTCTTCATTACTTTGGAACTCGACCCTATTCTCTTCTTGCAAATCTTGGTGAAATCGTGGTGGATTGTTGCGGGACATTCTGATTTTTGTTTGTTTAGTTCAAAAAGAACTGAAAGAGGATATATGAGTGGAAAAAGCCAAGAGTGGTGAGATTATTAGAGGGTAAAAGCAATTTGAGTGCAAACACGAGTGAATTGAGTGAATATATTCTTGAGTGAATCACGTGAGAGAGTGCTTGTGAGGTCCTAATATCTGTTGCAGATTCTCATCATGTCACCCTATCAAGAAGAAAGCACATTCAAAGATGTACAACTACAAGCATATGTACACGAGGTTGGGAGGATGATGAGAGCTGAATTCAAACAAATCCACAAGAAGATAGATCGAATTGAGGATGAAGCAAAAAGAAAAAGCTTTCAGCTTCCATATGAAGATAAAGAATCGAGAAGACCAAGGCGGGACAATGGTCTCCGTGACACAAAACTGAAGTTTCCGACTTTCCAAGGCAAAAACGACCCCAAAGCTTATCGTTTGTGGGAGGAAGGAATGGAGATGGTCTTCAGACATCATATCTACTCCGAAAGGAAAAAGGTACAACTGGCCTCATTTCAATTCTCCAACTACGCTATTATTTGGTGGGATCTGATTATTACAAGTAGGAGACAAAATGGAGAGCGACCCATTGAGACATGGAGCAAGATGAAGTCAATAATGAGGCAACGATTCCTTCCAAGTTACTGTCACCGGGAATGGCACAACAAATTCCAACAACTCACTCAAGGATCAAAGAGCGTTCTCGATTATTACAAAGAGATGGAGGTTGCAATGACCCAAGCGAACATAGAGGAGGGCATAGAAGTCACCATGGACAGGTTCGTACGTGGATTAAATCCTGAGATTATGGATGAAGTGGCAGTGCATTGTTATGAAAACTTCAAAGATATGTTGCCCTATGCCATGAAAGTTGAACGACGGTTGAAGCGAAGAAACATGGAAGAATGGTCTTCCGACATGGCTGCTACAAGCTCATGGAGGTCAGCCTATAAAGAACACAAAGTGCCATCGTCTAGTTCCGAGCTCTCTAAGGATGACAAAGAAGCTGTGAGTATTACACAAATTCATGAGAACCAAAAGAATGCTCAAGAAAAAGAGTGGATAAAAAAAGAGTGTGAGAAAAATAAACAGTGTGATAAAAAGAAAGATGAGTGTCAAGAAACAGAGAGCAACAAAAAACAGAGAGAGATTGAAGTTGTGGAAAAAGAAAATGAGAGAAAAGAAATTGAGGAGAGAGAAAATAAGAGAGATGTTTCATTGGTGAGTGCAAGAGAGGAAAAAGACCGTGAGATTGAAAGATCTTTAATTTTACCAGAGCCCCTTATGATTAAGGAGTCGTTTTTATTTACTAACAATCTTGTCGGATTCTTACCGAGCAATACTATTTCCTATTTGCAGGAATTCAAGGGAGTGCATCAAGGATCAAGTCCAAACCAACTAGCCATTAGAAGTAATCATAAGGAGGTGGAGGAGATTCAACTACAACCCAATGAGCTAGTGGTAAATCTACAAGCTAGTGAGTAGATGAGTCCCTTTATTGTCTTAATGTTACTAGAGCATGAGGATCAAACATGTATAGGGTTTTCTGATTTTCAAGCCATCAAAAACACCATGGTCATGTGCCCTAATTCTATTCCTCATTTAGATCGCATGCTAGATGGATTTCATCATGCATGTTTGATTTCAAAGCCTAATGTGGAAAGTGAATTTCATCATGTTTGGTTGAAAGAGGAATATGAGTTCATCAATACCTTCCAAATAAAACTTGATTTGTTTGACTGGTTGGTGATTCCATTTGGATTGATTAATAAGCCTAACGCTTTCAGAAGACTTATGAGTCATAATTTACATGCATTTATTTATGTTGAAGGCATTCGTTATGATAAGAGTCTAGATAATCATGATAAATACTCAAGACTTGTTTCAGAGGCCTTAAGCAAAGAATCGTTATTTATTGAACTTGAAATCCGAACTCTTTGTATGGATGAGATTGTGTTTCTTGATTTGATTTTGAGTGCTATAGTTAATGAGAATCTTGTTGAAGAGGAAAAGGCAATCCAAGATTGGCCAATATCTACTTTGAAAAGTCAAGTAAGTGGTTTCCATTGCCTATCTAGTTTATTTTGGTACTATATTCCATGTCATATAATGGATGGTATCACACATGATGATTTGTTCTTTAAGAAGATAGAGGGAATACATGTTATAGATATTTTACACAAAGTTGCTAACTTCTTGAACTACTCTTGGGAAAATATTAGAGAACATGGAAACAAATTATTGCTTTTGAATTGCTATGCAAAATTTGATTTTAAATCATGGGAATATTGTTTTCCCAATGTTGAGGTTGCTCATTCTAGTGTCATTCCTTCTACCACTAAGTTTTCTCATTCAAAGCAAGTATATGGCTTCAATTTATTAATTCTTATGAATTTAACATCTCTACCTTTAAGTGGCTGTGCTTACTTAGGTGGAATGATAAAACGTGAATTTGTTAAGTCAAATCATGTGAAAGCCATGTACCCTAACAGTGGCAGCAAGAATTTTGTGTTTGATCCAGGTGGCTGTAATTCATTGCGCATGAGGAAGAAGAGGATTCATATTCAAATGCATTCAAAGCGACATCCTCATGGAGAAGGACTATTTCGAGTTCTTGAGCGGAATGCTAATGATGCTTACAAATTTGAACAACAAGGTGAGTATAATGATATTGATAATTTCAGAATTAGTAATTTATCTCTGTTTCATGTAGGTCATGATTTTAGGACAAATCCCTTTCAAGAGGAGGGGAATGATGTGATCCCAAATACGAGCTCAAAGAGTGAAATCAAAGTCTTTCAAGGACCAATGACGAGAATCTGAAGTGAGATGAAATGGAGGACATGGATATGCATACAAGTGACGACTAAACATCAAGAGTGCAAGTGCTTCAAGAAATATATTTTGACTTATTGACAAGAGGACAAGTATTTTGAAGAAATATATGTAAAGAGAAAGAATATTTTCAAGAAGGGCACTTGAGAGAACTAAAGAGGCAAGATAAGCACAAGCCAATGCTGATATATTGAAGTTATCTATAAGAATATATCACTTTCCTCTTCTAGCAAGTAGAATATATTTCCTTCCTCTTTACTTAGTTCTGAAGATATTGGTAATATTTTCTAATTTCCCTGAGGAAACATTTAGATTTGCTTTCTAATTAGTTTCCTATCCCATGATAACCATTTAGAAAGGTTATTTTTGATGTAATATTGCACTTTAGCCTATTTAAAGGCTGGTGCTTGCCTTTGGAGGAAGAGGATCAATTTTATTCACTAATAAAATATGAGATTTTATTCTCATTGGTTCATTTAGAACCTTCGCACTTATCGGAGTCATCCGTGGCATTCATCCCCGACTTATCAATCAACCTTTCCATACTAGATTGTGGCGTCTTCACTATACCAAGGTTTTTACCTCTTTATAGGTAATGGGTCAAGGTTCCACCATCCGAGCTTGATAAGGACACGTTTCCTGGACAACTTAGTCGCATACGGGTTTCGTCACGAGTTGGTGAGGTTAATATCATACTTGATATTGGGTTTCATCACGGTGTTGGCGAGGTTCGCATCATGGCTACATGTCAGTCCTCAAACCCTTGTCTTCTCAATTCTGGTAATCATCGTTGTTCTCGGTTTCATAGCTTTTGTCGGTGTGGTTCGTCTAACTGTCAACGCACAAAGTTTCAAACGCAACTTACATTTCGAATGACTTGATGTCAACCATGATCTTCGTGATAGCAATGAAGTGATTTCTGGCAAAAGTTACGACATTTTGTCACTAGATCAGGGCAAGGGCAAGTCCGTTAGATGCACGTCTAGGTGCTAATCATCGGCTTAAGGCCGGATCCAGAAGAGACCGTTTGTCAATTTCAGAAGGTCCCATTATAAGACTTTGGGCAAGCGATTTAAGGAAGCACTAAATGGATTAGTAAAAGACCATTGGGCGGATTATGGGAATGGAGAAATCGAGATAAGCCCAGGCACAGAGCGAGGCCTAATCCAACTGATCGGACTAAAACATTCATGACTCAACATTTGTGAGGACCTTTGCCCATTATCAGATTTGAAAGCTTTTACACAACTTTTGAGGTTATCGAGTTTATCTCATGGCGTTCAACAATTCGAAACTTGTCGTGCTCGTAGTGCGGAGTTTCTTCACTTTGAAGTCTTGGTTCGTTCCACATCTTGGCTACATGTCAGTCCTTAAAACCTTGTCTTCTCAATTATGTTGTTCTACCCATCGTCGTTCCCGGCTTCATAGCTTTTGTCGGTGTGATCCGACCAACGGTCAACGCACAAAGTTTCAAACGCAACTTACATTTCGGACGACTTGATGTCGACCATGATCTTCGTGATAGCAATGAAGTGATTTCTGGCAAAAGTTACGGTATTTTGTCTCCAGAACAGAGCAAGGGCAAGTCCGTCCGATGCACGTCCAGCTGCGCATCATCGGCTTCAGGTCGGAGCTTGAAGAGACCGTTTGTCACTTTCGGAGGGTCCCATTATAGGACTTTGGGCCAGCCATTCAAGGAAGCACTAAATGGATTAATAAAAGAGCATTGGGCTGATTATGGGAATGGAGAGACCGAGATAAGCCCGGGTGCAGAGCGAGGCCTAATCCAACTGATCGGACTAAAACATCCATGACTTAGCATTTGTGAGGACCTTTGCCAATTATCAGATTTGAAAGCTTTTACACAACTTTTGAGGTTATCGACTTTATCTCATGGCGTTCAACAATCCGAAACTTGCGCTGCTCGTGGGGTGGAGTTTCTTCACTTCGAAGTCTTGGTTCGTTCCCCATCTTGGCTACATGTCAGTCCTCAAACCCTTGTCTTCTCAATTATGTTGTTCTACCCATCGTCGTTCCCGGCTTCATAGCTTTTGTCGGTGCGATCCGTCCAACAGTCAACGCACAAAGTTTCAAACGCAACTTACATTTCGGACGACTTGATGTCGACCATGATCTTCGTGATAGCAATGAAGTGATTTCTGGCAAAAGTTACGACATTTTGTCTCCAGAACAGAGCAAGGGCAAGTCCGTTCGATGCACGTCCAGCTGCGCATCATCGGCTTCAGGCCGGAGCTTGAAGAGACCGTTTATCACTTTCGGAGGGTCCCAATATAGGAGTTTGGGCCAGCCATTCAAGGAAGCACTAAATGGATTAATAAAAGAGCACTGGGCTGATTATGGGAATGGAGAGACCGAGATAAGCCCAGGTGCAGAGCGAGGCCTAATCCAACTGATCGGACTAAAACATCCATGACTTAGCATTTGTGAGGACCTTTGCCAATTATCAGATTTGAAAGCTTTTACACAACTTTTGAGGTTATCGACTTTATCTCATGGCGTTCAACAATCCGAAACTTGCACTGCTCGTGGTGTGGAGTTTCTTCACTTCGAAGTCTTGGTTCGTTCCCCATCTTGGCTACATGTCAGTCCTCAAACCCTTGTCCTCTCAATTCTGGTAAACATCGTTGTTCTCGGTTTCATAGCTTTTGTCGGTGTGGTTCGTCCAACTGTCAATGCACAAAGTTTCAAACGCAACTTACATTTCAGACAACTTGATGTCGACCATGATCTTCGTGATAGCAATGAAGTGATTTCTGGCAAAAGTTACGACATTTTGTATCCACATCAGAGCAAGGGCAAGTTCGTCTGATGCACGTCCAGGTGCTAAACATCGGCTTAAGGCCGGAGCTAGAAGAGACTGTTCGTCACTTTCGGAAGGTCCCATTATAGGACTTTGGGCAAGCGATTCAAGGAAGCACTAAATGGATTAGTAAAAGAGCATTGGGCTGATTATGGGAATGGAGAGACCGAGATAAGCCAAGGTGCAGAGCTAGCCCTAATCCAACTGATCGGACTAAAACATCCATGACTCAGCATTTGTGAGGACCTTTGTCCATTATCAGATTTGAAAGCTTTTACAAAACTTTTGAGGTTATCGAGTTTATCTCATGGCGTTCAACAATTCGAAACTTGTCGTGCTCGTAGTGCCTAGTTTCTTCACTTTGAAGTCTTGGTTCGTTCCACATCTTAGCTACATGTCAATCCTCAAACCCTTGTCTTCTCAATTATGCTGTTCTACCCATCGTCGTTCCCGGCTTCATAGATTTTATCGGTGTGGTCCGTCCAACGGTCAACGCACAAAGTTTCAAACGCAACTTACATTTTGGACGACTTGATGTCGACCATGATCTTCGTGATAGCAATGAAGTGATTTCTGGCAAAAGTTACGACATTTTGTCTCCAGAACAGAGCAAGGGCAAGTCCGTCCGATGCACGTCCAGCTGCGCATCATCGGCTTCAGGCCGGAGCTTGAAGAGACCGTTTGTCACTTTCGGAGGGTCCCATTATAGGACTTTGGGCAAGCTATTCAAGGAAGCACTAAATGGATTAATAAAAGAGCATTGGGCTGATTATGGGAATGGAGAGACCGAGATAAGCTCAGGTGCTGAGCGAGGCCTAATCCAACTGATCGGACTAAAACATCCATGACTTAGCATTTGTGAGGACCTTTGCCCATTATCAGATTTGAAAGCTTTTACACAACTTTTGAGGTTATCGAGTTTATCTCATGGCGTTCAACAGTTCGAAACTTGTGGTGCTCATGGGGTGGAGTTTCTTCACTTCGAAGTCTTGGTTCGTTTCCCATCTTGGCTACATGTCAGCCCTCAAACCCTTGTCTTCTCAATTCGGGTAAACATCGTTGTTCTCGGTTTCATAGCTTTTGTCGGTGTGGTTCGTCCAACTATCAACGCACAAAGTTTCAAATGCAACTTACATTTCGGACAACTTGATGTCGACCATGATCTTCGTGATAGCGATGAAGTGATTTCTGGCAAAAGTTACGACATTTTGTCTCCAGAACAGAGGAAGGGCAAGTCCGTCCGATGCACGTCGAGCTGCTCATCATCGGCTTCAGGCCGGAGCTTGAAGAGACCGTTTGTCACTTTCGGAGGGTCCCATTATAGGACTTTGGGCAAGCCATTCAAGGAAGCACTAAATGGTTTAATAAAAGAGCATTGGGCTGATTATGGGAATGGAGAGACCGAGATAAGCTCAGGTGCTGAGCGAGGCCTAATCCAACTGATCGGACTAAAACATCCATGACTGAGCATTTGTGAGGACCTTTGCCCATTATCAGATTTGAAAGCTTTTACACAACTTTTGAGGTTATCGAGTTTATCTCATGACATTCAACAGTTCGAAACTTGTGGTGCTCGTGGTGTGGAGTTTCTTCACTTCGAAGTCTTGGTTCGTTCCCCATCTTGGCTACATGTCAGTCCTCAAACCCTTGTCTTCTCAATTCTGGTAAACATCGTTGTTCTCGGTTTCGTAGCTTTTGTCGGTGTGGTTCGTCCAACTATCAACGCACAAAGTTTCAAACGCAACTTACATTTCGGACGACTTGATGTCGACCATGATCTTCGTGATAGCGATGAAGTGATTTCTGGCAAAAGTTACGGCATTTTGTCTCCAAAACAGAGGAAGGGCAAGTCCGTCTGATGCACGTCCAGCTGCTCATCATCGGCTTCAGGCCGGAGCTCGAAGAGACCGTTTGTCACTTTCGGAGGGTCCCATTATAGGACTTTGGGCAAGCCATTCAAGGAAGCACTAAATGGATTAATAAAAGAGCATTGGGTTGATTATGGGAATGAAGAGACCGAGATAAGCCCAGGTGCAGAGCGAGGCCTAATGCAACTGATCGGTCTAAAACATCCATGACTCAGCATTTGTGAGGACCTTTGCCCATTATCAGATTTGAAAGCTTTTACACAACTTTTGAGGTTATCGACTTTATCTCATGGTGTTCAACAATTCGAAACTTGTGGTGCTCGTGGTGTGGAGTTTCTTCACTTCGAAGTCTTGGTTCGTTCCCCATCTTGGCTACATGTCAGTCCTCAAACCCTTGTCTTCTCAATTCTGGCAAACATCGTTGTTCTCGGTTTCATAGCTTTTGTCGGTGTGGTTCGTCCAACTGTCAACGCACAAAGTTTCAAACGCAACTTACATTTCAGACGACTTGATGTTGACCATGATCTTCGTGACAGCAATGAAGTGATTTCTGGCAAAAGTTACGACATTTTGTATCCACATCAGAGCAAGGGCAAGTTCGTCTGATGCACGTCCAGCTGCTAATCATCGGCTCAAGGCCGGAGCTAGAAGAGACTGTTTGTCACATTCGGAAGGTCCCATTATAGGACTTTGGGCAAGCGATTCAAGGAAGCACTAAATGGATTAGTAAAAGAGCATTGGGCTGATTATGGGAATGGAGAGACCGAGATAAGCCAAGGTGCAGAGCGAGCCCTAATCCAACTGATCGGACTAAAACATCCATGACTCAGCATTTGTGAGGACCTCTGCCTATTATCAGATTTGAAAGCTTTCACACAACTTTTGAGGCTATCGACTTTATCTCAGGGCGTTCAACAATTCGAAACTTGTCGTGATCGTGGGGTGGAGTTTCTTCACTTCGAAGTCTTGGTTCGTTCCACATCTTGGCTACATGTCAGTGCTCAAACCATTGTCTTCTCATTTATGCTGTTCTACCCATCGTTGTTACCGGTTTCATAGCTTTTGTCGGTGTGGTTCGTCCAACTGTCAACGCACAAAGTTTCAAACGCAACTTACATTCCGGACGACTTCATGTCGACCATTATTTTTGGAATAGCAATGAAGTGATTTCTGGAAAAAGTTATGACATTTTGTCTCCAAATCAGAGCAAGGGCAAGTCCGTCTGATGCACGTCCAGGTGCTGTTCATAGGCTTAAGGCCGGAGCTAGAAGAGACCGTTTGTCACTTTCGGAAGGTCCCATTATAGGACTTTGGGCAATCGATTCAAGGAAGCACTAAATGGATTACTAAAAGAGCATTGGGCTGATTATGGGAATGGAGAGGCGGAGATAAGCCCAGGTGCGGAACGAGGCCCAATCCGACTGATCGGACTAAAACATCCATGACTAAGCATTTGTGAGGACCTTTGCCCATTATCAGATTTAAAAGCTTTTACAAAACTTTTGAGGTTATCGAGTTTACCTCATGGCATTCAACAATTCGAAACTTGTCGTGCTCGTGGTGCGGAGTTTCTTCACTTCGAAGACTTGGTTCGTTCCACATATTGGCTCCATGTCAGTCCTCAAACCCTCGTCTTCTCAATTCTGGTGTTCCACCCATTGTTGCTCCGGTTTCATAGCTTTTGCAGGTGTGGTTCGTCCAACCGTCAACGCACAAAGTTTCAAGCGCAACTTACATTTCGGATGACTTGATGTCGACCATGATCTTCGTGATAGGAATGAAGTGATTTCTGGCAAAAGTTACGACATTTTGTATCCACATCAGAGCAAGGGCAAGTTCGTCTGATGCACGTCCAGGTGCTAATCATCGGCTTAAGGCCGGAGCTAGAAGAGACTGTTCGTCACTTTCGAAAGGTCCCATTATAGGACTTTGGGCAAGCGAATCAAGGAAGCACTAAATGGATTAGTAAAAGAGCATTGGGCTAATTATGGGAATGGAGAGACCGAGATAAGCCAAGGTGCAGAGCGAGCCCTAATCCAACTGATCGGACTAAAACATCCATGACTCAGCCTTTGTGAGGACCTTTGCCCATTATCAGATTTGAAAGCTTTTACACAACTTTTGAGGTTATCGACTTTATCTCATGGCGTTCAACAATTCGAAACTTGTGGTGCTCGTGGTGTGGAGTTTCTTCACTTCAAAGTCTTGGTTCGTTCCCCATCTTGGATACATGTCAGTCCTCAAACCCTTGTCTTCTCAATTCTGGCAAACATCGGTTTCATAGCTTTTGTCGGTGTGGTTCGTCCAACTGTCAACGCACAAAGTTTCAAACGCAACTTACATTTCAGACGACTTGATGTCGACCATGATCTTCGTGATAGCAATGAAGTGATTTCTGGCAAAAGTTACGACATTTTGTATCCACATCAAAGCAAGGGCAAGTTCATCTGATGCACGTCCAGGTGCTAATCATCGGCTCAAGGCCGGAGCTAGAAGAGACTGTTCGTCACTTTCGGAAGGTCCCATTATAGGACTTTGGGCAAGCGATTCAAGGAAGCACTAAATGGATTAGTAAAAGAGTATTGGGCTGATTATGGGAATGGAGAGACCGAGATAAGCCCAGATGCAGAGCGAGCCCTAATCCAACTGATCGGACTAAAACATCCATGACTCAGCATTTGTGAGGACCTCTGCCTATTATCAGATTTGAAAGCTTTCACAGAACTTTTGAGGTTATCGACTTTATCTCAGGGCGTTCAACAATTCGAAACTTGTCGTGATAGTGGGGCGGAGTTTCTTCACTTCGAAGTCTTGGTTCGTTCCACATCTTGGCTACATGTCAGTCCTCAAACCCTTGTCTTCTCATTTATGGTGTTCTACCCATCGTTGTTCCCGGTTTCATAGCTTTTGTCGGTGTGGTTCGTACAACTGTCAACGCACAAAGTTTCAAACGCAACTTACATTTCGGATGACTTCATGTCGACGATGATCTTCGGGATAGCAACGAAGTGATTTCTGGCAAAAGTTACGACATTTTGTCTATAGATCAGAGCAAGGGCAAGTCCGTCTGATGCACGTCCAGGTGCTATTCACAGACTTAAGGCCGGAGCTAGAAGAGACCGTTTGTTACTTTTGGAAGGTCCCATTATAGGACTTTGGGCAATCGATTCAAGGAAGCACTAAATGGATTAAAAGAGCATTGAGCTGATTATGGGATTGGAGAGACGGAGATAAGCCCAGGTGCGGAGCGAGGCCCAATCCGACTGATCGGACTAAAACATCCATGACTAAGCATTTGTGAGGACCTTTGCCCATTATCAGATTTAAAAGCTTTTACACAACTTTTGTGGTTATCGAGTTTATCTCATGGCATTCAACAATTTGAAACTTGTCGTGCTCGTGGTGCGGAGTTTCTTCACTTCGAAGACTTGGTTCGTTCCACATATTGGCTCCATGTCAGTCCTCAAACCCTCGTCTTCTCAATTCTGATGTTCCACCCATCGTTGCTCCCGGTTTCATAGCTTTTGCCAGTGTGGTTCGTCCAACCGTCAACGCACAAAGTTTCAAGCGCAACTTACATTTCGGATGACTTGATGTCGACCATGATCTTCATGATAGGAATGAAGTGATTTCTGGCAAAAGTTACGACATTTTGTCTCCAGATCAGAGTAAGGGCAAGTCCATTTGATGCACGTCCAAGTGCTGATCATTGGCTTAAGGCCAGAGCTAGAAAAGACTGTTTGCCACTTTTGGAAGGTCCCATTATAGGACATTGGGCAAGCAATTCAAAGAAGCACTAAATGGATTAGTAAAAGAGCGTTGAGCTGATTATGGGAATGGAGAGACCGAGATAAGCCCAGGTGTAGAGCGAGTCCTAATCCAAGTGATACGACTAAAACATCCATGACTCAGCATTTGTGAGGACCGTTGGCCATTATCAGTTTTGAAAGCCTGTACACAACTTTTGAGGTTATCGAGTTTATCTGAAGGCGTTCAACAATTCTAAACTTGTGGTGCTCGTGGTGCGATGTTTCTTCACTTCGAAGTCTTGGTTCGTTCCACATCTTGGCTACATGTCAGTCCTCAAACCCTTGTCTTCTCAATTCTGGTAAACATCGTTGTTCTCGGTTTCATAGCTTTTGTCGGTGTGGATCGTCCAACTGTCAACGCACAAAGTTTCAAACCCAACTTACATTTCGGACGACTTGATGTCGACCATGATCTTTGTGATAGCAATGAAGTGATTTCTGGCAAAAGTTACGACATTTTGTATCCACATCAGAGCAAGGGCAAGGTCGTCTGATGCACCTCTAGGTGCTAATCATCGGCTTAAGGCCGGAGCTAGAAGAGACCGTTCATCACTTTCGGAAGGTCCCATTATAGGACTTTGGGCAAGCATTTCAAGGAAGCACTATATGGATTAGTAAAAGAGCATTGGGCTGATTATGGGAATGGAGAGACCGAGATAAGCCAAGGTGCAGAGCGAGCCTCAATCCAACTGATCGGACTAAAACATCCATGATTGCACATTTGTGAGGACCTCTGCCTATTATCAGATTTGAAAGCTTTTACACAACTTTTGAGGTTATTGAGTTTATCTCAAAGCTTTCAAAAATTCGAAACTTGTCGTGATCGTGGTACGGAGTTTCTTCACTTCGAAGTCTTGGTTCGTTCCACATCTTGGCTACATGCCAGTCCTCAAACCCTTGTCTTCTCATTTATGGTGTTCTATCCATCGTTGTTCCCGGTTTCATAGCTTTTGTCGGTGTGGTTCGTCCAACTGTCAACGCACAAAGTTTCAAACGCAACTTACATTCCGGACGACTTGATGTCGACCATGATCTTCGGGATAGCAATGAAGTGATTTCTGGAAAAGGTTACAACATTTTGTCTCCAAATGAAAGCAAGTGCAAGTCCGTCTGATGCACGTCCAGGTGCTATTAATCGGCTTAAGGCCGGAGCTAGAAGAGACCGTTTGTCACTTTCAGAAGGTCCCATTATAGGACTTTGGGCAATCGATTCAAGGAAGCACTAAATGGATTAATAAAAGAGCATTGGGCTGATTATGGGAATGGAGAGACGGAGATAAGCCCAGGTGCCGAGCGAGGCCTAATCCAACTGATCGGACTAAAACATCCTTGACTAAGCATCTGTGAGGACCTTTGCCCATTATCAGATTTGAAAGCTTTTACACAACTTTTGAGGTTATCGAGTTTAACTCATGGCATTCAACAATTTGAAACTTGTCGTGCTCGTGGTGGGGAGTTTCTTCATTTCGAAGACTTGGTTCGTTCCACATATTGGCTACATGTCAGTCCTCAAACCCTCGTCTTCTCAATTCTGGTGTCCCACCCATCGTTGTTCCCGGTTTCATAGCTTTTGCCGGTGTGGTTCGTCGAACTGTCAACGCACAAAGTTTCAAGGGCAACTTACATTTCGGATGACTTGATGTCGACCATGATCTTCGTGATAGGCAATGAAGTGATTTCTAGTAAAAGTTATGACATTTTGTCTGCAGGTCAGAGCAAGGGCAAGTCCGTCTGATGCACGTCTAGGTGCTCATCATCGGCCGAAGGCCGGAGCTAGAAGAGAACGTTTGTCACTTTCGGAAGGTCCCATTATAGGACATTCGGCAAGCGATTTAAGGAAGCACTAAATGGATTAGAAAAAGAGCATTGGGCGAATTATGGGAATGGAGAGACCGAGGTAAGCCCAAGTGCAGAGTGAGGCCTAATCCAACTGATCGGATAAAAACATTCATAACTCAGCATTTGTGAGGACCTTTGCCCATTATAAGATTTGAAAGCTTTTACACAACTTTTCAGGTTATAGAGTTTATCTCATAGAGTTCAACAATTCGAAACTTGTTGTCCTCGTAGTGCGGAGTTTCCTCACTTCGAAGTCTTGGTTCGTTCCACATCTTGGCTACATGTCAGTCCTCTAACCCTTGTCTTCTCAATTATGGTGTCCTACCCATTGTTGTTCCCGGTTTCATAGCTTTTGTCGGTGTGGTTCGTCTGACTGTCAATGCACAAACTTTCAAACGCAACTTACATTTCGGATGACTTTATGTCGACCATGATCTTCCTGACAGCAATGAAGTGATTTCTGGAAAAAGTTACGACATTTTGTCTCCAAATCAGAGCAAGGGCAAGTCCGATTGATGCACGTCCAGGTGCTCATCATCGGCTTAAGGCCGGAGCTAGAAGAGACCATTTGTCACTTTCGGAAGGTCCCATTATAGGACTTTGGGCAAGCGATTCAAGGAAGTACTAAATGGATTAGTAAAAGAGCATTGGGCTGATTATGGGAATGGAGAGACCGAGATAAGCCTAGGTGCAGAGCGAGGCCTAATCCAAGTGATCGGACTGAAACATCCATGACTCAGCATTTGTGAGGACCTTTACCCATTATCAGATTTGAAAGCTTGTACACAACTTTTGGGGTTATCGAGTTTATCTGATAGCGTTCAACAATTCGAAGCTTGTGGTGCTCGTGGTTCGGAGTTTTTTCACTTCGAAGTCTTGGTTCGTTCCCATCTTGGCTACATGTCAGTCCTCAAACCCTTGTCTTCTCAATTCTGATAAACATCGTTGTTCTCGGTTTCCTAGATTTTGTCGGTGTGGTTCGTCTGACTGTCAACGCACAAAGTTTCAAATTCAACTTATATTTCGGACGACTTGATGTCGACCATAATCTTCGTGATAGCAATGAAGTGATTTCTGGCAAAAGTTACGACATTTTATCTCTAGATCAGAGCAAGGGCAAGTCCGTCTGATGCACGTCCAGGTGCTCATCATCGGCCTAAGGCCGGAGCTAGAAGAGACCGTTTGTTACTTTCGAAAGGTCCCATTATAGGACTTTGGGCAAGCGATTTAAGGAAGCACTAAATGGATTAGAAAAAGAGCATTGCGCGGATTATGGGAATGGAGAGACCGAGATAAGCCCAGGTGCAAAGCGAGGGCTCATCCAACTGATCGGACTAAAACATTCATGACTCAGCATTTGTGAGGACCTTTGCCCATTATAAGATTTGAAAGCTTTTACACAACTTTTCAGGTTATAGAGTTTATCTCATATCGTTCAACAATTCGAAACTTGTTGTGCTCGTAGTGCGGAGTTTCCTCACTTCAAAGTATTGGTTCGTTCCACATCTTGGCTACATGTCAGTCCTCTAACCCTTGTCTTCTCAATTATGGTGTCCTACCCATGGTTGTTCCCGGTTTCATAGCTTTTGTTGGTGTGGTTCGTCCAACTGTCAACGCACAATGTTTCAACCGCAACTTACAATTCGGACGACTTCATGTTGACCATGATCTTCGTGATAGCAATGAAGTGATTTTTGGCAAAAGTTACGACATTTTGTATCCAAATGAAAGCAAGGGCAAGTTTGTCTGATGCACGTCCAGGTGCTAATCATCGGCTTAAGGCCGGAGCCAGAAGAGACTGTTCGTCGCTTTCGGAAGGTCCCATTATAGGACTTTGGGCAAGCGATTCAAGGAAGCACTAAATGGATTAGTAAAAGAGCATTGGGCTGATTAAGGGAATGAAGAGACTGTAATAAGCCAAGGTGTAGAGCGAGGCCTAATCGAACTGATCGGTATAAAACATCCATGACTCATAATTTATGAGGACTTTTGCCCATTATCAGATTTGAAAGCTTTTACACAACTTTTGAGGTTATCGAGTTTATCTCATGGCGTTCAACAATTGGTAACTTGTCGTGATCGTGGTGCGGAGTTTCTTCACTTCGAAGTTTTGGTTCGTTCCACATCTTGGCAACATGTCAGTCCTCAAACCCTTGTGTTCTCAGTTATGGTGTCCTGCCCATTGTTGTTCCCTGTTTCAAAGCTTTTGTCGGTGTGGTTCGTCCAACTGTCAACGCACAAAGTTTCAAACGCAACTTACATTTCGGACGACTTGATGTCGACCATGATCTTCGTGATATCAATGATGTGATTTCTAGCAAAAGTTACGACATTTTGTCTCCAGATCAGAGCAAGGGCATGTCCGTCCGATGCACATCCAGGTGCTCATCATCGGCTTAAGGCCGGAGCTAGAAGAGACCGTTTGTCACTTTGGGAGGGTCCTATTATAGGACTTTGGGCAAGCCATTCAAGGAAGCACTAAATGGATTAGTAAAAGGGCATTGGGCTGATTATGGGAATGGATAGACCGAGATAAGCCTAGGCGCAGAGCGGGGCATAATCCAAGTGATCAGACTAAAACATCCATAACTCAGCATTTGTGAGGACCTTTGCCCATTATCAGATTTGAAAGCTTCTACACAACTTTTGAGGTTATTGAGTTTATCACATTGCGTTCAACAATTCGAAAATTGTGGTGCTCGTGGTGCGGAGTTTCCTCACTTCCAGGTGTTGGTTCGTTCCACATCTTGGCTACATGTCAGTCCTCAAACCCTTGTCTTCTCAATTCTGGTGTTCTACCCATCGTTGTTCCCGGTTTCATAGCTTTTGTCGGTGTGGCTCGTCCAACTGTCAACGCACAAGGTTTGAAACGCAACTTACATTTTGGACGACTTGATGTCGACCATGATCTTCGTGATAGCAACGAAGTTATTTCTGGCAAAAGTTCCGACATTTTGTCTCCAGATCAGAGCAAGGGCAAGTCCGTCAGATGCACGTCCAGGTGCTAATCATCGGTTTAAGGCAGGAGCTAGAAGAGACTGTTTGTCACTTTCGGAAGGTCCCATTATAGGACATTGGGCAAGCGATTAGAGTAAGCACTAAATGGATTAGTAAAAGAGCATTGGGTTGATTATGGGAATGGAGAGACCGAGATAAGCCAAGGTGCAGAGCGAGGACTAATCCAACTGATCGGACTAAAACATCCATGACTGAGCATTTGTGAGGACCTTTGCCCATTATCAGATTTGAAAGCTTTTACACAACTTTTGAGGTTATCGAGTTTATCCCATGGCGTTCAACAATTCGAAACTTGTCGTGCTCGTGGTGCGGAGTTTCTTCACTTCGAAGTCTTGGTACGTTCCACATCTTGGCTACATGTCAGTCCTCATACTCTTGTCTTCTCAATTATGGTGTTCTACCAATCGTTGTTCCCGGTTTCAAAGCTTTTGTCGGTGTGGTTCGTCCAACTGTCAACGCACATAGTTTCAAA
The DNA here is from genome assembly GCA_037672795.1 of Lagerstroemia speciosa. Taxonomy (NCBI): domain Eukaryota; kingdom Viridiplantae; phylum Streptophyta; class Magnoliopsida; order Myrtales; family Lythraceae; genus Lagerstroemia; species Lagerstroemia speciosa. The sequence continues at coordinate 7,645,252 of CM075299.1, forward strand.
CGCAACTTACATTCCGGACGACTTCATGTTCACCATGACCTTCGGGATAGCAATGAAGTGATTTCTGGTAAAAGTTACGACATTTTGTCTCTAGATCAGAGCAAGGGCAAGTCCGTCTGATGCACGTCCAGGTGCTATTCATCGGCTTAAGGTCGGAGCTAGAAGAGACCGTTTGTCACTTTAGGAAGGTCCCATTATAGGACATTGGGTGATCGATTCAAGGAAGCACTAAATGGATTAATAAAAGAGCATTGGGCTGATTATGGGAAACGAGAGACTGAGATAAGCCCAGGTGCATAGCGAGGCCTAATCCAACCGATCGGACTAAAACATCCATGACTCCGCATTTGTTGGGACCAAATCCCATTATCAGATTTGAAAGCTTTCACACAACTTTTGAGGTTATCGAGTTTGTCTGATGGAGTTCAACAATTCAAAACTTGTGGTGCTTGTGGTGCGGAGTTTCTTCACCTCGAAGTCTTGGTACACCCCATCTTGGCTACATGTCAGTCCTTAAACCCTTGTCTTCTCAATTCTGGAAAACATCGTTGTTCTCGGTTTCATAGCTTCTGTCGGTGTGGTTCGTCCAACTGTCAACGCACAAAGTTTCAAACGCAACTTACATTTCGGACGACTTGATGTCGACCATGATCTTCGTGATAGCAATGCAGTGATTTGTAGCAAAAGTTACAACATTTTGTCTCTAGATCAGAGCAAGGGCAAGTCCGTCTGATGCACGTCCAGGTGCTAGTCATCGTCCTAAGGCCGGAGCTAGAAGAGACCGTTTGTCACTTTCGAAAGGTCCCATTATAGGACTTTGGGCAAGCGATTTAAGGAAGCACTAAATGGATTAGTAAATGAGCATTGGGCGGATTATGGAATGGAGAGACCGAGATAAGCCCAGGTGCAGAGCGAGGCCTAATCCAACTTATCGGACTAAAACATCCATGGCTCAGCATTTCTGAGGACCTTTGCCCATTTTCAGATTTGAAAGGTTCTACACAACTTTTGAGGTTATCGAGTTTATCTCATGGTGCTCAACAAGTCGAAACTTGTCGTGCTCGTGGTGCGGAGTTTCTTCACCTCGAATCCTTTGTTCGTTCCACATCTTGGCTACATGTCCGTCCTCAAACACTTGTCTTCTCAATTCTGGTGTTCCACCCATCGTTGTTCCCGATTTCATAGCTTTTATTGGTGTGGTTCGTCCAACTGTCAAGGTACAAAGTTTCAAACGCAACTTACATTTCGGACAACTTGATGTCGACCATGATCTTCGTGATAGCAAGGAAGTGATTTTTGGAAAAAGTTACAACATTTTGTCTCCAGATCAAAGCAAGGGCAAGTCCGTCTGATGCACGTCCAGGTGCTCATCATCGGCTTAAGGCCGGAGCTAGAAGAGACCGTTTGTCACTTTCGGATGGTCCCATTATAGGATATTGGGCAAGTGATTCAAGGAAGCACTAAATGGAATAATAAAAGAGCATTGGGCTTATTATGGGAATGGACAGACCGAGATAAGCCCAGGTGCCGAGCGAGGCCTAATCCAAGTGATCGGACTAAAACTTCCATGACTCAGCATTTGTGAGGACCTTTGCCCATTATCAGATTTGAAAGCTTCTGCACAACTTTTGAGGTTATCGAGCTTATCTCATGGCGTTCAACAATTCGAAACTTGTCGTGCTCGTGGTGCGGAGTTTCTTCACTTCGAGGTCTTGGTTCGTTGCACATGTTGGCTACATGTCAGTCCTCAAACCCTAATCTTCTCAATTCTGGTGTTCAACCCATCGTTGTTCCCGGTTTCATAACTTTTGTCAGTATGGTTCGTCCAAATGTCAATGCAAAATGTTTCAAACGCAACTTACATTTCGGACGACTTGATGCCGACCATGATCTTCGTGATAGCAATGAAGCGATTTTTGGCAAAAGTTACGACATTTTGCCTCCAAATCAGAGCAAGGGCAAGTCCGTCTGATGCATGTCCAGGTGCTAATCATCGGCTTAAGGCCGGAGCTAGAAGAGACCGTTTGTCACTTTCGGAAGGTCCCATTATAGTACTTTGGGCAAGCAATTCAAGGAAACACTAAATGGACTAGTAAAAGAGCGTTTAGCTGATTATGGGAATGGAGAGACCGAGATAAGCCAAGGTGCCGAGCGAGGCCTAATCCAACTGATCGGACTAAAACATCCATGACTCAGCATTTGTGAGGACCTTTGCCCATTATCAGATTTGAAATCTTGTACAGAACTTTTGAGGTTATCAAGTTTATCTCACGGCGTTCAACAATTCGAAACTTGTCGTGCTCGTGGTGGGGAGTTTCTTCACTTTGAAGGCTTGGTTCGTTCCACATCTTGGCTACATGTCAGTCCTCAAATCCTTTTCTTCTCAATTATGGTGTTCTACCCATCGTTGTTCTCGCTTTCAAAGCTTTTGTCGGTGTGGTTCGTCCAACTTTCAACGCACAAAGTTTCAAACGCAACTTATATCCCGGACGACTTCATGTCGACCATGATCTTCGGGATAGTGATGCAAATCAAGAGCATGGTGCGAGCAATCTGGTTAGAGTTCCAAATGGGGCAATTACGAGGGCACGGGCCAAGAAGCTTAGAGAAGATGTGAACGGGCTGGTTCGGAGAATTTGGACTCAGGCGAACTCAATGAAGCATGCTGAAGCAAGTCCACGTGTGCCAGCAACATATGTCAACATTATTAAAGTTCTTGAAGATTCCAGTCAAAGTTGATTAATTCTGGTCAAAGAAGAATATTACATGGCTAAGTAATATATTACCTTTCTAAGTCAGAATATTAGGGTAATATTTCATTGTTTCCTAAATAATAGTTAGAATATTTTTGTTGCCTATTACATAGGAGGCAATCTGGAGAAACAATATCTGGCATATCTTGTAATTGTGGCCTATTTATAGGTCAAGGCTGAGGATGGACGAATTTTGGAGACTTCTTTTGTTATTCAATACAAATTCTGTGAGGAATTTGCTCTTCTTGGTTCTTGAGAAGACTCGTAGAACTTATCAAGGTTTCTTGTGGCGTTCTACAACCGGACTTATCACTTCGATCCTCGGGGTGTGGCGTCCTTTCCAAACCGTAGCTTTGGTTCCTATCTCGCTAGGTAGTGGGTCAAAGCTCGCCTTCGGAACTTGTTCTTTGCAGATCTTGGGGTTCTCTTCCATATATTGTTGTCGGGTTTTGCCACATGTTGGTAAGGTTCACACCAGTTGGTATCAGAGCTTTGGTTCTAAGACAAGTTTCATCTATCCTTTTTCATTATTTTCTTCTTCGTTCTTGTTAAAATCTATCCTTTGTTTTCTTAGTTCGTTCTTGAGTTTGCTTGCAAAAAAAAAAGAAAAAAAATTCGTGCCAAAAAAAAAGAAAGAAAAAAAAGAGTATCAACAGCAAAACAAAAAAAAAAAAGAAAGACAGAAAGCAAAAGTAGAAAGAAAGAAATCAAGGGAAGCGAAGAAGATATCATACTGTCTTAGCATCAACTTATCAATCATAAATCCACCTAGTTTTCTTGCTCAGAATCATTCCTTTTCCATCATTCTTATGTTTAATATTCATACTCATCTATTTCCTTGACTCTTCACCCTAAGGATCCTTGTGATTTGTTTTGGTTGGATTCATACTTGAATTGCTGCAAGTTTCTTGGTTGTTCCTTGAGTCCGATTAAGAACTAAAGAAGGCAACAAGAGTGGAAAAAGGCCAGAGTGGTGAGCATATTAGAGGGTAAAAGCCGAATACTTGAGAGAAACACGAGTGAATTGAGTGAATCATCTTTTGAGTGAAACACGTGAGGGAGTGAGGTGAGGTCCTTTTTCTTTCTATATTCATACTAACCTAGTTGCAGAATCTATACATGGCTCAACATCGAGACAGAGATCCATCCGAAGAGATTCAACAACGTACCATCCCGAATCTTCAACTGGAAGCATTGTTGGGGGAGATGACACGGATAATGCGACTTGAATTGGAGCCAATTCAAAATAGGTTGGATCAGGTGGAAGACAGAGTATCGAGTGAGCCGCATCACAGCCACAACAATAGGGGGCATGGGCAACATGTTCCATGGGGAGATAACGAGGATGATGAGGAGTTAGAAGAACCGAACAAGCGACGAGGCAGGTTTGGGCATCGGAATGGAGAAGTTAGGAATCGAGAAGATAATAATTTGGGTAGCATCAAGATGAAGATTCCATCTTTCCAAGGAAAATCTGATCCAGAAGCATATCTTGAGTGGGAGAAGAAGATGGAGTTCATATTTGATTGCCACAACTATTCCGAAGCAAAGAAGGTAAAACTTGCTGTCATTGAGTTTTCTGATTATGCTATTACATGGTGGGACCAGCTTGTTTTGAGCAGGAGACGGAATAGAGAACGTCCCATTGAAACATGGGAGGACATGAAATCGGTGATGAGAAAGCGGTTCATTCCAAGCTACTATTACCGAGAGTTGCATAAAAGGTTGCAATCTCTTAGACAAGGGAGTCGAAGTGTTGAAGATTATTTTAAGGAGATGGAGATTACAATGATACGAGCCAATGTGGAGGAAGATCGAGAAGCCACTATGGCCAGATTTTTGTTTGGCTTGAACCGAGAAATTCATGATAGAGTAGAAATGCATCATTATGTAGAGTTGGAAGAGATGGTGCACATGGCAATGAAAGTGGAACAACAACTCAGGAGAGGAGGCACACGATCAGGTCCCAACTCGGGGTCTAATCTTTGGAAGCTGAGCTCCTCAAAGAAGGAAGAAAAGGAACAGACATCTTCAACTCTTAAGACTAAAACTGAGCCTAAGTCGGGAAACACCAGCCGCGATTCCCAAGGTACAGCGGATATCTCTACTACTCGGAATCGTGATATTAAGTGTTTTAAATGCCAAGGCAGGGGACACATGGCTAACCAATGCCCAAACAAGAGGGTGATGATTATAAATGCCCAAGGAGAGCTAGAGTCGGAAGATGAAGAAGACGATCCCGACATGCCACCCTTAGAAGATGCTTATGATGGGCAGTATGCTGTTGAAGGAGAGATATTGGTGGCAAGACGAGCTCTCAACATGCAGGTTAAGGAGGAAGAAAATAATCAAAGAGAGAACTTGTTCCATACTCGATGCTTTGTGAACAACAAAGTGTGCAGCGTCATAATTGATGGAGGGAGTTGCACCAACGTGGCTAGCGCAGAATTGGTGGAGAAATTGGCATTACCCACCTTGAAGCATCCACGACTTTATCGACTCCAATGGTTAAATGATAGTGGAGACATCAAGGTGGCAAGGCAAGCTCTGGTTGCTTTTTCTATTGGAAAATATGTGGATGAGGTGCTTTGTGATGTAGTTTCCATGCATGCATGCCATATACTATTGGGAAGGCCATGGCAATATGATCGGAGGGCTGCACATGATGGTTTTACCAATAGGTACTCCTTTGTAATGAATAAGCAGCCCATAGCTCTTATGCCATTAACTCCAAAACAAGTTCTTGATGATCAAATGAAGCTGAAAAGAGCAAGTGAAAAGAAAATAAGGACAAAATCTGAAATTGAGAGAAAAGAAACTGAGAGAAAAGAAAGTATGAGAGAAGAAAAAGAAAGAGGAAAGGATAAGAAAAAGAGTGAAAGAGAAGAAGAGAGAGTTTCAGCCAAAGGGAGAGCAAGAGAGGAAAAATTAAGTTTCATTGCAAAGAAAAGAGAGATCAAGAGAGTATTATTTTCTGATCAACCCCTTATAGTACTTATGTACAAGGAGGTCCTTTTAAACACTAATGATCTTGTCGGTTCCTTGCCGAGCAATGTTATTTCCCTTTTGCAGGAGTTCGATGATGTGTTTCCTGAGGAGTTGCCTTCAGGTTTACCCCCAATTCGAGGAATTGAGCATCAAATTGACTTCATACCCGGTGCATCAATCCCAAACCGACCAGCCTACCGGAGTAATCCCGAGGAAACAAAGGAACTTCAAAGGCAAGTAGGTGAGTTGTTGGACAAGGGGTATGTACGAGAAAGCATGAGTCCTTGTGCGGTTCCGATGCTGCTAGTACCTAAGAAGGACGGGACATGGAGGATGTGTGTTGATTGTCGTGCAATCAACAATATCACGGTAAAGTATCGACATCCCATCCCTAGATTAGATGATATGCTTGATGAATTGCATGGTTCTTGTGTTTTTACTAAGATTGATCTTAAGAGTGGATATCATCAAATTAGGATGAAAGAAGGTGATGAGTGGAAAACTGCATTCAAAACAAAACATGGATTATATGAATGGTCAGTTATGCCTTTTGGATTAACTAATGCACCGAACACTTTCATGAGACTTATGAACCATGTTTTGCGTGCTTACATTGGACAATTTGTGGTTGTCTACTTTGATGATATTCTTATTTATAGCAAAAATTTGAATGACCATGTGGAACATTTAAAACTTGTTTTAGATATTTTAGGGAAAGAAAAGTTGTACGCAAATCTGAAGAAGTGTATGTTTTGCACGGATAAGCTTGTGTTTCTTGGATTTGTTGTGAGTGCCCAAGGTATTCAAGTTGACCATGAAAAGGTGAAAGCAATTCAAGATTGGCCAACTCCTACATCTATTGGTCAGGTAAGAAGTTTCCATGGGTTAGCTAGTTTTTATCGACGTTTTGTTCAGAATTTTAGTAGTCTTGCTACACCTTTAACTGAAGTGATCAAGAAGAATGCTCCATTTAGGTGGGGAGAGGAACAAGAAAGGGCATTCAAAGTGATTAAGGAGAAGTTAACAAATGCACCTTTACTTGCTTTACCTAACTTTACTAAAACTTTTGAAATTGAGTGTGATGCTTCAGGTATTGGAGTTGGTGGAGTTTTAATGCAGGAAGGAAGACCAATTGCATATTTTAGCGAAAAGCTAGGTGGAGCAGCCCTAAACTATCCAACATATGATAAGGAAATGTATGCATTAGTTCGGACATTAAGGACCTGGCAACATTACCTTTGGCCAAAAGAATTTGTGATCCACACAGATCATGAATCATTGAAGCACTTGAAGGGGCAGCACAAGCTGAACAAACGTCATGCTAAGTGGGTGGAGTTCATCGAGACATTTCCATACGTGATCAAATACAAGCAAGGTAAGGAAAATATAGTTGCGGATGCACTATCTCGAAGGTATGCTCTACGTTCCACACTTGATGCTAAGTTGCTTGGTTTTGAGTACATTAAGGATTTGTATGCATTAGATTCTGATTTTGGTGATGTGTTTAAAGAATGCGCAAAAAGATCTCATGACAAGTATTACTTGCTTGATGGGTTTCTATTTCGAGAAAATAAGCTTTGCATTCCCCATTCTTCTTTGCGTGAGTTACTAGTTAGGGAAGCACATGGTGGTGGTTTGATGGGTCATTTTGGGGTAGCTAAAACATTGGCTATGTTGCATGATCATTTTTTTTTGCCCCATATGAAACGGGATGCTGAGAGGATTTGTGAAAAGTGCATTACATGTAGACAATCTAAATCTAAGTTACAGCCACATGGATTATATACACCATTGCCTATTCCTAGAGAGCCTTGGGTTGACATTTCCATGGACTTTGTTTTAGGGTTACCTAGGTCTAAGGGGGAAGAGACTCAATCTTTGTGGTTGTTGATAGATTCTCTAAAATGGCACATTTCATTGCATGTCATAAAACTGATGATGCATCTCATATAGCTGATCTATTTTTCAAGGAGATTGTTAGATTGCATGGCATGCCTAGAAGCATTGTTTCCGATAGAGATACAAAGTTCTTGAGTTACTTTTGGAAGACATTGTGGGAAAGGTTAGGCACCAAATTATTATACTCTACAACTTGTCACCCACAAACTGATGGTCAAACCGAAGTAGTGAATAGGACTTTATCTACTTTATTACGTGCTATTATTAAGAAGAATTTGAAATCATGGGAAGATTGTTTGCCACATGTCGAATTTGCTTACAATAGGAGCGTTCATTCTGCAACCAAGTTTTCACCATTTGAGATTGTTTATGGTTTTAATCCACTAACACCCTTGGATTTATCTCCTTTACCTTTGAGTGAAAGTGCTAACTTAGATGGAAAGAAGAAAGCTGAATTTGTAAAGCAAATCCATGAGAAGGCATGCTTGAACATAGAAAGGAGGACTGAGCAATATATCAAACAAGCAAACAAGGGACGTAAGCAAGTGGTGTTTGAACCTGGAGATTGGGTGTGGTTGCACATGAGGAAGGAACGGTTTCCCGAAAGACGACGTTCGAAACTCCTTCCAAGGGGCGATGGACCTTTCCAAGTGCTAGAGCGAATAAATGATAATGCCTACAAGTTGGACTTACCAGGTGAGTTTGGTGTCAATGCAAGTTTTAATGTCTCTGATCTATCTCCGTTTAATGCAGATGAAGATTTGAGGACAAATCCTTTAAAAGAGGGGGAGAATGATGCAAATCAAGAGCATGGTGCGAGCAATCTGGTTAGAGTTCCAAATGGGGCAATTACGAGGGCACGGGCCAAGAAGCTTAGAGAAGATGTGAACGGGCTGGTTCGGAGAATTTGGACTCAGGCGAACTCAATGAAGCATGCTGAAGCAAGTCCACGTGTGCCAGCAACATATGTCAACATTATTAAAGTTCTTGAAGATTCCAGTCAAAGTTGATTAATTCTGGTCAAAGAAGAATATTACATGGCTAAGTAATATATTACCTTTCTAAGTCAGAATATTAGGGTAATATTTCATTGTTTCCTAAATAATAGTTAGAATATTTTTGTTGCCTATTACATAGGAGGCAATCTGGAGAAACAATATTTGGCATATCTTGTAATTGTGGCCTATTTATAGGTCAAGGCTGAGGATGGACGAATTTTGGAGACTTCTTTTGTTATTCAATACAAATTCTGTGAGGAATTTGCTCTTCTTGGTTCTTGAGAAGACTCATAGAACTTATCAAGGTTTCTTGTGGCGTTCTACAACCGGACTTATCACTTCGATCCTCGGGGTGTGGCGTCCTTTCCAAACCGTAGCTTTGGTTCCTATCTCGCTAGGTAGTGGGTCAAAGCTCGCCTTCGGAACTTGTTCTTTGCAGATCTTGGGGTTCTCTTCCATATATTGTTGTCGGGTTTTGCCACATGTTGGTAAGGTTCACATCAGATAGCAATGAAGTGATTTCTGGCAAAAGTTATGACATTTTGTCTCCAGATTAGAGCAAGGGCAAGTCCTTCGGATGCACGTCCAGGTGTTGTTCATCGGCTTAAGGCCGGAGCTGGAAGAGACCGTTTGTCACTTTCAGAAGGTCCCATTATAGGACTTTGGGCAATTGAGTCAAGGAAGTACTAAATGGATTAATAAAAGAACATTGGGCTGATTATGGGAAACGAGAGATCGAGATAAGCCCAGGTGCAGAGCGAGGCCTAATCCAACCGATCGGACTAAAACATCCATGACTCAGCATTTGTTAAGGACCTTTGCCCATTATAAGATTTGAAAGCTTTCACACAACTTTTGAGGTTATCGAGTTTATCTCATGGCATTCAACAATTCAAAACTTATCGTGCTCGTGGTGCGGAGTTTCTTCACCTCGAAGACTTGGTTCGTTCCACATCTTGGCTACATGTTAGTCCTCAAACCCTTGTGATGTGATCCAAGATACGAGCTCGAAGTCTGCAATCGAAGTCTCTCATGATCGGATGATGAGAAGCTCGTGCACGACGAAGAAGCGGATATGGATATGCATACAAGTGACGAGCAAGCTCAATGACTCAACATTATCCATAATATTTCAAAAATGGACAAATGATGAAGGCCACATATTTCAGCTAAGCATCAAGAGTGCAAGTGATTCAAGAAATATATTTCAGTTGAATGTCAAGAGGGCAAGTATCTTCAAGAAATATATCTTAACAAGATGAAAGGGAAAGTATATTTTCAAGAAAGGCAGTTGAGAGAACTAAAGAGGCAAGAGAAGTACAAGTTAATGTTGATATATTGAAGTTATCTACAAGAATATATCACTTTCCTCTTTTATCAAGTAGAATATATTAACTTTCCCGTTACTTAGTTCTGAAGATATTGGCAATATTTTGTAACTTTCTTGAGGAAACACATAGATTTGCTTTCTAATTAGTTTCCTATCCCATGAGAACCATTTAGGAAGGTTTTTTTTTTTTTATGTAATATTGCACTTTGGCCTATTTAAAGGCTGGTGCTTGCCTTTGGACGAATTTGGATCAGTTTATTCATTAATAGAGTGTGAGATTTTATTCTCTTTGGTTCTTTGAAGAACTATTCGAACTTATCGGAGAATTCCGTGGCGTTCATCCCAGACTTATCAATCAACCCTTCCATAGTTGATTGTGGCGTCTTCACTATACCAAGGCTCTTACCTCTCTATAGGTAATGGGTCAAGGTTCTACCTTTTGAGCTTGATAAGGACACGTTTCCTGGAGACCTTAGTCGTATACGGGTTACGTCACGAGTTGGTGAGGTTCATATGATATTTGATATCGGGTTTCATCACGGTGTTGGCGAGGTTCGCATCATTTGGTATCAGAGCCAACGTTCTAAGTCAGGTTCAATCTATCCTTTTAGTTTCTCTTCGTTTTCTTTCATCTTTGTTGTTTTTCTTTATCTTTTTCTTTTCTATTATCTTCTTCAGAGAAAGTAAAAAAAAAAAAAAAAGGTAGTGGGAGAGAAAAAAAAGTAGCAGAAAAAAAAAAGCAAAAAAAAAGAAAGAAAAGTTGCAAAATAAAAAAAAAGTAAAAAAAAGGAAGAATCAGCAACAAAAAAAGCGGTAGAAAAAAGGTGGAAGAAGGGAGACATTGAACAAGTCCAAGACTTATTTGACCATTCATAGAGTTATCAAAGTCTCTCATTCAAAGTTGTTCCTTTTCCATTGATCTATTATTCTCTAGTCCGTAATTGTCTTGTTACTCGATATTTTGATCATTTGGAACCCGACCCTACATTCTTCTTTCAAATCTTGGTTAAGTCGTGGTGGATTGTTGCGGGACAGTCTGATTTTTGTTTGTTTAGTTCAAAAAGAACTGAAAGAGGATATATGAGTGGAAAAAGGCAAGAGTGGTGAGATTATTAGAGGGTAAAAGCCGTTTGAGTGCAAACACGAGTGAATTGAGTGAACATATTCTTGAGTGAAACACGTGAGAGAGTGCTTGTGAGGTCCTAATATCTGTTGCAGATTCTCATCATGTCACACTATCAAGAAGAAAGCGCATTCGAAGGTGTTCAACTACAAGCATATGTACATGAGGTTGGGAGGATGATGAGAGCTGAATTCAAACAAATCCATAAGAAGATAGATCAAATTGAGGATGAAGCAAAAAGAAAAAGCTTTCAGCTTCCATATGAAGATAAGGAATCGAGAAGACCAAGGCGGAACAATGATCTCCGTGACACAAAAGTGAAGTTTCCAACTTTCCAAGGCAAAAACGACCCCGAAGCTTATCTTTTGTGGGAGGAAAGAATGGAGATGGTCTTCAAACATCATATCTACTCTGAAAAGAAAAAGGTACAAGTTGCTTCATTTCACTTCTCCGACTATGCTATTATTTGGTGGGATCAGATTATTACGAGTAGGAGACATAATGGAGAGTGACCCGTTGAGACATGGAACGAGATGAAGTCAATGATGAGGCAACGATTCCTTCCAAGTTCCTATTGCTGGGAATTGCACAACAAAGTGCAACATCTCACTCAAGGATCAAAGAGCGTTATCGAATATTACAAGGAAATGGAGGTTGCAATAAGCCGAGCTAATGTAGAGGAGGATATTGAGGCCACCAAGGACAGGTTCTTAAGCGGACTAAATCGTGAGATTGCTGATGTAGTGGGGATGCATTACTATGAGGAGCTCAATGATATGTTGCTCCATGCCATGAAAGTTGAACGACGGTTGAAGCAAAGAAACATGGATGAATGGAGCACAAGTATGGCTGCAACAAGTTTTTCAAGATCAACCTCTCAGCAAGTTGAGGTTCCTTCAATGAAGTTCTATTCTGAGCCATCTATGGAAGTCAAACAATCTGTGAGTATTACAAAAATTCATGAGAACAAAAAGAATAATCAAGAAAAAGAGTGTGATAAAAAAATTGAGAGTGAGCAAAAGAAAGAGTATGATGAAAAGAATATCAATGAGTGTGAAGAAAACGAGAGCAATGAAAAAGAGACAAAAGAGCATGAGAGAAAAGAAATTGAGAAGAGAGAGAATAAGAGGATGTTTCATTGATGAGTGCAAGAGAGGAAAAAGATTGTGAGATTGAGAGTTTTTTAATTTTATATCAGCCCCTTATGATTAAGGAGCCGGTTTTATTTACTAACAATCTTGTCGGATTCTTGCCGAGCAATATTATTTCCTATTTGCAGGAAATCAAAGGAGCGCATCAAGGATCAAGTCCAAACCAATTAGCCATTAGAAGTAATCATAAGGAGATGAAGGAGATTCAACTACAACCCAACGAGCAAGTGGTAAAACTACAAGCGAGTGAGTACATGAGTCCCTTTATTGTCCTAATGTTACTAGAGCATGACGATCAAACATGGATAGGGTTTTCTGATTTTGAAGCCATCAAAAATACCATGGTGATGTGCCCTAATTCTGTTCCTCATTTAGATCGCATGTTAGATGGATTTCATAATGCATGTTTGATTTCAAAGCCTAATGTGGAAAGTGAATTTCATCATGTTTGGTTGAAGGAGGGATATGAGTTCATCAATACATTCCAAATAAAACTTGATTTGTTTGACTGGTTGGTGATTCATTTTGAATTGATTAATAGGTCTAACGCTTTCATGATACTTATGAGCCATAATTTACATGCATTTATTTACGTTGACGACATTCGTTATGATAAGAGTCCAGATAATCATGATAAATACTCACGACTTGTTTTAGAGGCCTTAAGAAAATAATCGTTATTTGCTAAACTTGAAACCCGAACTCTTTGTATGGATGAGATTGTATTTATTGATTTGATTTTGAGTGCTACTGTTAATGAGAATGTTGTTGAAGAGGAAAAGGCAATCCGAGGTTGGCCAATATCTACTTTGGTAAGTCAGGTAAGTGGTTTCCATTGCTTATCTAGTTTATATTGGTACTATATTCTATGTCATATAATGGATGATGCCACACATGATGATTTGATCTTCGAAATGATTTTGAGGTTACATGCTGTGTTCATTTTAAGTAAAGAAGTTATGTTTTTGAACTACACTTTGAAAAATTTGAGAGACCATTACCCATCCAAGTGATCGGACTAAAACATTCATAACTCAGCATTATTGAGGACCTTTACCCATTATTGGATTTGAAAGCTTTTACACAACTTTTGAGGTTATCGAGTTTATCTCACGGCATTCAACAATTCGAAACTTGTCCTGCTCGTCGTGCGGAGTTTCTTCACTTCGAAGTCTTGGTTCATTCCACATCTTCGCTACAAGTCAGTCCTCAAACCCTTGTCTTCTCAATTCTGGTGTTCTACCCATCATTTTTCCCGGTTTCATATCTTTTGTCGGTGTGGTTCGCCCAACTGTCAACGCACAAAGCTTCAAACGCAACTTACATTTCGGACGACTTGATGTCGACCATGATCTTCATGGTAGCAATGAAGTGATTTCAGGCAAATGTTACGACATTTTGTCCCCAGATCAGAGCAAGGGCAACTCCGTCTGATACACGTCCAGGTTCTAATCATCGGCTTAAGGCCGGAGCTAGAAGAGATTGTTTGTCACTATCGGAAGGTCCCATTATAGGACTTTTGGCCAGCGATTCAAGGAAGCACTAAATGGATTAGTAAAAGAGCATTGGGCTGATTATGAGAATGAAGACACCGAGATAAGCCCAGGTGCAGAGCGAGGCTTAAGCCAAGTGATCGGACTAGAACATCCATGACTCAGCATTTGTGAGGACCTTTGCCCATTATCAGATTTGAAAGCTTTTTACACAACTTTTGAGGTTATCGAGTTTATCTCATGGCGTTCAACAATTCGAAACTTGTCGTGCTCGTGGTGCGGAGTTTCTTCACTTCGATGTCTTGGTTCGTTCCCCATCTTGGCTACATGTCAGTCCTCAAACCCTTGTCTTCTCAATTCTGGTAAACATCGTTGTTCACGGTTTCATTGCTTTTATCGGCGTGGTTCGTCCAACTGTCAACGCACAATGTTTCAAACGCAACTTACATTTCGGACGACTTGATGTCGACCATGATCTTCGTGATAGCGATGATGTGATTTCTGGCAAAAGTGACAACATTTTGTCTCTCGAGATCAGAGCAAGGGCAAGTCCGTCTGATGCACATCCAGGTGCTAATCATCGGCTTAAGGCCGGAGCTAGAAGATACCGTTTGTCACTTTCGGAAGTACCATTATAGGACTTTGGGCCAGCGATTTAAGGAAGCACTAAATGGATTAGTAAAAGAGCAGTGGGCTGATTATGGGAATGGAGAGACCGAGATAAGCCCAGGTGTAGACCGAGGCCTAATGCAACTGATCGGACTAAAACATTCATGACTCAGCACTTGTGAGGACCTTTGACCGTTGTCAGATTTGAAAGCTTTTGCACAACTTTTGCACAACTTTTCAGGTTATCGAGTTTATCTCATGGCGTTCAACAATTCGAAACTTGTCGTGCTCGTGGTGCGGAGTTTCTTCACTTCGATGTCTTGGTTCGTTCCCCATCTTGGCTACATGTCAGTCCTCAAACCCTTGTCTTCTCAATTCTGGTAAGCATCGTTGTTCACGGTTACATTGCTTTTATCGGCGTGGTTCGTCCAACTGTCAACGCACAATGTTTCAAACGCAACTTACATTTTGGACGACTTGATGTCGACCATGATCTTCGTGATAGCGATGATGTGATTTCTGGCAAAAGTGACAACATTTTGTCTCCAGATCAGAGCAAGGGCAAGTCCGTCTGATGCACATCCAGGTGCTAATCATCGACTTAAGGCCGGAGCTAGAAGATACCGTTTGTCACTTTCGGAAGTACCATTATAGGACTTTGGGCCAGCGATTTAAGGAAGCACTAAATGGATTAGTAAAAGAGCAGTGGGCTGATTATGGGAATGGAGAGACCGAGATAAGCCCAGGTGTAGACCGAGGCCTAATGCAACTGATCAGACTAAAGCATGCATGACTCAGCATTTGTGAGGACCTTTGCCCATTATCAGATTTGAAAGCTTTTGCACAACTTTTGAGGTTATCGAGTTTATCTCATGGCATTCAACAGTTCGAAACTTGTCGTGCTCGTGGTGCGGTGTTTCTTCACTTCGAGGTCTTGGTTCGTTCCACATCTTGGCTACATGTCAGGCCTCAGACCCTCGTCTTCTCAATTCTGGTGTTCTACCCATCGCTATTCCCGGTTTCATAGCTTTTGTCTGTGTGGCTCGTCCAACTGTCAACGCACAAAGTTTCAAACGCAACTTACATTTCAGACGACTTGATGTCAACCATGATCTTCGTGATAGCAATGAAACGATTTCTGGCAAAAGTTACGAAATTTTGTCTCCACATTAGAGCAAGGGCAAGTCCGTCTAATGCACGTCCAGGTGCTAATCATCGGGTTAAGGCCGCAGCGAGAAGAGACTGTTTGTCACTTTCAGAAGGTCCCATTATAGGACTTTGGGCAAACGATTCGAGGAAGCACTAAATGGATTAGTAAAAGAGCAGTGGGCTGATTATGGGAGTGGAGAGACCGAGATAAGCCCAGTGCAAAGCGAGGCCTAATCCAAGTGATCGGACTAAAACATCCATGACTCAGCATTTGTGAGGACCTTTGCCCCTTATCAGATTTGAAAGCTTTTACACAACTTTTGAGGTTATCGAGTTTATCTCATGGCGCTCAACAATTCGAAACTTGTCGTGCTCGTGGTGCGGAGTTTCTTCACTTCGAAGTCTTGGTTCGTTCCCCATCTTGGCTACATGTCAGTCCTCAAACCCTTGTCTTCTCAATTCTGGTGAACATCGTTGTTCCCGGTTTCATAGCTTTTGTCCGTGTGGTTCGTCCAACTGTCAACGCACAAAGTTTCAAATGCAACTTACATTTCGGACGACGTGATGTCGACCATGATCTTCGTGATAGCAATGAAGTGATTTCTAGCAAAAGTTACTACATTTTGTCTCCAGATCAGACCAAGGGCAAGTCCGTCCTATGCACGTCCAGGTGCTAATCATCGGCTTAAGGCCGGAGCTAGAAGAGCCCGTTTGTCACTTTCAGAACGTCCCATTATAGGACTTTGGGCAAGTGATTTATGGAAGCAGTAAATGGATTAGTAAAAGAGCATTGGGCTGATTATGGGAATGGAGAGACCCAGATAAGCCAAGGTGCAGAGCGAGGCCTAATCCAACTGATCGGACTAAAACATTCATGACTCAGCATTTGTGAGGACCTTTGCCGATTGTCAGATTCGAAATCTTTTACACAACTTTTGAGGTTATCGAGTTTATCTCATGGCGTTCAACAATTCCAAACTTGTCGTGCTCATGGTGCGGAGCTTCTTCACTTCGGGGTCTTCGTTTGTTCCACACCTTGGCTACATGTCAGTCCTCAAGCCCTTGTCTTCTCAATTCTGGTGTTCTACCCATCGCTGTTCCAGGTTTCATAACTTTTGTCGGTGTGGTTCTTCCAACTGTCAATGCACAAAGCTTCAAAGGAAACTTACATTTCGGACGACTTGATGTCGACCATCATCTTCGTGGTAGCAATGAAGTGATTTCTGGCAAAAGTTACGACATTTTGTCACAAGATCAGAGCAAGGGCAAGTCCGTCTGATGCACGTCCAGGTTGTAATCATCGGCTTAAGGCCGGAGCTAGAAGAGCCGTTTGTCAAATTCGGAAGGTCCCATTATAGGATTTTGGGCAAGCGATTCCAGGAAGCACTAACTGGATTAGTGGAAGAGTACTGGGCACATTATGGGAATGGAGAGACCGAGATAAGCCAAGGTGCAGAGCGAGGCCTCATCCAAGTGATCAGACTAAAACATTCATGACTCAGAATTTCTTAGGACCTTTGCCCATTATCAGATTTGAAAGCTTTTACACAACTTTTTAGGCTATCGAGTTTATTTCATGGCATTCATCAATTCAAAACTTGTCGTGCTCGTGGTGCGGATTTTCTTCACTTCGAAGTCTTGGTTTGTTCCACATCTTTGCTACATGTCAGTCCTCAAACCCTTGTCTTCTCAATTATGGTGTTCTACCCATCGTTGTTCCCAGTTTCATAGCTTTTGTCAGTATGGTTGGTCAAGCTGTCAATACACAAAGCTTCAAATGCAACTTATATTTCGGATGACTTGATGTCGACCATGATCTTTGTGATAGCAATGAAGTGATTTCTGGCAAAAGTTACGACATTTTGTCTCCAGATCAGAGCAAGGGCGGTCTGTCTGATGCACGTCCAGGTGCTCATCATCGGCTCAAGGACGGAGCTAGAAGAGACCGGTCGTGACTTCTGGAAGGTCCCATTATAGGACTTTGGGCAACCAATTCAAGGACGCACTAAATGGATTAGTAAAAGAGCATTGGGCTGATTATGGGAATGGAGAGACCGAGATAAGCTCGGGTGCAGAGCGAGGCCTAATCCAACTGATCGGACTAAAACATTCATGGCTCAGCATTTGTGAGGACCGTTGTCCATTATCAGATTTGAAAGCTTCTATACAACTTATGAGGTTATCGAGTTTATCTCATGACGTTCAACAATTCCAAACTTGTCGTGCTCGTGGTGCGGAGTTTCTTCATTTCGACATCTTGGTTCGTTCCACATCTTTGCTACATGTCTGTCCTCAAACCCTTGTCTTCTCAATTCTGGTGTTCTACCCATCGTTGTTCCCGGTTTCATAGCTTTTGTCCGTGTGGTTCGTCCAACTGTCAACGCACAAAGTTTCAAACGTAACTTACATATTGGAGGACCGGATGTCGACCATGATCTTCGTGATAGCAATGAAGTGATTTTTGGCAAAAGTTACGACATTTTGTCTCCAGATCAGAGCAAGGGCAAGTCTGTCTGATGCACGTCCAGGTGCTAATCATTGGCTTAAGGTCGGGGCTAAAAGAGACTGTTTGTCACTTTCGGAAGGTCTAGTATAGGACTTTGGGCAAGCGATTCAAGGAAGCACTAAATGGATTAGTAAAAGAGCCCTGGGCTGATTATGTGAGAGCGAGGCCTAATCCAAGTGCTCGGACTAAAACATTGAGAATTGGGTGAAAATAGAGTAATTTTTGAAAGTATTTCACGAAATAGGGTTCGTTTGAAAGTATTTACCAAAATAGGGTTTTAAAACCGCATCTTGAAGATGCGGTTTTGTTTTTAATGAACCGCATCTTCAAGATGCGGTTTAGTCCGAATTTTTTTTTTTGTAAATAAGGAACCGCATCTTCAAGATGCGGTTCCTTTGTTAAATTTTTTTTTTTTTTTTACATTTGAAAATAAAGTCGCATGTTACGGATTTAGATTGAATATTAGTGTGTAATATATAACGAGTTCGTTTTATAAATCTGACAAATCTTTTATGTGTAAAATTTATATAAAACTTTAAGAGTAAATTTTACAAGTGTAAACATCTGAATAGTGATTTATACAACGAATTTTGATGTATCATACATTGAGTACTAAATATGTTAATACTTCGTAGAAGTCTTTCAATATGTGTAAAATTTTACAAAATTTTAAGAGTAAATTTTATAAATGTGAATACCTGAATAGTGATTTATATAACGAATTCTAATGTGTCACACATTGAGTTTGTGTATTATAAAACGAGCTCGTTTTGTCAATCTCTGTAAAATCTTTACACGTGTAAAATTTTTACAAAATTTTAAGTGTAAATTTTATAAATATAAATACTTGAATAGTGATTTATATAATGAGTGCTAATGTGTCACACATTAAGGTATTAACATATTTAGTACTCAATGTATGATACATCAAAATTCGTTGTTTAAATCACCATTCAGATGTTTACACTTGTAAAATTTACTCTTAAAGTTTTATATAAATTTTACACATAAAAGATTTGTCAGATATTTATAAAACGAACTCGTTATATTACACACTAAATGTTCAATCTAAATTCCCTAACTGCAACTTTGTTTTCAAAAGTAAAAAAAAAAAAAAATTTAACAAAGGAACCGCATCTTGAAGATGCGGTTCCTTATTTGCAAAAAAAAAAAAATCGGACTAAACCGCATCTTGAAGATGCGGTTCATTAAAAACAAAACCGCATCTTCAAGATGCGGTTTTAAAACCCTATTTTGATAAATACTTTCAAACGAACCCTATTTCGTGAAATACTTTCAAAAATTACTCTATTTTCACCCAATTCTCCTAAAACATTCATGACTGAGCATTTTGTGAGGACCTTTGCCCATTATCAGATTTGAAAGCTTTTACACAACTTTTGAGGTTATTGAGTTTATCTCATGGCGTTCAACAATTCCAAACTTCTCGTGCTCGTGGTGCGGAGTTTCTCCACTTCGAACTCTTGGTTCGTTCCACATCTTTGTTACAAGTCAGTCCTCAAACCCTTGTGCTCTCAATTCTGGTGTTCTACCCATTGTTGTTCCCGGTTTCATAGCTTTTGTCTGTGTGGTTCGTCCATAAGTCAACGTACAAAGTTTAAAACGCAACTTACATTTCGGACGACTTGACGTCGACCATGATCTTCGTGATAGCAATGAAGTGATTTCTGGCAAAAGTTTCAACATTTTGTCGCCAGATCAGAGCAAGGGCAAGTCCGTCTGATGCACGTCTAGGTGCTCATCATCGGCTTAAGGCCGGAGCTAGAAGAGACCTTTTGTCACTTTCGGAAGGTCCCATTATAGGACATTGGGCAAGCGATTCAAAGGAAGCACTAAATGGATTAATAAAATAGCATTGGGCTGATTATGAGAATGGGGAGACCGAGATAAGCCCAGGTGCAGAGCGAGGGAGGTCGGACTAAAACAGTCATGACACAGCATTTGTGGGAACCTGATGCAGACAAGGTTGCCAAACATGACCCTGCCCATATCGAGAGGGACTTGATCTTGGATGGAGGAGGCCCAATGACAAGAGGCAGACTAAAGAAATGGCAAGATGCTATTGGAGCTCTAACAAATGGGTTGATAGCCCAAGAAGCTAAAGTTCAAGCTAGCAAGTAACAAGAGACTTTAATCTTATTTGTTGAGGCCCGAACATCGGAGGTGTCAGCCCACGATGCAGCCCAAGCCCATCACACTCAATAAGGGAGGAAGGAATATTCTGCCTAAAGATAGAAAATTCGTCCAGAATGAAGCCTCCACAAATAAAGGAAGAATATATGGCCAGATTAGCTTAGTTATCTATATATTTAGGTTTTCATATTTAAATTATAGACAGAATATTATTTTGGCCATATATATATGGTCTTCTCTGTCATGTATGGACAGATTAGTTTTGACATTGAATATCGAATTGAAGGTGTGTTCATCTTTGTGAGGTAAATCTCTCTTTGCTCTTGTGAAATCTTGCTTTTGTCGAACTAATAATTTAGTTTGGTGATTCAAGTTTCCCAAAGCCCCCAATTCGTGCCTCGACCCAGTTGAGTCGTTGTGTGGATTGGTTCTGTGTTCGTGGTTAGGCGAGTGGTCTAAGTAGCAGGTCACGATCCCTTCCGTTGGTTGGCTATTTGCACCCGCTTGGTTTCGAACCAACTCCTTTTCCCCTTTTCAACCTACGCCGTGAAAATCGGGCCACCCCCTTGAGAATCACATCAGAACCTTTGCCCATTTCCAGATTTGAATGCTTTTACACAACTTTTGAGGTTATCGAGTTTATTTCATGGCGTTCAACAATTCGAAACTTCTCGTGCTCGTGGTGCGGAGTTTCTTCACTTCGAAGTCTTGGTTCGTTCCACATCTTGGCTACATGTTTGTCCTCAACCCCTTGCCCTCTCAATTCTAGTGTTCTACCCGTCGTTGCTCCCGGTTTCATAGCTTTTGTCGGTGTGTTTCATCCAACTGTTAATGCACAGAGTTTCAAACGCAACTTACATTTCGAACAACCTGATGTCGACCATGATCTTCGCTATAGCAATGAAGTGATTTCTGGCAAAAGTTACAACATTTCTCCAGAACAGAGGAAGGGCAAGTCCGTCTAATGCACGTGCAGGTGCTCATCATCGTCTTAAGGCCAAAGAAGGACACATTATAGGACATTGGGCAAGCGACTCAAGGAAGCACTAAATGGATTAGTAAAAGAGCATTGGGCTAATTATGGGAAAGGAGAGACCGAGATAAGCCCAGCTGCAGAGCGAGGCCTAATCCAACTGATCGGACTAAAACACCCATGACTCAGCATTTGTCAGGACCTTTGCCCATTATCAGATTTGAAAGCTTTAACACAACTTTTGAGGTGTTCGGGTTGACCTCATGGCGTTCAACAATTCGAAACTTGCCGTGCTCGTGGTGCGGAGTTTCTTCACTTTGAAGCCTTGGTTCGTTCCACATCTTACCTACATGTCAGTCCTCAAACCCTTGCCTTCTCAATTCTGGTGTTCCACCCATCGTTGTTCCCGGTTTCATAGCTTTTACCAGTGTGGTTCATCCAACTGTCAATGCACAAAGTTTCAAACGCAACTTACATTTCGGACGCTTGAAGTCGACAATGATGTTCGTGATAGCAATGAAGTGATTTCTGGCAGAAGTTACGACATTTTGTCTCTAGATGAGAGCGAGGGCAGGTCCGTCTGAAGCACGTCCAGGTGCTCATCATCGGCTTAAGGCCGGAGCTAGAAGAGACCGTTTGTCACTTTCGGAAGGTCCCATTATAGGATTTTAGGCAAGCGATTCAAGGAAGCACTAAATGGATTAGTAAAAGATTATTGGGCTGATTATGGGAATGGAGAGACCGAGATAAGCCCAGGTGCAGAGCGAGGCATAATCCAAGTGATCGGACTAAAACATCCATGAGTCAGCATTTGTGAGGACCTTTGTCCATTATCAGATTTGAAAGCTTCTATACAACTTTTGACGTTATCGAGTTTATCTCATAGCGTTCAACAATTCCAAACTTTCCGTGCTCGTGGTGCGGAGTTTCTTCACTTTGAAGCCTTGGTTCGTTCCACATCTTGGTACAAGTCAGTCCTGAAACCCTTGTCTTCTCAATTCCGGTGTTTTACCCATCGTTGCTCCCGGTTTCATAGCTTTTGTCGGTGTGGTTCCCCCAACTGTCACCGCACAAAGCTTCAAACGCAACTTACATTTCAAACGACTTGATGTCACCATGATCTTCGCGATAGCAATAAAGTGATTTCTGGCAAAAGTTACGACATTTTTTCTCCTGATAAGAGTAAGGGCAACTCCTTCTGATGCACGTCCAAGTGCTAATCATCGGCTTAAGGCTGGAGCTAGAAGAGACCCTTTTTCACTTTCGGAAGGTCACATTATAGGACATTGGGCAAGCGATTCAAGGAAGCATTAAATGGATTAGTAAAAGAGCATTGGGCTTATTATGAGAATGGAGAGACTGAGATAAGCCCAGGTACGGAGCGAGGCCTAATATAACTGATCAGACTAAAATATCTATGACTCAGCATTTGTGAGGACCTTTGCCCATTATCAAATCTGAAAGCTTTAACACAACTTTTGAGGTGATCGAGTTGACCTCATGGCGTTCAACAATTCGAAACTTGTCGTGCTCGTGGTGCGGAGTTTCTTCACTTTGAAGCCTTGGTTCGTTCCATATCTTGGCTACATGGCACTCCTCAAACCCTTGTCTTCTCAATTCTGGTGTCCCACCCATCGTTGTTCCCCGTTTCATAGCCTTTGTTGATCCGGTTCGTCGAACTGTGACGCACAAAGTTTCAAACGCAACTAACATTTCGGACGACTTGATGTCGACCATGATCTTCGTGACAACAACGAAGTGATTTCTGGCAAAAGTTATGACATTTTGTCTCCAGATCAGAGCAAGGTCAAGTCCGTCTGATGCACGTCCAGGTGCTAATCATCGGCTTAAGGTCGGAGCTGTAAGAGACCGTTTGTCATTTTCGCAAGGTCCCGTTATAGTGATGCGAACCTCGCCATTACCGTGATGAGACCCAGTACCAAGTATGATAAGAACCTCACCAACTCGTGACGAAACCCGTATTCAACCAAGGTCTCCAGGAAACGTGTCCTCGTCAAGCTCGAAAGGTGGAACCTTGACCCATTACTTATGAAGAGGTAAGAACCTTGGTATAGTGAAGACGCCACAATCAACTATGGAAGGGTTGATTGATAAGTCGGGGTGAACGCCACGGATTACTCCGATAAGTTCGGCTGGATGAACGCCACGGATGACTCCGATAAGTTCAAAGGTTCTAAAAGAACCAATGAGAATAAAATCTCACATTCTATTGATCCATTATCTGAATGAATAAAAAATACAATGTGATGCGAACCTCGCCAACACCGTGATGAAACCCGTCAAGCTCGAAATGTGGAACCTTGACCCATTACCTACAAAGAGGTAAGAACCTTGGTATAGTGAAGACGCCACAATCAACTATGGAAGGGTTGATTGATAAGTCGGGGATGAACGCCACGGAATACTCCGATAAGTTCGAATAGTTCTTCAAAGAACCAAAGAGAATAAAATCTCACACTCTATTAATGAATAAAACTGATCCAAATTCGTCCAAGGGCAACCACCAGCCTTTAAATAGGCCAAAGTGCAATATTACATAAAAATAACCTTCCTAAATGGTTCTAATCGGATAGGAAACTATTTAGAAAGCAAATCTAAGTGTTTCCTCAGGGAAATTAGAAAATATTGCCCATATCTTCAGAACTAAGTAAAGGGAAAAGAAATATATTCTACTTGCTAAAAGAGGAAAGTGATATATTCTTCTAGATAACTTCATTATATCAGCATTGACTTGTGTTTCTCTTGCCTCTTTAGTTCTCTTAACTTCCTTTCTTGATGATATTCTTCCTCATTATATCTAGTTGACATATATTTCTTCAAATACTTTCCCTCTTGACATCAACTGAAATATATTTCTTGAAACACTTGCACTCTTGACATTCAGCTGAAATATGTGGCCTTCATCATTGGTCCATTTTTTGAAATATTATGGATAATGTTGAGTCATTTAGCTTGCTCATCACTTGTATGCATATCCATATCCACTTCTTCGTCGTGCACGAGCTTCGCATCATTCGATCATGGGAGACTTCGATTGCAGGCTTCGAGCTCGTATCTTGGATCACATCATTCCCCTCCTCTTGAAAAGGATTTGTCCTCAAATCATGACCTACATGAAAAGAAAATAAATTACTAATTTTGAAATTATCAATATCATTGTACTTGCCTTGTTGTTCAGAGTTGTATGCATCATTATTAATGCACTCAATGACTTGGAATCCATCTCCACGAGAAAGTCGTTTTGAATGTCGTTGAGCGTGAAACCTCTTCTTCCTCATGTGCCATGAATCATAACCTCCTGGATCAAAATCAAATTTCTTCTTTCGCCTAATGATTGAATGTTTCTCATAATGCTTCACTTTCATCTCAATTCTAAGTACTTTTCTCTCATGAATTTGCTCAACAACTTGAACTTTGTTCTGTCCATAAAAATTAATAAACTCAAAGAAACATAAATCAAACACATGATAAATATATGTAACAAACTCATATGAAATTTCCAAAGATGAAAATCTTGTGACAGAGTAGTCAAACCTATAGTAAGAAAAGCCAATACGTGGTAAATATTCTTCACATGCTTTGGCGTCAATTTTCGCATAGCAAGTCAAAAACAATAATTTGTTTCCAAGGTCTCTCAAATTTTTCCAAGTGTAGTTCAAAAACATAACTTCTTTACTCAAAATGAACACAATATGTAACCTCAAAATCGTTTCAAAGATCAAATCATCATGAGTGGCATCATCCATTATATGACATGGAATATAGTAACAATATAAATTAGATAAGTAATGAAAACCACTTACCTGACTTACCAAAGTAGATATTGGCCAATTTTGGATTGCCTTTTCCTCTTCAACAAGATTCTCATTAACAGTAGTACTCAAAATCAAATCAATAAACACAATCTCATCCATACAAAGAGTTCGGGTTTCAAGTTTAGCAAAAAACGATTCTTTGCTTAAGGCCTCTGAAACAAGTCTTGAGTATTTATCATGATTATCTGGACTCTTATCATAACGAATGCCGTCAACATAATTAAATGCATGTAAATTATGACTCATAAGCCTCATGAAAGCGTTAGGCCTATTAATCAATCCAAAAGGAATCACCAACCAGTCAAACAAATCAAGTTTTATTAGGAATGTATTGATGAACTCATATCCCTCTTTCAACCAAACATGATGAAATTCATTTTCAAGATTAGGCTTTGAAATCAAATATGCATCATGAAATCCATCTAACACGCGATCTAAATGAGGAACAGAATTAGGGCACATGACCATGGCGTTTTTTATGGCTTGAAAATCAGAAAACCCTATCCATGTTTGATCCCCATGCTCTAGTAACATTAAGACAATAAAAGGACACATGTACTCACTAGCTTGTAGATTTACCACTTGCTCATTGGGTTGTAGTTGAATCTCCTTTATCTCCTTATGATTACTTCTAATGGCTAGTTGGTTTGGACTTGATCCTTGATGCACTCCCTTGACTTCCTGCAAATAAGAAATAATATTGCTCGGCAAGAATCCGACAAGATTGTTAGTAAATAAAATCGGCTCCTTAATCATAAGGGGCTGATGTAAAATTAAAGAACTCTCAATCTCACAGTCTTTTTCCTCTCTTGCACTCACCAATGAAACATCTCTCTTAGTAATTCCTTTTCTCTCATTTTCTTTTCCCTCATGTTCCAGCTCTTTTTCTTCATTCTCAACTCTCACATTGTTTTTTTCATACTCTCGCTCTTCATTATGCTCTTTCTTTTGCACACTCTCTCCTTTTTTATCACTCTCTTTTTCTTGATCACTCTTTTGATTCTCATGAATTTGTGTAAGACTTACAAATTGTTTGACTTCTATAGATGGCTTAGAACAGATCTTCATTGAGGGGACCTCAACTTGATGAGAGGTTGATCTTGAAGAACTTGTTGCAGCCATGCTTGTGCGCCATTCATCCATGTTTCTTTGCTTCAACCGTCGTTCAACTTTCATGGCATGGAGCAACATTTCATTGAGCTCCTCATAGCAATGCACCGCCACTTCATCCACAATCTGAGGATTTAATCCACATACGAACCTGTCCATGGTGACTTCTGTGTCCTCCTCTATGTTCGCTCGAGTCATTGCAACCTCCATCTCTTTGTAGTAATCGAGAACGCTCTTTGATCCTTGAGTGAGATGTTGCAATTTGTTGTGCAATTCCCAGCGATAGGAACTTGGAAGGAATTGTTGCCTCATTATTGACGTCATCTCGTTCCATGTCTCAACGGGTTGCTCTCCATTCTGTCTCCTACTTGTAATAATCCGATCCCACCAAATAATAGCATAGTCGGAGAATTGAAATGAAGCAAGTTGTACCTTTTTCCTTTCGGAATAGATATGATGTTTGAAGACCATCTCCATTCCTTCCTCCCACAAAAGATAAGCTTCGGGGTCGTTTTTGCCTTGGAAAGTCGGAAACTTCACTTTTGTGTCACGGAGATCATTGTTCTGCCTTGGTCTTCTCAATTCTTTATCTTCATATGAAAGCTGAAAGCTTTTTCTTTTTGCTTCATCCTCAATTCGATCTATCTTCTTGTGGATTTGTTTGAATTCAGCTCTCATCATCCTCCCAACCTCGTGTACATATGCTTCTAGCTGTATATCTTCGAATGCGCTTTCCTCTTGATAGTGTGACATGATGAGAATCTGCAATAGATATTAGGACCTCACAAGCACTCTCTCACGTGTTTCACTCAAGAATATGTTCACTCAATTCACTCGTGTTTGCACTCAAACGGCTTTTACCCTCTAATAATCTCACCACTCTTGCCTTTTTCCACTCGTATATCCTCTTTCAGTTCTTTTTGAACTAAGCAAACTATAATCAAAATGTCCCGCAACAATCCACCACGACTTCACCAAGATTTGAAAGAAGAATGTAGGGTCGGGTTCCAAAGTAATGAAGATCAAGAGAAATAAGGGAATTACGGACAAGAGAAATCAATTGAAAAGAAACAACTTTGAATGAGCAACTTTTATAACTCTATGAATGGTCAAATAATTTTTTTGGACTTTTTCAATGTCTCACTTCTTCCACTTTTTTTCACCTTCTTTTCACTACTGATTCTTTTTTTTTCTTTTTTTTTTTATTTTGTAACTTTTTCTTTCCTTTTTTTGCTTCTTTTTTTTCTGCGACTTTTTTTTCTTCCACTACTTTTTTTTTTAACTTTTTCTGAAGAAGATAAAAGAAAAGAAAGAAGATAAAGAAAGACAACGAAGATGAAAGAAAACAAAAATAAACAAAAAGGATAGATTGAACCTGACTTAGAACGTTAGCTCTGATACCAAATGATGAGAACCTCGCCAACACCGTGATGAAACCCAATATCAAGTATGATATGAACCTCACCAACTCGTGACGAAACCCGTATACGACTAAGGTTTCCAGGAAACGTGTCCTTGTCAAGCTCGAATGGTGGAACCTTGACCCATTACCTACAAAGAGGTAAGAACCTTGGTATAGTGAAGACGCCACAATCAACTATGGAAGGGTTGATTGATAAGTCGGGGATGAACGCCACGGAATACTCCGATAAGTTCGAATAGTTCTTCAAAGAACCAAAGAGAATAAAATCTCACACTCTATTAATGAATAAAACTGATCCAAATTCGTCCAAGGGCAACCACCAGCCTTTAAATAGGCCAAAGTGCAATATTACATAAAAAATAACCTTCCTAAATGGTTCTAATCGGATAGGAAACTATTTAGAAAGCAAATCTAAGTGTTTCCTCAGGGAAATTAGAAAATATTGCCCATATCTTCAGAACTAAGTAAAGGGAAAGGAAATATATTCTACTTGCTAAAAGAGGAAAGTGATATATTCTTCTAGATAACTTCATTATATCAGCATTGACTTGTGTTTCTCTTGCCTCTTTAGTTCTCTTAACTTCCTTTCTTGATGATATTCTTCCTCATTATATCTAGTTGACATATATTTCTTCAAATACTTTCCCTCTTGACATCAACTGAAATATATTTCTTGAAGCACTTGCACTCTTGACATTCAGCTGAAATATGTGGCCTTCATCATTGGTCCATTTTTTGAAATATTATGGATAATGTTGAGTCATTTAGCTTGCTCATCACTTGTATGCATATCCATATCCACTTCTTCGTCGTGCACGAGCTTCGCATCATTCGATCATGGGAGACTTCGATTGCAGGCTTCGAGCTCGTATCTTGGATCACATCACAATGTGACCACTTGGGTATTTATAGACTACTAATAAGAATATAAAAGATGCAAATATATTCTAACAGCTATCCTAAAGATATGGTAAATATAATCTAAATATATCTAAAAGATATCTTAAGAATATTCCCAGGAAACCACAATATTTCCTAAATATAACAAAAATATACTCTCCTAATATATTTAAATCATAATACAAAATATGCAATCAGCTCATAAAAACAAATATAACTTCATATCTCCGAAATCTTCTTGTCGGTTTGAAGCTCCTCTTTCCTTGCAACTGATATTGAATTATATTCTTGATATCCTCGTCTTGATTCACATCATATAGGAATTTGGGCAAGCGATTCAAGGAAGCACTAAATGGATTAGTAAAAGAGCATTGGGCTGATTATGGGAATGGAGAGACCGAGATAAGCCCAGGTGCAGAGCGAGTCCTAATCCAACTGATCGGACTAAAACATCCATGACTCATCATTTCTGAGGACCTTTGCCCATTATCAGAATTGAAAGCTTCTATACAACTTTTGAGGTTATCGAGTTTATCTCATGGCGTTCAACAATTCCTAACTTGTTGTGCTCGTGGTGCGGAGTTTCTTCACTTCGAAGTCTTGGTTCGTTCCACATCTTGGCTGCATGTCAGTCCTCAAACCCTTGTCTTCTCAATTTTGGTGTTCTACCCGTCGTTGCTCCCAGTTTGTCACGACCCGAATCAAGCCGTGACTTGATTCGTGGCCATGACCAATCATGATCGATCAAATAAGGTTGTGTAAGAGTGTGACTCGTTTAAAACACTGTAGTGCACCGAATTAACCCTATTCCTTTCATGCCCGATTAAAACAACTCGTACTTGATCATTCAGAGCAAACTATACCATAAGAAACTCAATTGTTATTACAACTCTTTTACTTGCATTTACATGTGAACAAGACTTGAAATTAAGTCCATATTCATGTCCTACATCCTATGTAGACCCTTGAAGAGACTTATCCAAAAGGATCACCATGGCTGACCACTATATGTACCTTCTATCCAAACGAACGACTTCAAAAACACTTCTAGGTATATCCACCGCTCTTAGTCCCAAACTTCAACTCTTATGATCTAAGATGTTAAAATCAAAGGGTGAGCTTGCATTGCTCTCAGTAAGTTGACAATCCATAGTTCAAACATTAAAATCCATCAACTACAATGAAAGCTATTCGATACAATCATTTCAATTCACAATAGAAGCAACATTCAACCACCAGGAAGTATTCATACTTACTTGTAGACACGATATAGGTTTGCACAGGCAACAATATAACTTGATTATGCAAGACCATATAATTTAGTGGAACCATGAGTGAGTGCAATATTCAACAACTATCTAATGACCTATTAGCTTTGTGGATACATGCACGTAACCGACTGGCCAGTGGACCCTTCCGGGTAGTCGTAAACATTACCAACCGATCAGTGGTCCATTCATCCCTTCCGGAATCATATCATCGTGTTCCTCATGGGAACCTTCTGTATCAACTTTCTTATAACATATACCAACTGATCAGTGGCCATTCGTCCCTTCCGGGACATCCCTCTTGAGGGATATTCGTATCATTTGTCCCTTGCGGGATATGCATATGCTTGCATGCTATGTATGCTTCAATCACTTAGGCACTTATATAGCCTGATCATGTGGCATATTCATGTGGCACATTCATGTCAATTAAATATATCCCACTCTTATGGGAATCAAAGAAATGTCAGCAATATGCCTCATTCACATAACCATCCAAAATGGATCATCATCTTCAGCAAGCTTAATGGAGCTTAAGCACAGTTCTTAAGAATAATTAAACTTGTCTTATCATGCTAATCCAGCTTATGACCACCTAAGCCATCTCATAAAACTCTGCAATGTAGTAATCGGATGTTACTAATCAAGCTTGGTACTTTCTAATTACACCAATTAAGCCTTAACACAGCAACAAAGCATACAATATCGTGCTAATCATGCCTAATTAAACTTAATTATGCTCATTAATCTCTAATCACAACAACTTAAACATGGCAGATTAGCAAACATCATTGATCAATTAACTCAATCACACACATTAAAATATTCATCACACCATTCTAATGATGCTGAAAACATGCTCAAATACATCTCTAGAATACCATTGATCCTTCAATCAATAGCAATACTGCTATACCAATTCAAAGAAGTAAATCTCGTAACTGACTTATATAAACTAATCATCACCTACTTAAGCTAAGAATGATCTTGGTTAACATCAAAGCTAATGAATATTGATGTTTAAACTGTGGAAAACCAACTTACCTATGCAAGGCTTTCAGATTTCTTCTTCCACCTGCAATCTCTCTCTCTCTCTCTCTCTCTCTCTCTCTCTATATTGTTTGCTTCCATGGCTGCAAATGGTGATTAAAGTGAGCTATATTTGTCTGAGGAAGGAGAGCTAGCTGAGTTATCGGACAGGTGTCACCACACCCTTACACAACTCTTTTTGACTTTTTGCTAATTCTTTCCCCAAATACTTTCTGCCACTTCCCTAATATATATCATTATCCAATTCACAAATTCGTCCAAAGCAGAGCTGGGCTGGAAATGGGCTTCACTTTGGGCCTAAATCCAAGTAATTATATCAGACTTCATAGCCCAATCCAAATTCATCATAGGCCTTTAGATGTTTTATGTAATCTTGGCCAATTTGTATGCCTAATTCAATAATCTAATTCCATTTGATCTTCAATTATAGTTAAGCTCAAAACAAGATATGTTGTAAGATCAAGATGTGTCTAAGCCCAATCTAAGAGGTGAATATGCAAAAGAGTATTTAGATCCAATTCAGGTTATAAGATAAGCAATGTAGCTTTTAGATCTAATCTAGGCGCACTAGCAAGTCGAGTTATAAAATGTACCCCTGTTAAATCCATCTAGGCATATTGGTGTTGGGTTACACATTCTACCCCCCTTAAGAAAATTTCGTCCTCGAAATTTGACATACCTCACTCAGCAAATAGATAGGGGTACCGATTCTTCATATCCTCCTCACGTTCCCAGGTGGCTTCGCCAATATCATGGTGTTGCCACTGAACTTTCACCAATGGAATTACCTTCGACCTAAGCTCTTGTTTCTTCCAATCCAGAAGTTGAATAGGCTTCTCTTCATATGAAATATCCTCTTTGAGCTGTATTGGTTCGAAATCAATCACATGAGATGGATCTGGTTCATACTTCCTTAACATTGATGCGTGGAACACATTATGCACATTCGCCAACTTAGGAGGTAATGCCAGCCGATAAGCAACAGCTCCGACTTTCTCGAGTATTTCAAACGGACCAATGTACCGTGGACTCAGCTTTCCTTTCTTGCCGAACCTCATAACACCCTTTGATGGAGATATCTTCAAGAATACATGATCACCTTCCTTAAATTCAAGTGGTCTTCTCCGATTGTCAGCATAACTCTTCTGTCTGCTTTGTGCTGTTCGTAGTCTTTCTCGAATGAGCTTGATTTTGTCATTTGTGATCTGAATCAACTCCGGGCCTGTTAGTTTCCGCTCACCAGCCTCTTCCCAACAAATTGGTGACCGACACTTCCTTCCATATAATGCTTCATATGGTGCCATCCCAATAGATATATATGGTTATCCCAGCTACCACCGAGGTCCATAACACAAGCACGGAGCATATCTTCGAGGGTCTGAATAGTCTTCTCTGATTGACCATCTGTTTGAGGATGAAAGGCAGAGCTGAATTGCAATCTAGTTCCTAATGCTTGTTGCAAAGCCTTCCAGAAATGTGATGTAAAGCGAGAATCCCGATCGGATGTGATTGTGATGGGCACTCCATGCAGTCGAACAATCTCTTCAACATAGATCTTTGCAAGCTTGTCTAAAGTATAATCCACTCTGACAGGAAGGAAATGAGCAGATTTCGTCAGTCGATCAACAACAACCCATATTGCATTATGGCCCTTTGCAGTCCTCGGTAATCCTTGAACAAAGTCCATCGTCACATCCTCCCATTTCCATTGAGGGATTGGCAGTGGCTGCAAAGTACCTCCAGGTCTCTGGTGCTCTGCTTTAACCTGTTGACAAACCAAGCATTTTGATACAAACTCAGCAATATCCTTCTTCATACCACTCCACCAATAATGTTCCCGAAGGTTACGATACATTTTTGTGCTGCCAGGATGAACACTATAAGGAGTTCGATGTGCTTCTTCCAAAATACATCTTCGGATGTCTATATCATTCGGGACGCAGAGCCTTCCCCTGAACCGCAATATACCATCCTCAAGAACATGAAAATCAAGATTCTTTCCCTTATTCTTAGTATCTTGAAGTGCTAATAATTGAGTGTCATTCTGTTGTGCTTGCTTAATTCTATGGAGCAATAATGGTTCAATCTTCATTGTAGCTAGAATCACATTACTACTCTTCTCAAGAAATTTGAATTCTGAATCCCTTACTTCTTCAAAGAGCATCCATTCTTTAATCATCAGAGAAGCTAGAGAAGCTGACTTCCTACTCAATGCATCGGCAACAATATTGGCCTTACCTGGATGGTATAAAATGGTGCAGTTGTAGTCCTTCAAGAGGTCCAACCATCGTCGTTGTCTCATATTCAGCTCCTTTTGTGAAAATAAGTACTTCAAGCTCTTGTGATCAGTATATGTATCAAACTTCTCCCCATAAAGATAATGTCTCCATATTTTCAATGCAAAGACAACGGCAGCAAGTTCAAGATCATGAGTTGGATACCGCTGTTCATATTCCTTCAATTGTCTAGATGCATAAGCAACCACTCTTTCATTCTGCATTAGAACACAACCCAAGCCCTTATGTGAAGCATCAGTATAGATCACATATCCTCCAGAACCAGATGGAATGATCAAAATGGGTGCAGTCGTTAATCGCCTCTTCAACTCTTGAAAACTCATCTCACATTCATCTGGCCAGCTAAACTTAGCACCTTTTCGTAAAAGTCTTGTAAGCGGAGTAGCAATGCGAGAAAATCCCTCCACAAACTGATGCAGAGAAGGTTGCCAAACATGACCCTGCCCATATCGAGAGGGACTTGATCTTGGATGGAGGAGGCCCAATGACAAGAGGCAGACTAAAGAAATGGCAAGATGCTATTGGAGCTCTAACAAATGGGTTGATAGCCCAAGAAGCTAAAGTTCAAGCTAGCAAGCAACAAGAGACTTTAATCTTATTTGTTGAGGCCCGAACATTGGAGGTGTCAGCCCACGATAAAGCCCAAGCCCATCACACTCAATAAGGGAGGAATGAATATTCTGCCTAAAGATAGAAAATTCGTCCAGAATGAAGCCTCCACAAATAAAGGAAGAATATATGGCCAGATTAGCTTAGTTATCTATATATTTAAGTTTCCATATTTACATTATAGACAGAATATTATTTTGGCCATATATATATGGTCTTCTCTGTCATGTATGGACAGATTGGTTTTGACATTGAATATCGAATTGAAGGTGTTTTCATCTTTGTGAGGTAAATCACTCTTTTGCTCTTGTGAAATCTTGCTTTTGTCGAACTAATAATTTAGTTTGGTGAGTCAAGTTTCCCAAAGCCCCCAATTCGTGCCTCGACCCAGGTGAGTCGTTGTGTGGATTGGTTCTGTGTTCGTGGTTAGGCGAGTGGTCTAAGTAGCAGGTCACGATCCCTTCCGTTGGTTGGCTATTTGCACCCGCTTGGTTTCGAACCAACTCCTTTTCCCCTTTTCAACCTACGCCGTGAAAATCGGGCCATCCCTTGAGAATCACATCATCTGGTATCAGAGCTCAAGGTTTACATGGTAGGTTATCTATCCTTCAGTATATCATCGTTCCGTCGTTGTTCTTGTCATTATCTCATTCAATTTATCTGATAGTAAAAAAAAACAAAAAAAACAAAAAAACAAAAAAAAAAGAAGTCTGCAAAAGAAAAAGAAGGAAAAAAAAAGAATTCTGCAAAAAAAAAAGGAAACGAAAAAAAAAAGAGGTTGTTCTTCTTCAAGTCTGATCTCCTTATATTTGCAAATTGCAATTGCATCTCTACTACAATTTCTTTCAAGTCTATTCATCCATCATTTTTATTTCTGTTCCCTTTGAAAAAAAAAAATTCCGTATCCATTGAAATCCCAATCCCTTTTAGCTATCAAACTGTGATCTTCTTTAAAAAAAAAAAAAAAAGTCCTTTGTCTGCACGTTTACGGGATCACCCACCATCACTTATCTGGTAGAGCTGAGAATTGGCCATATTTGAATCACCGAGACAAGGTTAGATTGCATAAGAGCTTAGGAAGAGATTTGAGTGATTTTGTGTGTGTGTGTGTGTGAAAGTGAGCTCATCAAGAGTGGAGTGAAACACGAGGTAAGAAACGAGTGAAACATTCTGAGTGTGGTGAGATTTTTATCTGGTGAGGTCCATACAAACTTCTAACATGACAGATCGCACGAAGGCAACTGGTAGTCCCGGTGAAGGCGATAAGAGGGAAGATGCTCAACAACAAGGCCTAGCACCCTTCCAAATGCAGGCTTTGGTGAATCATTTTGAAAGATTGCTTGATCGGAAGTTGGAGGGAATCCATGATCGATTGGATCGAGTGGAGGGTCAAGCAGCGAGCAGAACCATTCCGACCCCCGGGAGGCAAACTCGAGCCCCACGACCCTACCCCGTGGGAGAAGTTGAGGATCTGGAGAGCTGGGATGAAGACGAGCGTGATGACTTCCAGCCACGAAGGAGGCCATGTAACCGGTCTAGGGGAGGACCGAGGATACCCAGAAATGGAGAAGAAGACTTTGGGGGGATCAAAATCAAGATTCCTTCTTTCCAAGGAAAGAGTGATCCCGAGGCATTTTTAGAATGGGAGATGCGAGTTGAGCAAATCTTTGGGTGCCACAACTATTCGGAGGGTAAGAAAGTAAAACTTGCTGCTCTTGAGTTTACTGATTACGCTCTTGTTTGGTGGGACCAGATACGAAGGGAAAGGATGAGACATGGCAAACATCCTATTATCACATGGGAAGAAATGAAGGCAGTAATGAGGAGGCGTTTCATTCCATCTCATTTCCATAGAGAGCTTCACAATAAGCTCCAACGCCTCACACAAGGTTTGAAGAGTGTTGACGAGTACCACAAGGAAATGGAGATCGCACTGATCCGAGCCAATGTGGAGGAAGATAGGGAAGCAACCATGGCTCGGTTTCTGCATGGTCTCAATCGGGATATTGCCGACATTGTCGAGATGCAACACTACGTGGAGCTTCAAGATATGGTGCACCAAGCCGTCAAGGTGGAGCAACAGCTCAAGAGAAGGAATTTGCTGAGGAGAAATGACAGGTCTACCATACCTAGTTCGTGGAAGAGTAACCCAGAAAGAGATCTCTCCTTTACATCAGGAAGCAAAGAGTCTGATACGAAGAAGGGAGAGAAATCGACTTTCCCTTCAAGGAAAGCTCCAGTTGAATCGAGTTCGAAAAATCGTGACATTAGATGCTTCAAGTGCCATGGAAGAGGACACATCTCAAGTGAGTGCCCTAACAAGCGCACCATGATTATCAATCAGCATGGTGACTGGGAGACCGAGGAAGAAGCATCCGAGGAGGAACCACCATTAAACGATGACGGAGAACCAGAAGAAGGGGAGCTCCTGGTAGCTCGAAGGATACTCAGTGCTCAAATGGTCGAGGAAAAGGATGATCAACGAGAAAACCTATTCCATACACGATGCCAAGTTCAAGGCAAGGTGTGTAGTGTCATCATTGATGGAGGAAGTTGCAGCAACGTTGCCAGCACCGAGCTAGTGGAGAAGCTGGGGATTCCAACCTTCAGGCATCGTAGACCATACAAACTACAATGGCTCAATGATTGTGGTGAGCTGAAGGTAACAAAACAAGTTAAGGTGTTGTTTAGCATAGGAAAGTATAAAGATGAGATTTTGTGTGATGTTGTTCCTATGAAGGCATGTCATCTTTTGCTTGGTAGGCCATGGCAGTTTGATAGGCGTGTTACTCATGACGGTTTCCTAAACCGTTATTCTTTTGTACTACGGGGGGAACCCATAACCCTCCTTCCATTGTCTCCAAAGCAAATATTGGAAGATCAAATAAAACGAGAAAAGAAAGGAGCAAGTGGAGAGGAAAAACAGAGTGAAGAGAGAAAAGAAAGAGAGCAATCGAGAGAAAAAAGAGAAAAAGATGAAAAGAATATGAGCAACAAAAAAGAGATTGAGAGGAAAAATGAGAAAACAATATTAGTGGCAAGAAAAAGTGAGGTTAAGCGAGCTCTTTTATCTCAACAGAACCTCTTAGTACTTGTGTACAAAGAGGCAATGTTAGCTACTAACAACGTAATCCCTACCTTGCCAAGTGTTGTTGTATCTCTCTTGCAGGAATTCGAGGACGTGCTTCCCAAAGATGTACCGCCAGGTTTACCACCGCTAAGAGGGATTGAGCATCAGATCGACTTCATTCCCGGTGCGTCCATACCTAATCGTCCTGCATACCGCACCAACCCTGAAGAGACGAAGGAGATCCAACGACAAGTCCACGAGCTGATGGACAAGGGGTATGTGAGGGAAAGTCTTAGTCCCTGTGCAGTACCGGTTTTGCTCGTGCCCAAGAAGGACGGTACATGGAGGATGTGTGTTGATTGCCGGGCCATCAATAACATAACGGTAAGATATCGACACCCTATTCCTAGGCTAGATGATATGCTTGATGAATTGAATGGCTCAACCATCTTTTCAAAAATTGACCTGAAGAGTGGCTACCACCAGATTAGAATGAAAGAAGGAGATGAATGGAAAACGGCATTTAAGACTAAACATGGACTTTATGAATGGTTAGTAATGCCCTTTGGTCTAACAAATGCACCTAGCACATTTATGAGGTTAATGAATCATGTCTTACGTGCCTATATTGGAAAATTTGTGGTAGTTTATTTCGATGATATCCTTATATATAGTAGGACTTTACGAGAACATGTGGATCATCTTAGACAAGTCCTAGCGACGTTAAGGAAGGAGAAATTGTTTGGAAATCTGATGAAATGTGATTTTTGCACGAACAAAGTTATTTTTCTCGGCTTTGTTGTGAGTGGCGAGGGAATTGAAGTAGATGAAGAAAAGGTCAAGGCAATCAAAGAATGGCCAACTCCTGCTACCATTGGGCAAGTGCGAAGTTTCCATGGGTTAGCGAGTTTCTATAGGAGGTTCGTGAAAGATTTCAGCACCATAGCAGCCCCATTGAACGAGTTAACCAAGAAGAACGTGTCCTTCAAGTGGGGAGAAGCACAAGAAAGGTCCTTCCAGCTTATTAAGGAGAAACTTACACATGCACCTGTCCTTGCCCTGCCTAACTTTGGTAAGACTTTTGAAGTGGCATGTGATGCAAGTGGAATTGGTATCGGTGGAGTTCTCATGCAAGAAGGTAAGTCTATTGCTTATTTTAGTGAAAGATTAAATGGTCCAACTCTTAACTATTCTACATATGATAAAGAATTGTATGCCTTAGTTAGAGTTTTGGAGACTTGGCAACACTACTTATGGCCAAAAGAATTTGTTATACATTCTGATCATGAGGCTTTAAAGCATCTTAAAGGACAGAATAAGCTTAATCTAAGGCATGCCAAATGGATCGAATTCATTGAGTCATTCCCTTATGTGATCAAGCACAAGAAAGGTAAGGATAACATAGTTGCTGATGCACTTTCCCGAAGGTATGTTCTTATCTCTACCTTAGATGCTAAAATTCTTGGATTTGAGTTCATGAAGGAATTGTATGTTGGTGATGTGGATTTTTCTGAGAGTTATGGCAATTGCAAATCTGATTGTGGATGGGAGAAATTTTTCTTGCATGATGGATTTCTATTTCGGGTAGATAAACTTTGTATTCCCAATTGTTCCATACGAATGTTATTGATTAACGAAGCACATTCTGGTGGCCTAATGGGACATTTTGGCATTGCTAAAACTTTAAGCATATTGAGTGAACATTTTTATTGGCCTAAGATGAGAAGAGATGTTGAGAACTTTGTGGGAAAATGCATTACATGTCTTAAAGCTAAATCTAGGCTTAATCCACATGGATTATACACCCCACTTCCTGTTCCTACTGTGCCTTGGAAAGATATTTCTATGGACTTTATTTTAGGTTTACGAAGGTCTCAAAGAGGTATGGATTCTATATTTGTTATTGTAGACCGATTTTCTAAGATGGCACATTTTATTGCATGTCGCAAAACTGATGATGCATCTTATATTGCTTCCTTATTTTTTAGGGAAATCGTGCGACTTCATGGGATGCCGAGGACTATAGTTTCCGACCGGGATGTTAAGTTCCTTAGCTATTTTTGGAAGACCTTATGGGGAAAGATTGGAACAAAGTTGCTGTTTTCAACTACATGTCATCCACAAACCGATGGGCAAACTGAAGTCGTGAATAGGACATTATCTACTCTACTTCGGACTCTAGTGAAGAAGAATTTGAAGAATTGGGAAGAATGTCTACCTCATGCTGAGTTCGCATATAACAGGGCCATTCATTCCACCACAAAATATTCTCCCTTTGAAATTGTCTATGGATTTAATCCCTTAGCGCCTATTGATTTGATTCCATTACCTGTACAGGAAAAAGTTAGCATGGATGGAGCAAAAAGAGCTGAGTTTGTAAAGCAAATCCATGAGAAGACAAAACTCAATATTGAAGGGATGAATCAACAATATATGGAACGTGCAAACAAGGGCCGGAAGAAAGTCATTTTCGAACCAGGAGACTTAGTCTGGGTGCACCTTAGGAAAGAGAGATTTCCAGAAAAACGGAAGTCCAAGCTTATGCCAAGAGGAGATGGACCCTTCCGGGTTATTGAACGGATCAACAACAATGCATATAAGATTGACTTACCAGGTGAGTATGGGGTAAGTGCTACATTTAATGTTGCTGATCTGTCCCCTTTTCTTGATACAAACCTTGCAGAGTCGAGGACGACTCCTTTTCAAGAAGGGGAGAATGATGCAGAGAAGGTTGCCAAACATGACCCTGCCCATATCGAGAGGGACTTGATCTTGGATGGAGGAGGCCCAATGACAAGAGGCAGACTAAAGAAATGGCAAGATGCTATTGGAGCTCTAACAAATGGGTTGATAGCCCAAGAAGCTAAAGTTCAAGCTAGCAAGCAACAAGAGACTTTAATCTTATTTGTTGAGGCCCGAACATTGGAGGTGTCAGCCCACGATAAAGCCCAAGCCCATCACACTCAATAAGGGAGGAATGAATATTCTGCCTAAAGATAGAAAATTCGTCCAGAATGAAGCCTCCACAAATAAAGGAAGAATATATGGCCAGATTAGCTTAGTTATCTATATATTTAAGTTTCCATATTTACATTATAGACAGAATATTATTTTGGCCATATATATATGGTCTTCTCTGTCATGTATGGACAGATTGGTTTTGACATTGAATATCGAATTGAAGGTGTTTTCATCTTTGTGAGGTAAATCTCTCTTTTGCTCTTGTGAAATCTTGCTTTTGTCGAACTAATAATTTAGTTTGGTGAGTCAAGTTTCCCAAAGCCCCCAATTCGTGCCTCGACCCAGGTGAGTCGTTGTGTGGATTGGTTCTGTGTTCGTGGTTAGGTGAGTGGTCTAAGTAGCAGGTCACGATCCCTTCCGTTGGTTGGCTATTTGCACCCGCTTGGTTTCGAACCAACTCCTTTTCCCCTTTTAAACCTACGCCGTGAAAATCGGGCCATCCCTTGAGAATCACATCACCCTCAAACCCTTGTCTTCTCAATTCTGGTGTTCTACCTGTCGTTGTTCCCGGTTTCATAGCTTTTGTCGGTGTGGTTCGTCCAACTGTCAACGCACAAAGTTTCAAACGCCACTTACATTTCGGACTACTTGATGTCGACCATGATCTTCGTCATATCTGATGCAAATTAAGAGAATGCTACAAGAGATCCTATTAGAGTTCCTAACGGGCCAATTACGAGGGCACGGGCCAAGAAGCTTAGAGAAGATCTGAACGGGCTAGTTCGGAGAATTTGGACTCAGGCGAACTCAGTGAAGCATGCTGAAGCAAGTCCACGTGTGCCAGCAACATATGTCAACATTATTGAAGTTCTCGAAGATTCCAGTCAAAGTTGAATAATTCTGGTCAAAGAAGAATATTACATGGCTAAGTAATATATTACCTTTCTAAGTCAGAATATTATGATAATATTTCATTGTTTCCTAAATAATAGTTAGAATATTTTTGTTGCCTATTACATAGGAGGCAATCTGGAGATACAATATTTCGCATATCTTGTAATTGTGGCCTATTTATAGGTCAAGGCTGAGGATGGACGAATTTTCAGACTTCTTTTGTTATTCAATACATAATTTTGTGAGGAATTTGCTCTTCTTGGTTCTTGAGAAGACTCGTAGAACTTATCAAGGTTTCTTGTGGTGTTCTACAACCCGACTTATCACTTCAATCCTCGGGGTGGCGTCCTTTCCAAACCTTAGCTTTGGTTCCTATCTCGCTAGGTAGTGGGTCAAAGCTCGCCTTCGGAACTTGTTCTTTGCAGATCTTGGGGGTTCTCTTCCATATATTGTTGTCGGGTTTTACCACATGTTGGTAAGGTTCACATCAGTTGGTATCAGAGTTTTGGTTCTAAGACAAGTTTCATCTATCCTTTTTCATTATTTTCTTTTTCGTTCTTGTTGAAATCTATCCTTTCTTTTCTTAGTTCGTTCTTGAGTTTGCTTGCAAAAAAAGAAAAAGAAAAAAAATTCGTGCAAAAAAAAAGTATCAACGGCAAAACAAAAAAAAAAGAAAGAAATCAAGGGAAGCGAAGAAGATATCATACTGTCTTAGCATCAACTCATCAATCATAAATCCATCTAGTTTTCTTGCTCAGAATCATTCCTTTTCCATCATTCTTATGTTTAAGATTCATACTCATCTATTTCCTTGACTCTTCACCCTAAGGATCCTTGTGATTTGTTTTGGTTGGATTCATACTTGAATTGCTGCAAGTTTCTTGGTTGTTCCTTGAGTCCGATTAAGAACTAAAGAAGGCAACAAGGGTGGAAAAAGGCCAGAGTGGTGAGCATATTAGAGGGTAAAAGCCAAATGCTTGAGAGAAACACGAGTGAATTGAGTGAATCATCTTTTGAGTGAAACACGTGAGGGAGTGAGGTGAGGTCCTTTTTCTTTCTATATTCATACTAACCTAGTTGCAGAATCTATACATGGCTCAACATCGAGACAGAGATCCATCCGAAGAGATTCAACAACATACCATCTCGAATCTTCAAATGGAAGCACTGTTGGGGGAGATGAGATGGATAATGCGACTTGAATTGGAGCCAATTCAAAATAGGTTGGATCAGGTGGAAGACAAAGTATCGAGTGAGCCACATCATAGCCACAACAATAGGGGGCATGGGCCACATGTTCCATGGGGAGATAACGAGGATGATGAGGAGTTAGAAGAACCGAACAAGTGACGAGGCGGGTTTGGGCATCGGAATGGAGAAGTTAGGAATCGAGAAGATAATAATTTGGGTAGCATCAGGATGAAGATTCCATCTTTCCAAGGCAAATCTGATCCAGAAGCATATCTTGAGTGGGAGAAGAAGATGGAGTTCATATTTGATTGCCACAACTAATCTGAAGCAAAGAAGGTAAAACTTGCTGTCATTGAGTTTTCTGATTATGCTATTACATGGTGGGACCAGCTTGTTTTGAGTAGGAGACGGAATAGAGAACATCCGATTGAAACATGGGAGGACATGAAATCGGTGATGAGAAAGCGGTTCGTTCCAGGCTACTATTTCCGAGAGTTGCATAAAAAGTTGCAATCTCTTAGACAAGTGTCGAAGATTATTTTAAGGAGATGGAGATTACAATGATACGAGCCAACGTGGAGGAAGATCGAGAAGCCACTATGGCCAGAGTTCTGTTTGGCTTGAACCGAGAAATTCATGATAGGGTAGAAATGCATCATTATGTAGAGTTGGAAGAGATGGTGCACATGGCGACCAAAGTGGAACAACAACTCAAGAGAGGAGGAGGCACACGATCAGGTCCCAACTCAGGGTCTAATCTTTGGAAGCTGAGCTCCTCAAAGAAGGAAGAAAAGCCACAGACATCTTCAACTCTTAAGGCTAAAACTGAGCCTAAGTCGGGAAACACCAGCCGCGATTCCCAAGGTACAACCGATGTTTCTACTACTCGGAATCGTGATATTAAGTGTTTTAAATGCCAAGGCAGGGGACACATGGCTAACCAATGCCCAAACAAGAGGGTGATGGTTATAAATGCCCAAGGAGAGCTAGAGTCGGAAGATGAAGAAGACGATCCCGACATGCCACCCTTAGAAGATGCT
The DNA here is from genome assembly GCA_037672795.1 of Lagerstroemia speciosa. Lineage (NCBI taxonomy): Eukaryota > Viridiplantae > Streptophyta > Magnoliopsida > Myrtales > Lythraceae > Lagerstroemia > Lagerstroemia speciosa. The sequence continues at coordinate 7,688,027 of CM075299.1, forward strand.
TATGATGGGCAGTATGCTGTTGAAGGAGAGATATTGGTGGCAAGACAAGCTCTCAACATGCAGGTTGAGGAGGAAGAAAATAATCAAAGAGAGAACTTGTTCCATACTCGATGCTTTGTGAACAACAAAGTGTGCAGCGTCATAATTGATGGAGGGAGTTGCACCAACATGGCTAGCACAGAATTGGTGGAGAAACTAGCATTACCCACCTTGAAGCATCCACGACCTTATCGACTCCAATGGTTAAATGATAGTGGAGACATCAAGGTGACAAAGCAAGTTCTGGTTACTTTTTCTATTGGAAAATATGTGGATGAGGTGCTTTGTGATGTAGTTCCCATGCATGCATGCCATGTACTATTGGGAAGGCCATGGCAATATGATCGGAGGGCTACACATGATGGTTTTACCAATAGGTACTCTTTTATAATTAATAAGCAGCCCATAGCTCTTATGCCATTAACTCCAAAACAAGTTCTTGATGATCAAATGAAGCTGAAAAGAGCAAGTGAAAAGAAAACAAGGACAAAATCTGAAATTGAGAGAAAAGAAACTGAGAGAAAAGAAAGTATGGGAGAAGAAAAAGAAAGAGGAAAGAATAAGAAAAAGAGTGAAAGAGAAGAAGAGAGAGTTTCAGCCATAGGGAGAGCAAGAGAGGAAAAATTAAGTTTCATTGCAAAAAAAAGAGAGATCAAGAGAGTATTATTTTCTGATCAACCCCTTATAGTACTTATGTACAAGGAGGTCCTTTTAAACACTAATGATCTTGTCGGTTCTTTGCCGAACAATGTTATTTCCCTTTTGCAGGAGTTCGATGATGTGTTTCCTAAGGAGTTGCCTTCAGGTTTACCCCCAATTTGAGGAATTGAACATCAAATTGACTTCATACCCGGTGCATCAATCCCAAACCGACCAGCCTACCGGAGTAATCCCGAGGAAACAAAGGAACTTCAAAGGCAAGTAGGTGAGTTATTGGAGAAGGGGTATGTACGAGAAAGCATGAGTCCTTGTGCGGTTCCGGTGCTGCTAGTACCTAAGAAGGACGGGACATGGAGGATGTGTGTTGATTGTCGTGCAATCAACAATATCACGGTAAAGTATCGACATCCCATCCCTAGATTAGATGATATGCTTGATGAATTGCATGGTTCTTGTGTTTTTACTAAGATTGATCTTAAGAGTGGATATCATCAAATTAGGATGAAAGAAAGTTATGAGTGGAAAACTGCATTCAAAACAAAACATGGATTATATGAATGGTCAGTTATGCCTTTTGGATTAACTAATGCACCAAGCACTTTCATGAGACTTATGAACCATGTTTTGCGTGCTTACATTGGACAATTTGTGGTTGTCTACTTTGATGATATTCTGATTTATAGCAAAAATTTGAATGACCATGTGGAACATTTAAAACTTGTTTTAGATATTTTAAGAAAAGAAAAGTTGTATGCAAATCTGAAGAAGTGTATGTTTTGCATGGATATACTTGTGTTTCTTGGATTTGTTGTGAGTGCCCAAGGTATTCGAATTGACCATGAAAAGGTGAAAACAATTCAAGATTGGCCAACTCCTACAACTATTGGTCAGGTAAGAAGTTTCCATGGGTTAGCTAGTTTTTATCGATGTTTTGTTCAGAATTTTAGTAGTCTTGCCACTCCTTTAATTGAAGTGATCAAGAAGAATGCTCCATTTAGGTGGGGAGAGGAACAAGAAAGGGCATTCAAAGTGATTAAGGAGAAGTTAACAAATGCACCGTTACTTGCTTTACCTAACTTTACTAAAACTTTTGAAATTGAGTGTGATGCTTCATGTATTGGAGTTGGTGGAGTTTTGATGCAGGAAGGAAGACCAATCGCATATTTCAGCGAAAAGCTAAGTGGAGCAGCCCTAAACTATCCAACATATGATAAGGAGATGTATGCATTAGTTCGGACGTTAAGGACCTGGCAACATTACCTTTGGCCAAAAGAATTTGTGATCCACACAGATCACGAATCGTTGAAGCACTTGAAGGGGCAGCACAAGCTGAATAAACGCCATGCTAAGTGGGTGGAGTTCATTGAGACATTTCCATACGTGATCAAATACAAGCAAGGTAAGGAAAATATTGTTGTGGATGCACTATCTCGAAGGTATGCTCTACTTTCCACACTTGATGCTAAGTTGCTTGGATTTGAGTACATTAAGGATTTGTATGCATTAGATTCTGATTTTGGTTATGTGTTTAAAGAATGTGCAAAAAGATCTCATGACAAGTATTACTTGCTTGATGGGTTTCTATTTCGAGAAAATAAGCTTTGCATTCCCCATTCTTCTTTGCGTGAGTTACTAGTTAGAGAAGCACATGGTGGTGGTTTGATGGGTCATTTTGGGGTAGCTAAAACATTGGCTATGTTGCATGATCATTTTTTTTTGGCCCCATATGAAACGGGATGCTGAGAGGATTTGTGAAAAGTGCATTACATGTAGACAATCTAAATCTAAGTTACAGTCACATGGATTATCTACACCATTGCCTATTCCTAGAGAGCCTTGGGTTGACATTTCCATGGACTTTGTTTTAGGGTTACCTAGGTCTAAGAGGGGAAGAGACTCAATCTTTGTGGTTGTTGATAGATTCTCTAAAATGGCACATTTCATTGCATGTCATAAAACTGGTGATGCATCTCATATAGCTGATCTATTTTTCAAGGAGATTGTTAGATTGCATGGCATGCCTAGAAGTATTGTTTCCGATAGAGATACAAAGTTCTTGAGTTTCTTTTGGAAGACATTGTGGGGAAGGTTAGACACCAAATTATTATACTCTACAACTTGTCACCCACAAACTGATGGTCAAACTGAAGTAGTGAATAGGACTTTATCTACTTTATTACATGCTATTATTAAGAAGAATTTGAAATCATGGGAAGATTGTTTACCACATGTCAAATTTGCTTACAATAGGAGCGTTCATTCTGGAACCAAGTTTTCACCATTTGAGATTGTTTATGGTTTTAATCCACTAACACCCTTGGATTTATCTCCTTTACCTTTGAGTGAGCGTGCTAACTTAGATGGAAAGAAGAAAGCTGAATTTGTAAAGCAAATCCATGAGAAGGCACACTTGAACATAGAAAGGAGGACTGAGCAATATATCAAACAAGCAAACAAGGGACGTAAGCAAGTGGTGTTTGAACCAGGAGATTGGTTGTGGTTGCACATGAGGAAGGAACGGTTTCCCGGAAGACGACGTTTGAAACTCCTTCCAAGGGGTGACGGACCTTTCCAAGTGCTAAAGCGAATAAATGATAATGCCTACAAGTTGGATTTCCCAGGTGAGTATGGTGTCAATGCAAGTTTTAATGTCTCTGATCTATCTCCGTTTAATGCAGATGAAGATTTGAGGACAAATCCTTTAAAAGAGGGGGAGGATGATGCAAATCAAGAGAATGGTACAAGAGATCCTATTAGAGTTCCTAACGGGCCAATTACGAGGGCACGGGCCAAGAAGCTTAGAGAAGATCTGAACGGGCTAGTTCGGAGAATTTGGACTCAGGCGAACTCAATGAAGCATGCTCAAGCAAGTCCACGTGTGCCAGCAACATATGTCAACATTATTGAAGTTCTGAAAGATTCCAGTCAAAGTTGAATAATTCTGGTCAAAGAAGAATATTACATGGCTTAGTAATATATTACCTTTCTAAGTCAGAATATTAGGGTAATATTTCATTGTTTCCTAAAGAATAGTTAGAATATTTTTGTTGCCTATTACATAGGAGGCAATCTGGAGATACAATATTTTGCATATCTTGTAATTGTGGCCTATTTATAGGTCAAGGCTGAGGATGGACGAATTTTCAGACTTCTTTTGTTATTCAATACATAATTTTGTGAGGAATTTGCTCTTCTTGGTTCTTGAGAAGACTCGCAAAACTTATCAAGGTTTCTTGTGGCGTTCTACAACCCGACTTATCACTTCAATCCTCGGGGTGTGGCGTCCTTTCCAAACCGTAGCTTTGGTTCCTATCTCGCTAGGTAGTGGGTCAAAGCTCGCCTTCAGAACTTGTTCTTTGCAGACCTTGGGGTTCTCTTCCATATATTGTTGTCGGGTTTTACCACATATTGGTAAGGTTCACATCAGTAGCAATGAAGTGATTTCTTGCAAAAGTTACGACATTTTGTCTCCAGATCAGAGTAAGGGCAAGTCCGTCTGATGCACGTCTAGGTGCTAATCTCGGCTTAAGGCCAGAGCTAGAAGAGACCGTTTGTCACTTTCGGAAGGTCCCATTATAGAACTTTGGGCAAGCGATTCAAGGAAGCAGTAAATGGATTAGAAAAAGAGCACTGGGCTGATTATGGTAATGGAGAGACCGAGATAAGCGCAGGTGCAGAGCGGGGCCTAATCCAAGTGATCGCACTAAAACATCCATGACTCAGCATTTGGGAGGACCTTTGCCCATTATCAGATTTGAGAGCTTGTACACAACTTTTGAGGTTATCGAGTTTATCTCATGGCGTTCAACAATCCGAAGCTTAGCGTGCTCGTGGTCCGGAGTTTCTTCACTTCGAAGCCTTGGTTCGTTCCACATCCTGGCTACATGTCAGTCCTCAAACCCTTGTCTTCTCAATTCTGGTGTTCTACCGATCATTGTTCCCGGTTTCATAGCTTTTGCGGGTGTGGTTCGTCCAACTGTCAACGCACAAAGTTTCAAACGCAACTTACATTTCGGACCACTTGATGTCGACCATGATATTCTGATGTGATCCAAGATACGAGTTCGAAGCCTACAATCGAAGTCTCTCATGATCGGATGAGAGAAGCTCGTGCATGACAGAGAAGCGAATATGGATATGCATACAAGTGATGAGCAAGCTAAATGACTCAACATTATCCATAATATTTCAAAAATGGACAAATGATGAAGGCCACATATTTCAGCTAAGCATTAAGAGTGCAAGTGATTCAAGAAATATATTTCAGTTGAATGTCAAGAGGGCAAATATCTTCAAGAAATATATCTTAACAAGATGAAAGGAAAAGAATATTTTCAAGAAAGGCAGTTGAGAGAACTAAAGAGGCAAGGGAAGTACAAGTTAATGCTGATATATTGAAGTTATTTACAAGAATATATCACTTTCCTCTTTTAGCAAGTAGAATATATTTCCTTCCCCTTTATTTAGTTCTGAAGATATTGTCAATATATTGTAATTTCTCTTGGATAGCTCTAAGATTTGCTTTCTAATTAGTTTCCTATCCTATGAGAACCATTTAGGAAGGTTATCTTTGATGTAATATTGCACTTTGGCCTATTTAAAGGCTGGTGCTTACCTTTGGACGATTTTTGGATCAGTTTATTCATTAATAGAGTGTGAGATTTTATTCTCTTTGGTTCTTTGAAGAACTATTCGAACTTATCGGAGTATTTCGTGGCGTTCATCCCCGACTTATCAATCAACCCTTCCATAGTTGATTGTGGCGTCTTCACTATACCAAGGTTCTTACCTCTCTATAGGTAATGGGTCAAGGTTCCACCTTTTGAGCTTGATAAGGACACGTTCCCTGGAGACCTTAGTTGTACGGGTTTTGTCACGAGTTGGTGAGGTTCATACCATACTTGGTATCGGGCATCACGGTGTTGGCGGGGTTCGCATCATATTCGTTATGGCAATGAAGTGATTTCTGGTAAAAGTTACGACATCTTGTCTCCAGATCAGAGCAAGGGCAAGTCCGTTTGATACACGTCCAGGTGCTAATCATCAGCTTAAAGCCGGAGCTAGAAGAGACCGTTTGTCACTTTCGGAAGGTCCCATTATAGGACTTTGGGCAAGCGATTCAAGGAAGCACTAAATGGATTAGTAAAAGAGCACTGGGCTGATTATGGGAATGGAGAGACCGAGATAAGCCCAGGCGCAGAGCGGGGCCTAATCCAAGTGATCGGACTAAAACATCCATGACTCAGCATTTGCGAGGACGTTTGCCCTTTATCAGATTTGAAAGCTTCTACACAACTTTTGAGGTTATCGAGTTTATCTCATGGTATTCAACAATTCGAAACTTGCCGTGCTCGTGGTGCGGAGTTTCTTCACTTCGAGGTCTTGGTTCGTTCCACATCTTGGCTACATGTCAGCCCTCAAACCCTTGTCTTCTGAATTCTGGTGTTCTACCCGTCATTGTTCCCAATTTCATAGCTTTTGTCGTTGTGGTTCGTCCAACTGCCAATGCACAAAGTTTCAAATGCAGCTTGCATTTCGGACTACTTGATGTCAGCCAGGATCTTCGTCATAGCAATGAAGTGATTTCTTGCAAAAGTTACGACATTTGGTCTCCAGATCATAGCAAGGGCAAGTCCGTCTGATGCACGTCCAGGTGCTAATCATCGGCTTAAGGCCGGAGCTACAACAGATCGTTTGTCACTTTGGAAGGTCCCATTATAGGACTTTGGGCAAGCAATTCAAGGAAGCACTAAATGGATTAGTAAAAGAGCACTGGGCTGATTATGGGAATGGAGAGACCGAGATAAGCCCAGGTGCAGAGCGAGGCCTAATCCAAGTGATCCGACTAAAACATCCGTGACTCAGCATTTGTGAGGACCTTTGCTCATTATCAGATTTGAAAGCTTTTACACAACTTTTGAGGTTATCGAGTTTATCTCATGGCGTTCAACAATTCGAAGCTTGTCGTGCCCGTGGTCCGGAGTTTCTTCACTTCGAAGCCTTGGTTCGTTCCACATCTTGGCTACATGTCAGTCCTCAAACCCTTGTTTTCTCAATTCTGGTGTTCTACCCATCGTTGTTCCCGGTTTCATAGCATTTGTCGGTGTGGTTCATCCAACTGTCAACGCACAAAGTTTCAAATGCAGCTTGCATTTCGGACTACTTGATGTCAGCCAGGATCTTCGTCATAGCAATGAAGTGATTTCTTGCAAAAGTTACGACATTTGGTCTCCAGATCATAGCAAGGGCAAGTCCGTCTGATGCACGTCCAGGTGCTAATCATCGGCTTAAGGTCGGAGCTACAACAGATCGTTTGTCACTTGGGAAGGTCCCATTATAGGACTTTGGGCAAGCAATTCAAGGAAGCACTAAATGGATTAGTAAAAGAGCACTGGGCTGATTATGGGAATGGAGAGACCGAGATAAGCCCAGGTGCAGAGCGAGGCCTAATCCAAGTGATCCGACTAAAACATCCGTGACTCAGCATTTGTGAGGACCTTTGCTCATTATCAGATTTGAAAGCTTTTACACAACTTTTGAGGTTATCGAGTTTATCTCATGGCGTTCAACAATTCGAAGCTTGTCGTGCTCGCGGTCCGGAGTTTCTTCACTTCGAAGCCTTGGTTCATTCCACATCTTGGCTACATGTCAGTCCTCAAACCCTTGTCTTCTCAATTCTGGTGTTCTACCCGTCGTTGTTCCCGGTTTCATAGCTTTTGTGGGTGTGGTTCGTCCAACTTTCAACGCACAAAGTTTCAAACGCGCTTACATTTCGGACTACTTGATGTCGACCAGGATCTTCGTCAAAGTAATGAAGTGATTTCTTGCAAAAGTTACGACATTTGGTCTCCAGATCAGAGCAAGGCCAAGTCCGTCTGATGCACGTCCAGGTGCTAATCATCGGCTTAAGGCCGGAGCTACAAGAGACCGTTTGTCACTTCGGAAGGTCCCATTATAGGACTTTGGGCAAGCGATTCATGAAAGCACTAAATGGATTAGTAAAAGAGCACTGGGCTGATTATGGGAATGGAGAGACCGAGACAAGCACAGGTGCAGAGCGAGGCCGAACCCACGTGATCGTACTAAAACATCCATGACTCACCATTTGTGAGGACCTTTGCCCTTTATCAGATTTCAAAGCTTTTCCACAACTTTTAAGGTTATCGAGTTTATCTCATGGCATTCAACAATTCGAAGCTTGTCGTGCTCGTGGTCCGGAGTTTCTTCACGTCGAAGCCTTGGTTCGTTCCACATCTTGGATACATGTGAGCCCTCAAACCCTTGTCTTCTCAATTCTGGTGTTCTACCCGTCGTTGTTCCCGGTTTCACAGCTTTTGCGGGTGTGGTTCGTTCAACTGTCAACGCACAAAGTTTCAAACGCCACTTACATTTCGGACTACTTGATGTCGACCATGATCTTCGTCATAGCAATGAAGTGATTTCCTGCAAAAGTTACGACATTTTGTCTCCAGATCAGAGCAAGGGCAAGTCCGTCTGATGCACGTCCGGGTGCTAATCATCGGTTTAAGGCCAGAGCTAGAAGAGACCGTGTGTCACTTTCGGAAGGTCGCATTATAGGACTTTGGGCAAGCGAGTCAAGGAAGCACTAAATGGATTAGTAAAAGAGCATTGGGCTGATTATGTGAATGGAGAGACCAAGATAAGCCCAGGTGTAGAGCGAGGCCTAATCCAAGTGATCGGACTAAAACATCCATGACTCAGCATTTGTGAGGACCTTTGCCCATTATTAGATTTGAAAGCTTTTACACAACTTTTAAGGTTATTGAGTTTATCTCATGGCATTCAACAATACGAGCATGTCGTGCTCGTGGTCCGGAGTTTCTTCACTTTGAAGCCTTGGTTCGTTCCACATCTTGGATACATGTGAACCCTCAAACCCTTGTCTTCTCAATTCTGGTGTTCGACCCGTCGTTGTTCCCGGATTCATAGCTTTTGTCGGTGTGGTTCGTCCAACTGTCAACGCACAAAGTTTCAAATGCCACTTACATTTCGGACTACTTGATGTCGACCATGATATTCGTCATAGCAATGAAGTGATTTCTTGCAAAAGTTACGACATTTGGTCTCCATATCAGAGCAAGGGCAAGTCCGTCTGATGCACGTCCAGGTGCTAATCATCGGCTTAAGGCCGGAGCTAGAAGAGACCGTTTGTCACTTTCGAAAGGTCCCATTATAGGACTTTGGGCAAGCGATTCAAGGAAGCACTAAATGGATTAGAAAAAGAACACTGGGTCGATTATGGGAATGCAGAGACCGAGATAAGCCCAGGTGCAGAGCGAGGCCTAATCCAAGTGATCGGACTAAAACATCCATGACTCAGCATTTGTGAGGACCTTTGCCCATTATTGAGTTTATCTCATGGCATTCAACAATTCGAGCATGTCGTGCTCGTGGTCCGGAGTTTCTTCACTTTGAAGCCTTGGTTCGTTCCACATCTTGGATACATGTGAGCCCTCAAACCCTTGTCTTCTCAATTCTGGTGTTCTACCCGTCGTTGTTCCCAGTTTCATAGATTTTGTCGATGTGGTTCCTCCAACTGTCAACACACAAATTTTCAAACGCCACTTATATTTCGGACTACTTGATGTCGAGCAAGATCTTCGTCATAGCAATGAAGTGATTTCTTGCAAAAGTTACAACATTTTGTCTCCATATCAGAGCAATGGCAAGTCCATCTGATGCACGTCCAGGTGCTAATCATCAGTTTAAGGCCGGAGCTAGAAGAGACGGTGTGTCACTTTCGGAAGGTTCCATTATAGGACTTTGGGCAACCGATTCAAGGAAGCACTAAATGGATTAGTAAAAGAGCACTGGGCTGATTATGGGAATGGAGAGACCGAGATAAGCCCAGGTGCAGAGCAAGCCCTAATCAAAGTGATCGGACTAAAACATCCATGACTCAGCATTTGCGAGGACCTTTGCCCATTATCAAATTGAAAGCTTTTACACAACTTTTGAGGTTATCGAGTTTATCTCATGGCATTCAACAATTCGAAGCTTGTCGTGCTCGTGGTCCGTTGTTTCTTCACTTCGAAGCCTTGGTTCGTTCCACATCTTGGCTACATGTCAGTCCTCAAACCCTTGTCTTCTCAATTCTGGTGTTCCACCCATCGTTGTTCCCGGTTTCATAGCTTTTGTCTGTGTGGTTCACGCAACTGTCAACGCACAAAGTTTCAAACGCAACTTACATTTCGGACGACTTGATGTCGACCATGATCTTCGTTATGGCAATGAAGTGATTTCTGGTAAAAGTTACGACATCTTGTCTCCAGATCAGAGCAAGGCCAAGTCCGTCTGATACACGTCCAGGTGCTAATCATCGGCTTAAGGCCGGAGCTAAAAGAGACCGTTTGTCACTTTGGGAAGGTCCCATTATAGGACTTTCGGCAAGCGATTCAAGGAAGCACTAAATGGATTAGTAAAAGAGCACTGGCTGATTATGGGAATGGAGAGACCGAGATAAGCCCAGGCGCAGAGCGGGGCCTAATCCAAGTGATCAGACTAAAACATCCATGACTCAGCATTTGCGAGGACCTTTGCCCTTTATCAGATTTGAAAGCTTCTAAACAACTTTTGAGCTTATCGAGTTTATCTCATGGCATTGAACAATTCGAAACTTGCCGTGCTCGTCGTGCGGAGTTTCTTCACTTCGAGGTCTTGTTTCGTTCCACATCTTGGCTACATGTCAGCCCTCAAACCCTTATCTTCTAAATTCTAGTGTTCTACCCGCCGTTGTTCCCGGTTTCATAGCTTTTGTCAGTGTGGTTCGTCCAACTGTCAACGCACAAAGTTTCAAACGCCACTTACATTTCGGACTACTTGATGTCGACCATGATCTTCGTCATAGCAATGAAGTGATTTCTTGCTAAAGTTACAACATTTGGTCTCCATATCAGAGCAAGGGCAAGTCCGTCTGATGCACGTTCAGGTGCTAATCATCGGCTTAAGGCCGGAGCTAGAAGAGACCGTTTGTCACTTTCGAAAGGTCCCATTATAGGACTTTGGGCAAGTGATTCAAGGAAGCACTAAATGGATTAGAAAAAGAACACTGGGTCGATTATGGGAATGGAGAGACCGAGATAAGCCCAGGTGCAGAGCGAGGCCTAATCCAAGTGATCGGACTAAAACATCCATGACTCAGCATTTGTGAGGACCTCTGCCCATTATGAGATTTGAAAGCTTTTACACAACTTTTAAGGTTATTGAGTTTATCTCATGGCATTCAACAATTCGAGCATGTCGTGCTCGTTGTCCGGAGTTTCTTCACTTTGAAGCCTTGGTTCGTTCCACATCTTGGATACATGTGAGCCCTCAAACCCTTGTCTTCTCAATTCCGGTGTTCTACCCGTTGTTGTTCCCGGTTTCATAGCTTTTGTCGGTGTGGTTCGTCCAACTGTCAACGCACAAAGTTTCAAACGCCACTTTACATTTCGGACTACTGGATGTCGACCATGATCTTCGTCATACCAATGAAGGGATTTCTTGCAAAAGTTACGACATTTGGTCTCCGGATCAGAGCAAGGGCAAGTCCGTCTGATGCACGTCCAGGTGCTAATCATCGGCTTAAGGCCAGAGCTAGAAGAGACTGTTTGTCACTTTCGGAAGGTCCCATTAGAGGACTTTGGGCAAGCGATTCAAGGAAGCACTAAATGGATTAGAAAAAGAGCACTGGGCCGATTATGGTAATGGAGAGACCGAGATAAGCCCAGGTGCAGAGCAAGCCCTAATCCAAGTGATCGGACTAAAACATCCATGACTCAGCATTTGCGAGGACCTTTGCCCATTATCAGATTTGAGAGCTTGTACACAACTTTGAGGTTATCGAGTTTATCTCATGGCGTTCAACAATTCGAAGCTTGTCGTACTCGTGGTCCGAAGTTTCTTCACTTCTAAGCCTTGGTTCGTTCGAAATCTTGGCTACATGTCAGTCATCAAACCCTTGTCTTCTCAATTCTAGTGTTCTACCCGTCGTTGTTCCCGGTTTCATAGCTTTTGTGGGTGTGGTTCGTCCAACTGTCAACGCACAAAGTTTCAAACGCGCTTACATTTCGGACTACTTCATGTCGACCAGGATCTTCGTCATAGCAATGAAGTGATTTCTTGCAAAAGTTACGACATTTGGTCCAGAGTTTCTTCAATTCGAAGCCTTGGTTCGTTCCACATCTTGGCTACATGTCAGTCCTCAAACCCTTATCTTCTCAATTCTGGTGTTCTACCCATCATTGTTCCCGGTTTCATAGCTTTTGTTGGTGTGGTTCGTCCAACTGTCAAGGCACAAAGTTTCAAACGCAACTTACATTTCGGACGACTTGATGTCGACCATGATCTTCGTTATGGCAATGAAGTGATTTCTGGCAAAAGTTACGACATCTTGTCTCCAGATCAGAGCAAGGGCAAGTCCGTCTGATGCACGTCCAGGTGCTAATCATCGGCTTAAAGCCGGAGCGAGAAGAGACCGTCTGTCACTTTCGGAAGGTCCCATTATAGGACTTTGGGCAAGCGATTCAAGGAAGCACAAAATGGATTAGTAAAAGAGCACTGGGTCGATTATGGGAATGGAGAGACCGAGATAAGCCCAGGTGGAGAGCGGGGCCTAATCCAAGTGATCGGACTAAAACATCCATGACTCAGCATTTGTGAGGACCTTTGCCCATTATGAGATTTGAAAGCTTTTACACAACTTTTAAGGTTATTGAGTTTATCTCATGGCATTCAACAATTCGAGCATGTCGTGCTCGTGGTCCGGAGTTTCTTCACTTTGAAGCCTTGGTTCGTTCCACATCTTGGATACATGTGAGCCCTCAAACCCTTGTCTTCTCAATTCCGGTGTTCTACCCGTTGTTGTTCCCGGTTTCATAGCTTTTGTCGGTGTGGTTCGTCCAACTGTCAACGCACAAAGTTTCAAATGCCACTTTACATTTCGGACTACTGGATGTCGACCATGATCTTCGTCATACCAATGAAGGGATTTCTTGCAAAAGTTACGACATTTGGTCTCCGGATCAGAGCAAGGGCAAGTCCGTCTGATGCACGTCCAGGTGCTAATCATCGGCTTAAGGCTAGAGCTAGAAGAGACTGTTTGTCACTTTCGGAAGGTCCCATTAGAGGACTTTGGGCAAGCGATTCAAGGAAGCACTAAATGGATTAGAAAAAGAGCACTGGGCCGATTATGGTAATGGAGAGACCGAGATAAGCCCAGGTGCAGAGCAAGCCCTAATCCAAGTGATCGGACTAAAACATCCATGACTCAGCATTTGCGAGGACCTTTGCCCATTATCAGATTTGAGAGCTTGTACACAACTTTGAGGTTATCGAGTTTATCTCATGGCGTTCAACAATTCGAAGCTTGTCGTGCTCGTGGTCCGAAGTTTCTTCACTTCTAAGCCTTGGTTCGTTCGAAATCTTGGCTACATGTCAGTCATCAAACCCTTGTCTTCTCAATTCTGGTGTTCTACCCGTCGTTGTTCCCTGTTTCATAGCTTTTGTGGGTGTGGTTCGTCCAACTGTCAACGCACAAAGTTTCAAACGCGCTTACATTTCGGACTACTTGATGTCGACCAGGATCTTCGTCATAGCAATGAAGTGATTTCTTGCAAAAGTTACGACATTTGGTCCAGAGTTTCTTCAATTCGAAGCCTTGGTTCGTTCCACATCTTGGCTACATGTCAGTCCTCAAACCCTTATCTTCTCAATTCTGGTGTTCTACCCATCATTGTTCCCGGTTTCATAGCTTCTGTTGGTGTGGTTCGTCCAACTGTCAAGGCACAAAGTTTCAAACGCAACTTACATTTCGGACGACTTGATGTCGACCATGATCTTCGTTATGGCAATGAAGTGATTTCTGGCAAAAGTTACGACATCTTGTCTCCAGATCAGAGCAAGGGCAAGTCCGTCTGATGCACGTCCAGGTGCTAATCATCGGCTTAAAGCCGGAGCGAGAAGAGACCGTCTGTCACTTTCGGAAGGTCCCCTTATAGGACTTTGGGCAAGCGATTCAAGGAAGCACAAAATGGATTAGTAAAAGAGCACTGGGTTGATTATGGGAATGGAGTGACCGAGATAAGCCTAGGCGCAGAGCGGGGCCTAATCCAAGTGATTGGACGAAAATATCCATGACTCAGCATTTGCGAGGACCTTTGCCCTTTATCATATTTGAAAGCTTCTACACAACTTTTGAGGTTATCAAGTTTATCTCAGGGCATTCAACAATTCGAAACTTGTCGTGCTCGTGGTGCGGAGTTTCTTCACTTCGAGGTCTTCGTTCGTTCCACATCTTGGCTACATGTCAGCCCTCAAACCCTTGTCTTCTCAATTCTGGTGTTCGACCCGTCGTTGTTCCCGGATTCATAGCTTTTGTCGGTGTGGTTCGTCCAACTGTCAACGCACAAAGTTTCAAATGCCACTTACATTTCGGACTACTTGATGTCGACCATGATATTCGTCATAGCAATGAAGTGATTTCTTGCAAAAGTTACGACATTTGGTCTCCAGATCAGAGCAAGGGCAAGTCCGTCTGATGCACGTCCAGGTGCTAATCATCGGCTTAAGGCCGGAGCTAGAAGAGACCGTTTGTCACTTTCGAAAGGTCCCATTATAGGACTTTGGGCAAGCGATTCAAGGAAGCACTAAATGGATTAGAAAAAGAACACTGGGTCGATTATGGGAATGGAGAGACCGAGATAAGCCCAGGTGGAGAGCGAGGCCTAATCCAAGTGATCGGACTAAAACATCCATGACTCAGCATTTGTGAGGACCTTTGCCCATTATGAGATTTGAAAGCTTTTACACAACTTTTAAGGTTATTGAGTTTATCTCATGGCATTCAACAATTCGAGCATGTCGTGCTCGTGGTCCGGAGTTTCTTCACTTTGAAGCCTTGGTTCGTTCCACATCTTGGATACATGTGAGCCCTCAAACCCTTGTCTTCTCAATTCCGGTGTCCTACCCGTTGTTGTTCCCGGTTTCATAGCTTTTGTCGGTGTGGTTCGTCCAACTGTCAACGCACAAAGTTTCAAATGCCACTTTACATTTCGGACTACTGGATGTCGACCATGATCTTCGTCATACCAATGAAGGGATTTCTTGCAAAAGTTACGACATTTGGTCTCCGGATCAGAGCAAGGGCAAGTCCGTCTGATGCACGTCCAGGTGCTAATCATCGGCTTAAGGCCAGAGCTAGAAGAGACTGTTTGTCACTTTCGGAAGGTCCCATTAGAGGACTTTCGGCAAGCGATTCAAGGAAGCACTAAATGGATTAGAAAAAGAGCACTGGGCCGATTATGGTAATGGAGAGACCGAGATAAGCCCAGGTGCAGAGCAAGCCCTAATCCAAGTGATCGGACTAAAACATCCATGACTCAGCATTTGCGAGGACCTTTGCCCATTATCAGATTTGAGAGCTTGTACACAACTGATGTGAATCTCAAGGGGGTGGCCCGATTTTCACGGCGTAGGTTGAAAAGGGGAAAAGGAGTTGGTTCGAAACCAAGCGGGTGCAAATAGCCAACCAACGGAAGGGATCGTGACCTGCTACTTAGACCACTCGCCTAACCACGAACACAGAACCAATCCACACAACGACTCAACTGGGTCGAGGCACGAATTGGGGGCTTTGGGAAACTTGAATCACCAAACTAAATTATTAGTTCGACAAAAGCAAGATTTCACAAGAGCAAAGAGAGATTTACCTCACAAAGATGAACACACCTTCAATTCGATATTCAATGTCAAAACTAATCTGTCCATACATGACAGAGAAGACCATATATATATGGCCAAAATAATATTCTGTCTATAATGTAAATATGGAAACTTAAATATATAGATAACTAAGCTAATCTGGTCATTTATTCTTCCTTTATTTGTGGAGGCTTCATTCTGGACGAATTTTCTATCTTTAGGCAGAATATTCATTCCTCCCTTATTGAGTGTGATGGGCTTGGGCTTTATCGTGGGCTGACACCTCCGATGTTCGGGCCTCAACAAATAAGATTAAAGTCTCTTGTTGCTTGCTAGCTTGAACTTTAGCTTCTTGGGCTATCAACCCATTTGTTAGAGCTCCAATAGCATCTTGCCATTTCTTTAGTCTGCCTCTTGTCATTGGGCCTCCTCCATCCAAGATCAAGTCCCTCTCGATATGGGCAGGGTCATGTTTGGCAACCTTGTCTGCATCATTCTCCCCTTCTTGAAAAGGAGTCGTCCTCGACTCTGCAAGGTTTGTATCAAGAAAAGGGGACAGATCAGCAACATTAAATGTAGCACTTACCCCATACTCACCTGGTAAGTCAATCTTATATGCATTGTTGTTGATCCGTTCAATAACCCGGAAGGGTCCATCTCCTCTTGGCATAAGCTTGGACTTCCGTTTTTCTGGAAATCTCTCTTTCCTAAGGTGCACCCAGACTAAGTCTCCTGGTTCAAAAATGACTTTCTTCCGACCCTTGTTTGCACGTTCCATATATTGTTGATTCATCCTTTCAATATTGAGTTTTGCCTTCTCATGGATTTGCTTTACAAACTCAGCTCTTTTTGCTCCATCCATGCTAACTTTTTCCTGTACAGGCAATGGAATCAAATCAATAGGCGCTAAGGGATTAAATCCATAGACAATTTCAAAGGGAGAATATTTTGTGGTGGAATGAATGGCCCTGTTATATGCGAACTCAGCATGAGGTAGACATTCTTCCCAATTCTTCAAATTCTTCTTCACTAGAGTCCGAAGTAGAGTAGATAATGTCCTATTCACGACTTCAGTTTGCCCATCGGTTTGTGGATGACATGTAGTTGAAAACAGCAACTTGGTTCCAATCTTTCCCCATAAGGTCTTCCAAAAATAGCTAAGGAACTTAGCATCCCGGTCGGAAACTATAGTCCTCGGCATCCCATGAAGTCGCACGATTTCCCTAAAAAATAAGGAAGCAATATAAGATGCATCATCAGTTTTGCGACATGCAATAAAATGTGCCATCTTAGAAAATCGGTCTACAATAACAAATATAGAATCCATACCTCTTTGAGACCTTGGTAAACCTAAAATAAAGTCCATAGAAATATCTTCCCAAGGCACAGTAGGAACAGGAAGTGGGGTGTATAATCCATGTGGATTAAGCCTAGATTTAGCTTTAAGACATGCAATGCATTTTCCCACAAAGTTCTCAACATCTCTTCTCATCTTAGGCCAATAAAAATGTTCACTCAATATGCTTAAAGTTTTAGCAATGCCAAAATGTCCCATTAGGCCACCAGAATGTGCTTCGTTAATCAATAACATGCGTATGGAACAATTGGGAATACAAAGTTTATCTACCCGAAATAGAAATCCATCATGCAAGAAAAATTTCTCCCATCCACAATCAGATTTGCAATTGCCATAACTCTCAGAAAAATCCACATCACCAACATACAATTCCTTCATGAACTCAAATCCAAGAATTTTAGCATCTAAGGTAGAGATAAGAACATACCTTCGGGAAAGTGCATCAGCAACTATGTTATCCTTACCTTTCTTGTGCTTGATCACATAAGGGAATGACTCAATGAATTCGATCCATTTGGCATGCCTTCGATTAAGCTTATTCTGTCCTTTAAGATGCTTTAAAGCCTCATGATCAGAATGTATAACAAATTCTTTTGGCCATAAGTAGTGTTGCCAAGTCTCCAAAACTCTAACTAAGGCATACAATTCTTTATCATATGTAGAATAGTTAAGAGTTGGACCATTTAATCTTTCACTAAAATAAGCAATAGACTTACCTTCTTGCATGAGAACTCCACCGATACCAATTCCACTTGCATCACATTCCACTTCAAAAGTCTTACCAAAGTTAGGGAGGGCAAGGACAGGTGCATGTGTAAGTTTCTCCTTAATAAGCTGGAAGGACCTTTCTTGTGCTTCTCCCCACTTGAAGGACACGTTCTTCTTGGTTAACTCGTTCAATGGGGCTGCTATGGTGCTGAAATCTTTCACGAACCTCCTATAGAAACTCGCTAACCCATGGAAACTTCGCACTTGCCCAATGGTAGCAGGAGTTGGCCATTCTTTGATTGCCTTGACCTTTTCTTCATCTACTTCAATTCCCTCACCACTCACAACAAAGTCGAGAAAAATAACTTTGTTCGTGCAAAAATCACATTTCATCAGATTTCCAAACAATTTCTCCTTCCTTAACGTCGCTAGGACTTGTCTAAGATGATCCACATGTTCTCGTAAAGTCCTACTATATATAAGGATATCATCGAAATAAACTACCACAAATTTTCCAATATAGGCACGTAAGACATGATTCATTAACCTCATAAATGTGCTAGGTGCATTTGTTAGACCAAAGGGCATTACTAACCACTCATAAAGTCCATGTTTAGTCTTAAATGCCGTTTTCCATTCATCTCCTTCTTTCATTCTAATCTGGTGGTAGCCACTCTTCAGGTCAATTTTTGAAAAGATGGTTGAGCCATTCAATTCATCAAGCATATCATCTAGCCTAGGAATAGGGTGTCGATATCTTACCGTTATGTTATTGATGGCCCGGCAATCAACACACATCCTCCATGTACCGTCCTTCTTGGGCACGAGCAAAACCGGTACTGCACAGGGACTAAGACTTTCCCTCACATACCCCTTGTCCATCAGCTCGTGGACTTGTCGTTGGATCTCCTTCGTCTCTTCAGGGTTGGTGCGGTATGCAGGACGATTAGGTATGGACGCACCGGGAATGAAGTCGATCTGATGCTCAATCCCTCTTAGCGGTGGTAAACCTGGCGGTACATCTTCGGGAAGCACGTCCTCGAATTCCTGCAAGAGAGATACAACAACACTTGGCAAGGTAGGGATTACGTTGTTAGTAGCTAACATTGCCTCTTTGTACACAAGTACTAAGAGGTTCTGTTGAGATAAAAGAGCTCGCTTAACCTCACTTTTTCTTGCCACTAATATTGTTTTCTCATTTTTCCTCTCAATCTCTTTTTGTTGCTCATATTCTTTTCATCTTTTTCTCTTTTTTCTCTCGATTGCTCTCTTTCTTTTCTCTCTTCACTCTGTTTTTCCTCTCCACTTGCTCCTTTCTTTTCTCGTTTTATTTGATCTTCCAATATTTGCTTTGGAGACAATGGAAGGAGGGTTATGGGTTCCCCCCGTAGTACAAAAGAATAACGGTTTAGGAAACCGTCATGAGTAACACGCCTATCAAACTGCCATGGCCTACCAAGCAAAAGATGACATGCCTTCATAGGAACAACATCACATAAAATCTCATCTTTATACTTTCCTATGCTAAACAACACCTTAACTTGTTTTGTTACCTTCAGCTCACCACAATCATTGAGCCATTGTAGTTTGTATGGTCTACGATGCCTGAAGGTTGGAATCCCCAGCTTCTCCACTAGCTCGGTGCTGGCAACGTTGCTGCAACTTCCTCCATCAATGATGACACTACACACCTTGCCTTGAACTTGGCATCGTGTATGGAATAGGTTTTCTCGTTGATCATCCTTTTCCTCGACCATTTGAGCACTGAGTATCCTTCGAGCTACCAGGAGCTCCCCTTCTTCTGCTTGTTCTCCGTCATCGTTTAATGGTGGTTCCTCCTCGGATGCTTCTTCCTCGGTCTCCCAGTCACCATGCTGATTGATAATCATGGTGCGCTTGTTAGGGCACTCACTTGAGATGTGTCCTCTTCCATGGCACTTGAAGCATCTAATGTCACGATTTTTCGAACTCGATTCAACTGGAGCTTTCCTTGAAGGGAAAGTCGATTTCTCTCCCTTCTTCGCATCAGACTCTTTGCTTCCTGATGTAAAGGAGAGATCTCTTTTTGGGTTACTCTTCCACGAACTAGATATGGTAGACCTGTCATTTCTCCTCAGCAAATTCCTTCTCTTGAGCTGTTGCTCCACCTTGACGGCTTGGTGCACCATATCTTGAAGCTCCACATAGTGTTGCATCTCGACAATGTCGGCAATATCCCGATTGAGACCATGCAGAAACCGAGCCATGGTTGCTTCCCTATCTTCCTCCACATTGGCTCGGATCAGTGCGATCTCCATTTCCTTGTGGTACTCGTCAACACTCTTCGAACCTTGTGTGAGGCGTTGGAGCTTATTGTGAAGCTCTCTATGGAAATGAGATGGAATGAAACGCCTCCTCATTACTGCCTTCATTTCTTCCCATGTGATAATAGGATGTTCGCCATGTCTCATCCTTTCCCTTCGTATCTGGTCCCACCAAACAAGAGCGTAATCAGTAAACTCAAGAGCAGCAAGTTTTACTTTCTTACCCTCCGAATAGTTGTGGCACCCAAAGATTTGCTCGACTCGCATCTCCCATTCTAAAAATGCCTCGGGATCACTCTTTCCTTGGAAAGAAGGAATCTTGATTTTGATCCCCCAAAGTCTTCTTCTCCATTTCTGGGTATCCTCGGTCCTCCCCTAGACCGGTTACGTGGCCTCCTTCGTGGCTGGAAGTCATCACGCTCGTCTTCATCCCAGCTCTCCAGATCCTCAACTTCTCCCACGGGGTAGGGTCGTGGGGCTCGAGTTTGCCTCCCGGGGGTCGGGATGGTTCTGCTCGCTGCTTGACCCTCCACTCGATCCAATCGATCATGGATTCCCTCCAACTTCCGATCAAGCAATCTTTCAAAATGATTCACCAAAGCCTGCATTTGGAAGGGTGCTAGGCCTTGTTGTTGAGCATCTTCCCTCTTATCGCCTTCACCGGGACTACCAGTTGCCTTCGTGCGATCTGTCATGTTAGAAGTTTGTATGGACCTCACCAGATAAAAATCTCACCACACTCAGAATGTTTCACTCGTTTCTTACCTCGTGTTTCACTCCACTCTTGATGAGCTCACTTTCACACACACACACACACAAAAAATCACTCAAATCTCTTCCTAAGCTCTTATGGAATCTAACCTTGTCTCGGTGATTCAAATATGGCCAATTCTCAGCTCTACCAGATAAGTGATGGTGGGTGATCCCGTAAACGTGCAGACAAAGGACTTTTTTTTTTTTAAAGAAGATCACAGTTTGATAGCTAAAAGGGATTGGGATTTCAATGGATACGGAATTGTTTTTTTTTTTTTTCAAAGGGAACAGAAATAACGATGATGGATGAATAGACTTGAAAGAAATTGTAGTAGAGATGCAATTGCAATTTGCAAATATAATGAGATCAGACTTGAAGAAGAACAACCTCTTTTTTTTTCGTTTCCTTTTTTTTTGCAGAATTCTTTTTTTTTTCCTTCTTTTTCTTTTGCAGACTTCTTTTTTTTTGTTTTTTTTTGTTTTTTGTTTTTTGTTTTTTTTTTACTATCAGATAAATTGAATGAGATAATGACAAGAACAACGACGGAACGATGATATACTGAAGGATAGATAACCTACCGTGTAAACCTTGAGCTCTGATACCAGATGATGTGAATCTCAAGGGGGTGGCCCGATTTTCACGGCGTAGGTTGAAAAGGGGAAAAGGAGTTGGTTCGAAACCAAGCGGGTGCAAATAGCCAACCAACGGAAGGGATCGTGACCTGCTACTTAGACCACTCGCCTAACCACGAACACAGAACCAATCCACACAACGACTCAACTGGGTCGAGGCACGAATTGGGGGCTTTGGGAAACTTGAATCACCAAACTAAATTATTAGTTCGACAAAAGCAAGATTTCACAAGAGCAAAGAGAGATTTACCTCACAAAGATGAACACACCTTCAATTCGATATTCAATGTCAAAACTAATCTGTCCATACATGACAGAGAAGACCATATATATATGGCCAAAATAATATTCTGTCTATAATGTAAATATGGAAACTTAAATATATAGATAACTAAGCTAATCTGGTCATTATTCTTCCTTTATTTGTGGAGGCTTCATTCTGGACGAATTTTCTATCTTTAGGCAGAATATTCATTCCTCCCTTATTGAGTGTGATGGGCTTGGGCTTTATCGTGGGCTGACACCTCCGATGTTCGGGCCTCAACAAATAAGATTAAAGTCTCTTGTTGCTTGCTAGCTTGAACTTTAGCTTCTTGGGCTATCAACCCATTTGTTAGAGCTCCAATAGCATCTTGCCATTTCTTTAGTCTGCCTCTTGTCATTGGGCCTCCTCCATCCAAGATCAAGTCCCTCTCGATATGGGCAGGGTCATGTTTGGCAACCTTGTCTGCATCAACAACTTTGAGGTTATCGAGTTTATCTCATGGCGTTCAACAATTCGAAGCTTGTCGTGCTCGTGGTCCGAAGTTTCTTCACTTCTAAGCCTTGGTTCGTTCGAAATCTTGGCTACATGTCAGTCATCAAACCCTTGTCTTCTCAATTCTGGTGTTCTACCCGTCGTTGTTCCCTGTTTCATAGCTTTTGTGGGTGTGGTTCGTCCAACTGTCAACGCACAAAGTTTCAAACGCGCTTACATTTCGGACTACTTGATGTCGACCAGGATCTTCGTCATAGCAATGAAGTGATTTCTTGCAAAAGTTACGACATTTGGTCCAGAGTTTCTTCAATTCGAAGCCTTGGTTCGTTCCACATCTTGGCTACATGTCAGTCCTCAAACCCTTATCTTCTCAATTCTGGTGTTCTACCCATCATTGTTCCCGGTTTCATAGCTTTTGTTGGTGTGGTTCGTCCAACTGTCAAGGCACAAAGTTTCAAACGCAACTTACATTTCGGACGACTTGATGTCGACCATGATCTTCGTTATGGCAATGAAGTGATTTCTGGCAAAAGTTACGACATCTTGTCTCCAGATCAGAGCAAGGGCAAGTCCGTCTGATGCACGTCCAGGTGCTAATCATCGGCTTAAAGCCGGAGCGAGAAGAGACCGTCTGTCACTTTCGGAAGGTCCCATTATAGGACTTTGGGCAAGCGATTCAAGGAAGCACAAAATGGATTAGTAAAAGAGCACTGGGTCGATTATGGGAATGGAGAGACCGAGATAAGCCCAGGTGGAGAGCGGGGCCTAATCCAAGTGATCGGACTAAAACATCCATGACTCAGCATTTGTGAGGACCTTTGCCCATTATGAGATTTGAAAGCTTTTACACAACTTTTAAGGTTATTGAGTTTATCTCATGGCATTCAACAATTCGAGCATGTCGTGCTCGTGGTCCGGAGTTTCTTCACTTTGAAGCCTTGGTTCGTTCCACATCTTGGATACATGTGAGCCCTGAAACCCTTGTCTTCTCAATTCCGGTGTTCTACCCGTTGTTGTTCCCGGTTTCATAGCTTTTGTCGGTGTGGTTCGTCCAACTGTCAACGCACAAAGTTTCAAATGCCACTTTACATTTCGGACTACTGGATGTCGACCATGATCTTCGTCATACCAATGAAGGGATTTCTTGCAAAAGTTACGACATTTGGTCTCCGGATCAGAGCAAGGGCAAGTCCGTCTGATGCACGTCCAGGTGCTAATCATCGGCTTAAGGCCAGAGCTAGAAGAGATTGTTTGTTACTTTCGGAAGGTCCCATTAGAGGACTTTGGGCAAGCGATTCAAGGAAGCACTAAATGGATTAGAAAAAGAGCACTGGGCCGATTATGGTAATGGAGAGACCGAGATAAGCCCAGGTGCAGAGCAAGCCCTAATCCAAGTGATCGGACTAAAACATCCATGACTCAGCATTTGCGAGGACCTTTGCCCATTATCAGATTTGAGAGCTTGTACACAACTTTGAGGTTATCGAGTTTATCTCATGGCGTTCAACAATTCGAAGCTTGTCGTGCTCGTGGTCCGAAGTTTCTTCACTTCTAAGCCTTGGTTCGTTCGAAATCTTGGCTACATGTCAGTCATCAAACCCTTGTCTTCTCAATTCTGGTGTTCTACCCGTCGTTGTTCCCTGTTTCATAGCTTTTGTGGGTGTGGTTCGTCCAACTGTCAACGCACAAAGTTTCAAACGCGCTTACATTTCGGACTACTTGATGTCGACCAGGATCTTCGTCATAGCAATGAAGTGATTTCTTGCAAAAGTTACGACATTTGGTCCAGAGTTTCTTCAATTCGAAGCCTTGGTTCGTTCCACATCTTGGCTACATGTCAGTCCTCAAACCCTTATCTTCTCAATTCTGGTGTTCTACCCATCATTGTTCCCGGTTTCATAGCTTTTGTTGGTGTGGTTCGTCCAACTGTCAAGGCACAAAGTTTCAAACGCAACTTACATTTCGGACGACTTGATGTCGACCATGATCTTCGTTATGGCAATGAAGTGATTTCTGGCAAAGTTACGACATCTTGTCTCCAGATCAGAGCAAGGGCAAGTCCGTCTGATGCACGTCCAGGTGCTAATCATCGGCTTAAAGCCGGAGCGAGAAGAGACCGTCTGTCACTTTCGGAAGGTCCCATTATAGGACTTTGGGCAAGCGATTCAAGGAAGCACAAAATGGATTAGTAAAAGAGCACTGGGTCGATTATGGGAATGGAGAGACCGAGATAAGCCCAGGTGGAGAGCGGGGCCTAATCCAAGTGATCGGACTAAAACATCCATGACTCAGCATTTGTGAGGACCTTTGCCCATTATGAGATTTGAAAGCTTTTACACAACTTTTAAGGTTATTGAGTTTATCTCATGGCATTCAACAATTCGAGCATGTCGTGCTCGTGGTCCGGAGTTTCTTCACTTTGAAGCCTTGGTTCGTTCCACATCTTGGATACATGTGAGCCCTGAAACCCTTGTCTTCTCAATTCCGGTGTTCTACCCGTTGTTGTTCCCGGTTTCATAGCTTTTGTCGGTGTGGTTCGTCCAACTGTCAACGCACAAAGTTTCAAATGCCACTTTACATTTCGGACTACTGGATGTCGACCATGATCTTCGTCATACCAATGAAGGGATTTCTTGCAAAAGTTACGACATTTGGTCTCCGGATCAGAGCAAGGGCAAGTCCGTCTGATGCACGTCCAGGTGCTAATCATCGGCTTAAGGCCAGAGCTAGAAGAGATTGTTTGTTACTTTCGGAAGGTCCCATTAGAGGACTTTGGGCAAGCGATTCAAGGAAGCACTAAATGGATTAGAAAAAGAGCACTGGGCCGATTATGGTAATGGAGAGACCGAGATAAGCCCAGGTGCAGAGCAAGCCCTAATCCAAGTGATCGGACTAAAAACATCCATGACTCAGCATTTGCGAGGACCTTTGCCCATTATCAGATTTGAGAGCTTGTACACAACTTTGAGGTTATCGAGTTTATCTCATGGCGTTCAACAATTCGAAGCTTGTCGTGCTCGTGGTCCGAAGTTTCTTCACTTCTAAGCCTTGGTTCGTTCGAAATCTTGGCTACATGTCAGTCATCAAACCCTTGTCTTCTCAATTCTGGTGTTCTACCCGTCGTTGTTCCCTGTTTCATAGCTTTTGTGGGTGTGGTTCGTCCAACTGTCAACGCACAAAGTTTCAAACGCGCTTACATTTCGGACTACTTGATGTCGACCAGGATCTTCGTCATAGCAATGAAGTGATTTCTTGCAAAAGTTACGACATTTGGTCCAGAGTTTCTTCAATTCGAAGCCTTGGTTCGTTCCACATCTTGGCTACATGTCAGTCCTCAAACCCTTATCTTCTCAATTCTGGTGTTCTACCCATCATTGTTCCCGGTTTCATAGCTTTGTTGGTGTGGTTCGTCCAACTGTCAAGGCACAAAGTTTCAAACGCAACTTACATTTCGGACGACTTGATGTCGACCATGATCTTCGTTATGGCAATGAAGTGATTTCTGGCAAAAGTTACGACATCTTGTCTCCAGATCAGAGCAAGGGCAAGTCCGTCTGATGCACGTCCAGGTGCTAATCATCGGCTTAAAGCCGGAGCGAGAAGAGACCGTCTGTCACTTTCGGAAGGTCCCATTATAGGACTTTGGGCAAGCGATTCAAGGAAGCACAAAATGGATTAGTAAAAGAGCACTGGGTTGATTATGGGAATGGAGTGACCGAGATAAGCCTAGGCGCAGAGCGGGGCCTAATCCAAGTGATTGGACGAAAATATCCATGACTCAGCATTTGCGAGGACCTTTGCCCTTTATCATATTTGAAAGCTTCTACACAACTTTTGAGGTTATCAAGTTTATCTCAGGGCATTCAACAATTCGAAACTTGTCGTGCTCGTGGTGCGGAGTTTCTTCACTTCGAGGTCTTCGTTCGTTCCACATCTTGGCTACATGTCAGCCCTCAAACCCTTGTCTTCTCAATTCTGGTGTTCGACCCGTCGTTGTTCCCGGATTCATAGCTTTTGTCGGTGTGGTTCGTCCAACTGTCAAGGCACAAAGTTTCAAATGCCACTTACATTTCGGACGACTTGATGTCGACCATGATCTTCGTTATGGCAATGAAGTGATTTCTGGCAAAAGTTACGACATCTTGTCTCCAGATCAGAGCAAGGGCAAGTCCGTCTGATGCACGTCCAGGTGCTAATCATCGGCTTAAGGCCGGAGCTAGAAGAGACCGTTTGTCACTTTCGGAAGGTCCCATTATAGGACTTTGGGCAAGCGATTCAAGGAAGCACTAAATGGATTAGAAAAAGAACACTGGGTCGATTATGGGAATGGAGAGACCGAGATAAGCCCAGGTGGAGAGCGAGGCCTAATCCAAGTGATCGGACTAAAACATCCATGACTCAGCATTTGTGAGGACCTTTGCCCATTATGAGATTTGAAAGCTTTTACACAACTTTTAAGGTTATTGAGTTTATCTCATGGCATTCAACAATTCGAGCATGTCGTGCTCGTGGTCCGGAGTTTCTTCACTTTGAAGCCTTGGTTCGTTCCACATCTTGGATACATGTGAGCCCTCAACCCTTGTCTTCTCAATTCCGGTGTCCTACCCGTTGTTGTTCCCGGTTCATAGCTTTTGTCGGTGTGGTTCGTCCAACTGTCAACGCACAAAGTTTCAAATGCCACTTTACATTTCGGACTACTGGATGTCGACCATGATCTTCGTCATACCAATGAAGGGATTTCTTGCAAAAGTTACGACATTGGTCTCCGGATCAGAGCAAGGGCAAGTCCGTCTGATGCACGTCCAGGTGCTAATCATCGGCTTAAGGCCAGAGCTAGAAGAGACTGTTGTGTCACTTTCGGAAGGTCCCATTAAGGGCTTTGGGCAAGCGATTCAAGGAAAGCACTAAATGGATTAGAAAAAGAGCACTGGGCCGATTATGGTAATGGAGAGACCGAGATAAGCCCAGGTGCAGAGCAAGCCCTAATCCAATGATCGGACTAAAACATCCATGACTCAGCATTTTGCGAGGACCTTTGCCCATTATCAGATTTGAGAGCTTGTACACAACTTTGAGGTTATCGAGTTTATCTCATGGCGTTCAACAATTCGAAGCTTGTCGTGCTCGTGGTCCGAAGTTTCTTCACTTCTAAGCCTTGGTTCGTTCGAAATCTTGGCTAATGTCAGTCATCAAACCCTTGTCTTCTCAATTCTGGTGTTCTAAACCGTTGTTGTTCCTGTTTCATAGCTTTTGTGGGGGTGGTTCGTCAACTGTCAACGCACAAAGTTTCAAACGCGCTTACATTTCGGACTACTTGATGTCGACCAGGATCTTCGTCATAGCAATGAAGTGATTTCTTGCAAAAGTTACGACATTTGGTCCAGAGTTTCTTCATTCGAAGCCTTGGTTCGTTCCACATCTTGGCTACATGTCAGTCCTCAAACCCTTATCTTCTCAATTCTGGTGTTCTACCCCATCATTGTTCCCGGTTTCATAGCTTTTGTTGGTGTGGTTCGTCCAACTGTCAAGGCACAAGTTTCAAACGCAACTTACATGTCGGACGACTTGATGTCGACCATGATCTTCGTTATGGCAATGAAGTGATTTCTGGCAAAAGTTCGACATCTTGTCTCCAGATCAGAGCAAGGGCAAGTCCGTCTGATGCACTTCCAGGTGCTATCATCGGCTTAAAGCCCGAGCGAGAAGAGACCGTCTGTCACTTTCGGAAGGTCCCATTATAGGACTTTGGGCAAGCGATTCAAGGAAGCACAAAATGGATTAGTAAAAGAGCACTGGGTTGATTATGGGAATGGAGTGACCGAGATAAGCCTAGGCGCAAGAGCGGGCCTAATCCAAGTGATTGGACGAAATATCCATGACTCAGCATTTGCGAGGACCTTTGCCTTTATCATATTTGAAAGCTTCTACACAACTTTTGAGGTTCAAGTTTATCTCAGGGCAGTCAACAATTCGAAACTTGTCGTGCTCGTGGTGCGGGAGTTTTCTTCACTTACGAGGTCTTCGTTCGTTCCACATCTTGGCTACATGTCAGCCCTCAACCCTTGTCTTCTCAATTCTGGTGTTCGACCCGTCGTTGTTCCCGGATGCATAGCTTTGTCGGTGTGGTTTCGTCCAACTGTCAACGCACAAAGTTTCAAATGCCACTTACATTTCGGACTACTTGATGTCGACCATGATATTCGTCATAGCAATGAAGTGATTTCTTGCAAAAGTTACGACATTTGGTTCTCCAGATCAGAGCAAGGGCAATCCGTCTGATGCACGTCCAGGTGCTAATCAGCGGCTTAAGGCCGGAGCTAGAAGAGACCGTTGTCACTTTCCGAAGGTCCCATTATAGGAACTTTGGGCAGCGATTCAAGGAAGCACTAAATGGATTAGAAAAAGAACACTGGGTCGATTATGGGAATGGAGAGACCGAGATAAGCCCAGGTGGAGAGCGAGGCCTAATCCAAGTGATCGGACTAAAAACTCCATGACTCAGCATTTGTGAGGACCTTTGCCCATTATGAGATTGAAAGCTTTTAACACAACTTTTAAGGTTATTGAGTTGATCTCATGGCATGTCAACAATTCGAGCAGGTCGTGCTCGGGTCCCGGAGTTTTCTTCACTTTGAAGAGCTTGGTTGTTCGTTCCACATCTTGGATCATGTGAGCCCTCAAACCCTTGTCTTCTCAATTCCGGTGTCCTACCCGTTGTTGTGTTCCCGGTTCATAGCTTTTGTCGGTGTGGTTCGTCCAACTGTCAACGCACAAAGTTTCAAATGCCACTTACATTTCGGACTACTGGATGTCGACCATGACTTCGTCATACCAATGAAGGGATTTCTTGCAAAAGTTACGACATTTGGTCTCCGGATCAGAGCAAGGGCAAGTCCGGCTGATGCACGTCCAGGTGCTAATCATCGGCTTAAGGCCAGAGCTAGAAGAGACTGGTTTTCACTTTCGGAAGGTCCCATTAGAGGGCTTTGGGCAGCGATTCAAGGAAGCACTAAATGGATTAGAAAAAGAGCACTGGGCGAATTATGGTAATTGAGAGACCGAGATAAGCCCAGGTGCAGAGCAAGCCCTATCCAAGTGATCGACTAAAACATCCATGACTCAGCATTT